>CP125842.1:63941577-64312545 GCA_030408175.1 Trifolium repens
ATTATTTAACCAATTATCTCTCATGCAATTCCGCATCCAATTCTTAATAATATTTATTGCAAAAAATGCTTTTTCAACTGTTGCAGTTGCCACTGGTAATATCAGAGATAATTCCAAAAGTAAATATACCAACATGTACAAATATGTTTTCTGGTGTCCACCAGCTTTATATAGAGGTCGCTAATTCCCCTTAATTCTGAAAATTCACTGTCAAAGCATACATCTAAGAAATAATTTTTGAGCTGACAGTCCAATGCCAATAGTTCAACTGAGGAAAACTACGAAGGATAAAACTACACTAAACAAATCAATCTCCCCTTATCAAATGCATAAAATGAATGCCTAGGACTTAAACAAGCTACACAAAAAAGTAACTTGGTATTCAGTTCTGTAAAACAATTATTCAACTTGTGAATTTGTCGATCAATCACTTCGTAAAAGAATTGAACTTGAAAATGATGTAAATTAGAAACTTTTTCCATTTGTTGAATAATTAACCTAAAAGGAAAAAAGTGAATATGTATATTAGATTTGTGGGTGTGGGCTAAATTTATCTAATAATTTATTTTATATATAACATACTATAAGTATATTAGTAGTAGTGGTACTAAAAAAATTGCAAATCAAAGTGGGGGCATGAGACCACATAGTCTTCTTCTTAGGTCCGTCCCTAATAATAAGGTTTCAATCTAACTTATAATGATCGACTCATTCTACTTGTTTTCTATGGCCCAACACTCAAATAAATTGAAGATATAAACCGTTAAAATTAAACCTAAATTAAGAAGTTCAAGTTTTTATCAATTTAACTATTTTCGACTTGAAAATGATCGATACTCAGGGGGTGCTACCCAGGGGCGATTATGCCCTACGGCATGCCCGGGCACGTGCCCGGGCTCCCCCTCCCTTTTTTTCTTATTTTTTATTTTTATCTTTTTGCATATAGTAATAATTAATTAGGAGTATTTATATTATTGAGGAAGGTTTATTTCAGAAATGAGAAAGTTTTTGGTTCTTAAAACAAGTATTGAGAATGTGAATGTTGTGTAATCGTAAGCCGGAGTAGAACAGTTACCACCTAATGTGGCCAACGAGTTTAATTCAAATGAGATTGTGCATGATCCGGGTTTTAGGAAACAAATTAATGAGTATGCTCTGGATATTCAAGACCAAGTAAGGAGGACATATATATTGAAGAGTCCAACACAACCAATTTTGGAACTGATAAACATTTCGTATTTTCATTGGTTTAGAGGAAAATTTGCCTCTTAGTTTTATGTAGTACACTATTCGTATGTTATATTTCATCCCTCTAATTTGACTCATGTTTTGCTGGTTTTTTCTGGTTTGTGTAGCCTTTTATTTATTTGAGCCTTAATTATATTGGAAACAAAGTTATACTTTTTCTTGTCGTTTCTTGTTTAAATATTGGAAATATGGTTTAAATATTATTGTATTCGGAAGTTGGGTTAAAAAAAATCCCTTCAAAATTGTGCCCAAGCTCCCTAACATTCCTAGAGTCGCCATTGGTGCTACCCTTGAATATGTAAAACTTATGATTAAACATCATGCATGGAGTTTATAAGAGAAAGCTACTAGTAGTGTTACATTTTAGTAGCCAAATTTACACACCGTTAAATGTGAAAAATTAACGGGATAGTAGTATTACACATTTATAACTATGCATATCATCTTGCAAGTTTTGAAATATAAAGTGGCCAATATTTTTTTTATCAAGTATTTTCCTTACAAAGTATGGATATTGTTTAAATATTAAACTTCATGAAATAAAAAATGACTATTTTGATTAGTTAATATTGAAAAAAAAAATGATTTTTTTAGTAGAAAAAAATGGTTTTTTTTTTGACTTCATGAATTTTTGTTTATATATAAGATAGAATAAAATAAAGCAATTTTAGGAAACTACTCTCTCCATAAATGTCACAATTTACCTATATGCATTATTCATATAATTTACTTTTCCTATACTTCTTTTTTGCTAATATATAAAGACAAATATTAGTAGATAAATCATAAATGTGTATTTGGTTTCAATTTTGGAGAAGGTAGAATTGATTCTAGACGTGTAAAATTGATTCTGACTTGTTTGGTTTCTCAAAAGTAAAATTGGCCGCGCCTCCATAATTGATTTTAC
Source organism: Trifolium repens (assembly GCA_030408175.1). Lineage (NCBI taxonomy): Eukaryota > Viridiplantae > Streptophyta > Magnoliopsida > Fabales > Fabaceae > Trifolium > Trifolium repens. The sequence continues at coordinate 63,943,733 of CP125842.1, forward strand.
ACTCAATTTTTCTGTTCTCGCACTTTTACATAAATATATCCGAAAATAAATCACTTATGTGTTTGGTTATGTGGTGAAAAGAATTAATTTTGGCAAGTTGGTTCAAGCCGACATTGATTTGAAGATAAAGTGGTTTATGTTTGTATATATTCGTGCAAAAGTTTGCTGAATCAATTTTAGAATCAAAAGTTACGATTTCTAACTGCAAGTAGAATCAATTCTACTTTTAAGAAACCAAATAAGCCAGAATCATTCTACAGGTCTATAATCAATTCTGACTGCTCCAAAATTGAAACCAAACATACGCGGTCATCTTCAACTCAATTTTGATTAGAATCAATTTACATAATTAATAATTCTACCAAAATCAAATTTTCTAACCGTAAAACCAAATATACACAAAGATTGTAGTCAAATTTGTTTCAACGAGTGTTTTTTAAATATAAAGTTTTTTAAATTTTCAATAATATGTAACTAAATATATTAAAAGTCAAAAAATTATGAATTGACATATCTACGGTATATCTCCGTTCCAAATAATTGTCACTATTTGACTATATGCATTATTTATATAATATATTTTGACAATGTTTTATTAATGAGCAAAATTTATTACATTTATTATAAATATATAATGATTATATTGTTTTGTGCGGTTTCCAATATAACTTTATTTCACTTCACCAATCCATACAACTACTAATGACATAAACAAAGATAAAATTTGAAATGAAATAGTTTTTCTCATCATTTTATGCACTTTATCCATTTACTTAAAGGTGTATTTTTTTTTATTTACATACAAGATTAAAAAAAGGAGTATATAACTAAAAATATTAATAGTCAAAATTGTGAATTAGAATGTGTATAATTATAAAAGGCAAATGCTAATGAGTGTCTCAGGCACTCTTTAAGACCTTTAATAATAAGTTTTTTATGAAAATTTGTAAAGTCAACGCATTGAAAATTATAATATTTAACTTTTTAAATAAAAATTTGTTTAAATAAAATGCTTAAAAAGTAATCGGGAGACATTTTCGATAGCATGATCCATAATATAAATTGAAAATTAGTATTTTGGAAGAATAATGAACAATGAAAAATAGCACGAATTGGATTACATAGAGTAGGTTGATGAATGAGAAAAGACGTTGTTTAAGACAACCTTTGTGATTGTTTGAGACTTTGACCCCACTCAACTTGCTTGACACTCAACAAGTGACAACATATGGGTCCCACCGTAGACAGATATACACGCACTTTACTCTCTCACACAGTAATGTAATAACATCATCATCACCCATCACTTTCCTTCTCTTCCACCCTCCCGTTACTCTCTTCTCGAATCTACCATATCCATCCATTTCATTCATTCATTCATGGACTCCTCCTCCTCCTCCTCAACTTCTTTCTTTGATCTTCATCCTCCTTCTCCTCAACCACCCTTCACCACCCTCCAACAACAACAACCGCACTATACTCCCACCCATCCTCCTTATGCTGAGATGATATACAAAGCAATAGAGGCACTCAAAGAGAAAGACGGATCAAGCAAAAGAGCAATTGGAAAGTACATAGAGCATGTCTACAAACAAGTTCTTCCTCCACAGCACTCAACTTTGTTAACACAACACCTCAACCACTTGAAATCTGCAGGTCTTCTCGTCATGGTCAAAAAATCATACAAACTACCTTCCTCACTACCACCACCACCCACTCTCACTAGATCTGGTGAATCACATCTCCCTTTCACTCCCTTAACCCAAAGGGGCCGTGGTCGTCCCCCTAAGCCCAAACCCCAACAACAAAATGTCTTCGTTTCTCTCCAAACTACTACTACTGCTACTGCTACTGTACTACCACCTCCTACAACAACTACTGCGCTGCAGCAGCCTCCTGCTCCAGTCAGAAGAGGACGCGGACGCCCGCCTGGGACCTTCAGATCTAAGACGCTGAAGAGGCCTGGCCGTCCTCCTAAGCCCAAATCTGTCTCTAATGGTCTCAAACCACGTCCGGGACGCCCGCCTAAAACTCAATCTCAACAAACAACTGACATTCCTTTTGCTGCTGTTCCCTTTCCTTCTATTGTTCCAGACCAGCAGCCTAGATCTACCAGGCCCAGAGGCAGGCCCAAGAAGTATGCAGATGCGCTCGTTGCTCCTCCTCCCAAGCTTGCTGTTGTAGGTAGTAGGCCCAACAATTCCTCCGGAAGGCCCGTTGGACGCCCAAAGGTGATATGATATAGTTATTTTATTACTATAGTATAAGGCTTCCAATTAAGCATTGTTTCATTTATGTTATTACTTCGCTTATTTTGGTACTAGTACTATAGTTTGGGACAGGATTTGGACATTTATTTAAGTGATTAGCAATAGTAAATCATTATTAATTATTTAAAGTAAGAGTATTTAAACTTATTCACATTGACTTTTGGAAACATTTGTCTTAATTATAAATGGAGGATAAAGAAATATTCCTAGTACTAAGCAGCTAGGGCACGTTTGTTTGTGTGATAAACAATAAGCAGATAGACAAAATAATTCTGAAAAAATGACTGTTCCTAGCTGACACTAAAGAGTAGTAAATTGCACTCTTTTGTATCAATATATAAGTACTCCATCGGTGCCCATGAGAATGTCTCGGTTCGCATTGTTTGTAATATGCAGGGGCCAGGGTTCGAACCTTAATACTTTCACTTATTTACATTAAAATGTGAAATTCTAGACACTAAGTTACTTGACAAATAAATAATAAGTACTCTATCGGTCCATAATTATAAGCACCCTTTGAGAAAAAAAATGATTGTTCCTAAATATGAGTTCTCTTTCAAATTCGTAGGTGCATTCATTTTTTTCCTTTTGCAAATATACGCATTATTTATACCACAAATTTTTCTTAATATATGTGAAATACGCGGTGCGTGTTTATAATCAGGGCCAAAAGGAGCAAACAAAATATAATGGCTGTACATTTTTGTATGGATTTTGAACTATGAATGACAAATGCAACATTCAGACCTGAGTTACTTGGACTGTGCCATTTTTTTAAAGAAACTTATTTTAATAAACTTTCTCACTATATAGCTTTCCTCTCTAAGTTTATGGGTGCTTTATTGCCATTGGTTAATTAAGAGTCAATAAAAGAAAAAATTGTCCGGAAAATATAGGTTAAAACATTGGTCAATGTCATTTTTCAGACAAACTTCCCTCTTATGGTTCGTTATGCAAGGACCACTTGTTACCATTCGCCATTTATGAAACTTTTTCTAATTTGCATATTCCATTACACCATTTTAAATGAAACAGGGATCAAAAGCTGCAAAAAAGCTTGCTGATGAAGATCTAAGAAAGAAACTTGAACACTTTGTAAGTTGAAATTAACAATCTGCTATTTTGATTGCTCGTTATATCTTTCAAATTCAAAATTGTTATATTTCATGCATCTATTGTTTAATTTACAGCAATCAAAAATTAAGGAGTCTCTTGACGTGCTTAAGCCTTATTTTGTTCAAGAAAGTCCAGCCACTGCAGTTGCAGCAATCAAAGAGTTGGAAATGCTGGCAACTCTGGACTTTAAAGCACCATTAAGAGATGAAACACAGCAACTACAGCCAGTTTTGGAACAGCCACAGCCGGAACAACCACAGCCTGAACAGCCACAGCCTGAACAACAGCTACCACCACCTCAGCAACTGCATCCCCAGCTAGTACCGCAGGCGCAGATTTATGAACAGCAATATCTCCCGATGCCATTCCAGCCACAGGTGCAGCAACTTTTTCAACCACATACTTTAGCACCGAGCTAGGAAGATTTACATGGGCCTCAATTTGGTGGAGAACCACTTGTAAAAGATCTGTAAAGCTAGTACCAGTAGGAAGTAGAAGCACTGATTTTCTAATAATCTAATGACTGTGTTCCTTTGTAGTATTTGTTTTATGTTCCGTTAGATTAATTGACCCCGGTAATAATATTTAGAGACTAGAGTACTGATGGTTATTCTGTTTTATTCAGGTTATATTAATTTATGATCCTTTGTATTCTGTCATTGGAGATTTATCCTTGCAATCAACTAGTAGTAATAATTTTATGATATTAATACTGTTATCCAATTTTATGGGCCTCTACCACATCCACATGTATAAAATACAATTGGTGAATATGTGCATGGAATGACACTTATTATACCACTACACAGTTTCAGTGACATTAGATTTCAAAGCAAGAGTGAGATGTTTCAGATGTTTCTTACAACGTGACAGTGTGAAAAAACCTATTGTCTCTTTTATTTGATTCCTCTGTTATTGAAAACAATTCTGATAGAAAGTATGAAAGTGCATCAAATTTTTTTTGGTACAATGAAAGGGCATATATCTATTAGAAGATCTCTCATATCGATTACCATATTGAGAATGAGAATACAAATTGTGAATATTAAAAGGAATTATGTCTATCGAAAAGATATGGGCCCAATACTGACAAAGAGCCCAACATACATGCATCAAGCTTCACAAATGACTATGGTCGGTCAAGATTGAATGAATATGGCAATTTCATCCGTAAATGGGATCCCCGCGGAGATTGCTCCTGAAATTCCGGCACGCAGGTATAGGATGTGCTATGCAATGTTCCAACACTTGAGATGTTGAATACGATGTTGGAACATTCACTGAACAGTGCAAATACTAAAATAAATAAAGTTGACAGAAAGTAAATGACACGGTTCAATTGTTAACCCAGTTCAGCGCTTAAACAAGCCTTAGTCTGGGGGATACCAATCCAGGAGAGAAGTTCACTATGATAGTTCTAATCCTAAGCTAAACACACCCGTTTACACCTTAAGACTTAGACACTATCTTGTGCAACTACAACTTAGGAACTCCTAAGTCTGAGATCCCATCTCACCTCCTAATCAATCACACACCTAGTGATACTAGACAGAGATATAGTAATTTGAGTACACACTCTAAAACAAGACCAACTCCGTACTTCAAAGCTTTGGAGTAGTCTTACACAGATACAATATCCTATGTCCTAGACTTGCATAAAGGAAATGCAAGGTAGGCTCACAAGTTACAAACCCTAACACAAAGATGATATACTTTCAGAATACAACACACACGTACATAAATTAGGGTTACAAAGAAGCTTATATACTAAGAGTCTTCATGGGCTTCTTTGAAACTTGGGCTTCAATATCTTTGCATGATTCCACACGTCATTTGTGAGCTTGGTCAATTGTTTCCATAAGCAAAGCAGAGCTCTTCTGGAAATAATCACGTAGAGATCTTCTAATAAATGAGCCATAATCAAGAAAGCGCGTTTTCCATATTTAAAGGATGTCGCATTAAATGAGCGCGCGTTTCACTCAACCTGGAAAGGTATCCGGATGTTGAAACATTGCATCCAACATTGTTCATACAAAAATGAGCCAATCAACAAACATTAACAATCTCCCCCTTTGGCGAAATTTTTGGCTAAAACAATCTAGAACCTGGTAGACAATCATCTATAGCACAGATGGCATGAATCTTCTGATCAACACAAACACACAAATCAAGAGAGCATTCATACACTACACTTATTACTTAAGATGAACATCAGAGGCAAAACACACAGCAGAAGCACACAGAATTTGCCATAAGGTTCTATATCACATGCAAGAATGTTTCAACATCATGTATCACATTGAGGGATAAAAACATAGGCACACTCCCCCTCAATCAAAGATCACCTGCAAGAACATCACTCCCCCTCAAACATACACAAGCACATTTACTCCCCCTTTTAGCCACAAAATTTGCCAAGTAAAGGCATACCATAAGCAGGAAATAAAGCATAGATCCACACAAGTAGTCAGGGCCTAGCCCAATATTACAGACCAGCAGGGAAAATAAGGTTGTCCAACACAGACTCAGAAGCAGAATTAACAAAACATCAAAGAAAAAAAAACAAATAGGAAGATGATCAATTTTCAGGGTTGCTGTCAGTTTCTTCCTCATCTCCAGATTCTGCAGCCTCAGACTCAGTGTTGTCTTCAGCATTTTCTTCCTCATTCTGGCTACCTACAGCTTCAGCAACCTCTTCTTCCTTCTCAAGAGCAGCTATCATCTTTTCAAACAAGGTCTTCTTCTCATCCAGCATGGCACAGGTGTCTTTCAGAGCAGCAACAATTTCTTTCCTTGACATAGTGGCTTCTGGGGCTTTAGTACCAGATGTTCCAACAATGTCTGGAGCATGATGCTTGGCAAACAGCTTGAAGTGGAAGGACAAAGGGGCCTCTCTAGGCTTGGCCACATCATCAACAGTCTTGAGAGCAGGCTGTTGTTCAAGTATCAGATCACATAGCAGAGTGGGGAAAGCAATTGGGAGTTTGACAGCTGTTGACTTGGCATGTTTCATGGTTTGATCAAAAATGAATTTACCCAGATTGATCCTTTTGTGAGTACCAATAGCAAAAATCAACCTTCCTAACTCAGTAGCTACATCAGAGGAGTGGGTGGTAGGGGCCCAGTTGGTGGCAGCTATCCTATTCAACATTGCATACTTCACAGATAGCTTGGCAGAAGGAATCTTACCTTTCTTGGGCCAGACCTTGATTTGGTTTGCAGTTATCACTTTGCAAACTTGTGCATCAGACACCTTCAATGGTTCACACTCTTCCTCCACAATACCCAGATAGTTGTTAATGATTTTAGGAGAAAATTTTATGGCTTCACCTCTAACAAACACAGTCTGAAAATCATCAGAAGCAGGATCATCACAGTCTTCAGGAATATTGACCAGAAACTCTTTGACAATTTGTTCATAACAGGGACCCAACTTAGAAATGGTTTTCATAAGACCAGCTTCTCTAATTAAATCCACAACCTCCACAACTTTCATAGCTTCCTCTCCTAGTTCTCTTTCCAAGGCCAGTCTTCTGTGATAAATGTATTTCCACCTATACGAGTACTCAGGATAGTGGAAGGAAACCTTGTCAGTTGGCACAGATTTCACAGCTGGAGGAACTCTCTTCACAGTAGACTTGACAGCAGACTTTTTCACACTAGTGTCAGTAACAGGGATGTTTGGCACATCTTCTTCAACATTGTACTCTGTATCACTTGAGGCAGCAGCCTTCCTTTTCCTTGTCTTAACACCAGAGACCTGAGGAGTCACCTTACTCCAACCCTTCTTAGGACCTACACCTACACTTTTACCAGCAGTTTTCCTCACAGGTTGAGGTATTTCTTGTAGCCCAGCAACACATTTACCCTTACTACTCCTCAAACGCTTGGAAACCCCAAAAGCTTGAGAGATAGGAACCTCATCAACACCATCTTCAGCATTATCACCTACATCAATGACCTCATGTTCCTGATGAACAGAGGTTTCCTCATCATCAGAATGAATCTCAACAGTAGCTTCAGGTATACCCTGAGTATCTTTATCTACACCAGGATCACTAGATGGCTTACTAACTTCCTTCTCAGCCTCAACAGCATCATCCTTCTCAGCAATTACATCTGTATTACCCTCAGAGATATTTGCTTGTTGGTCCAAGGATGTTTCAACATCCGGTCCAACATCCTGAGTATTCTCAGGAATCTCAGAAATCTCAGGGGTTTGATGAACAGTATCATCCCCTTTCTTTATTAGATTTGGTAGGAGCAACATTTGTGGCTTTGGAAAACGCTTCAACATCTGCATCTTCGATTGGATTCTTAGATGACTCAACATCACCTTTCTTCTCGAGGTTGAAAGGATCATCCTTTGTCATAAGATCATGCATGTTCAAGGGAAAACGACACTCACCCCTTTTCAGCTTCCGTTCCTTCTTCTTAGGTTCAGTAGTCGTTTGAGATTCTGGGACGGATTTGCTACTCTTCTTAGATTTCTTCTTCTTTGATTTCGTCTTGGGAGGAGTAATAGTAATGATTTCATCAGGAAGAACAGTGGTGATAGGATCAGCATTCAACGGGACCTCATTAGCAGTAGGTTGAGGTACCTCGTTACCAGTGGGAGCTTTGGTGGATGAAGACATGATTTGACCAATTTTTGATAATTTTTGCAGAGAGTAAAGAGAGATGAAGAGTTTTATGACAGCAACAATAAAACTAGGATTAGAAACCTGAGAAGTTGAGAAGTGAAGTATATAACATGTGAGGAGCGGTTGAAAAAGGAAAGTAATGATGTGATTTTGATTTTCCTTGGATTGCGTGCAAAAATATAAGAGAGAGGGAAAAATGACAGTTGCACGCCTAAAGCCCATTAACTGCTATAACTCCTCATGCAAGCAAATACCCAACATACCCCTGAGTTTCTCAAATTTCTTCAAGTCTAATGCCTTTGTGAATATATCAGCGATTTGTTCTTCTGTATTCACATGTTCCAATGTAATAACATTATCTTCAACAAGATCCCTTATAAAGTGATGACGATGTCAATATGCTTAGTTCTACTATGCTGAATAGGGTTCTTGGAGATGTTAATTGCGCTCAAATTATCACAGTACAATGTTAAAACATCCTGTTCAACATTGTATTCTTGAAGCATTTGTTTCATCCACATCATTTGAGAACATGAGCTACCAGCTGCAATGTACTCTGCCTCTGCAGTAGACAAAGCTACACTATTTTGTTTCTTACTAAACCAAGAGATTAGATTGTTACCTAGAAAAAAACAACCACCTGAGGTACTTTTCCTATCATCTGCACTCCCTGCCCAATCTGCATCACAATACCCAATGAGCTTACAGCAATCACTGTGAGAATATAGGATTCCATAATTGCAGGTTCCATTGACATATTTCAGGATTCTCTTCACTTGAGCTAAATGACTGACTTTTGGGTCTGCTTGATATCTGGCACACACACCAACAGCAAAAGTAATATCTGGTCTGCTTGCAGTGAGATAGAGCAAGCTCCCTATCATACTTCTGTACTGACTTTGATCAACAGATATGCCACTCTCATCCTTGGTCAACTTCAAATGTGTGGGTGCTGGAGTCTTCTTGTGACTAGCAGAGTCTAGACCAAACTTTTTCACAATATTCTTAGCATACTTGCTTTGAGAGATGAATATTGTGTCTTCCATTTGCTTGACCTGTAGTCCTAGAAAGTAAGTTAATTCTCCTACCAAGCTCATTTCAAACTCTGATTGCATCTGGGAGATGAAATATTGGACCATCTGATTCGACATCCCTCCAAACACTATATCATCAACATATATTTGAGCTATCATCAAATTTCCTTCACTTTCTTTAACAAATAGAGTCTTGTCTGATCCTCCCTTCCTGTATCCATGATTTACCAGGAATTGAGTAAGTCTTTCATACCAAGCCCTAGGAGCTTGCTTTAGACCATACAAGGCCTTTTTCAGTTTGTACACATAGTCAGGATACTTGGTGTCCACAAATCCTTTAGGTTGCTCAACATAAACTTCTTCCTGTAAGTACCCATTTAAGAAGGCACTTTTGACATCCATTTGATACAGTTTGAACTTTAGAATACATGCAACTCCTAGTAATAATCTGACAGCCTCCAACCTAGCTACTGGTGCAAAAGTTTCATCAAAATCAAGACCTTCCACCTGAGTGTACCCTTGAGCAACTAACCTTGCCTTGTTTCTAGTGATTACTCCTTTCTCATCAGTTTTGTTCTTATAGACCCACTTAGTGCCAATGACATTTACTCCATTTGGTCTAGGTACTAGATCCCAAACTTCACTTCTTTTAAATTGGTTGAGCTCTTCTTGCATTGCCTCAATCCAGTATTCATCTTTAAGAGCTTCCTTGACATTCTTTGGTTCCATCAGAGATACAAAGCAAGAATTACTAATTACCTCATTGGTTCCTCTGGTAGTGATTCCTTGCTGAGGATCACCAATGATAAGTTCTTGAGGATGATTCTTCTGAACCCTGACTGAGGGACCTTTGTTGACAGTGTGAGTTTCCCTTACTTCCTCATCTTCTTGAGCATTTGTCCTGTTTTCAACAGATGTTCCTGTAGGAGGGAATGCTTCAACATCTTCTGCAACATCTGCTTCAGTATCAGTACCAAGATCATCAATTACTACATTTATTGATTCCATCATGGTCATGGTTCTGGAGTTATAAACCCTGTAGGCTCTACTATTTTTTGAGTATCCCAAGAAAATCCCTTCATCGCTCTTTGGATCCATTTTTCTTCTTTGTTCTCTGTCAGCCAGGATATAACACTTACTTCCAAAAACATGGAAATACTTTACAGTTGGTTTCCTATCCTTCCATAGCTCATAGATAGTGCAGTTTGTACCTTTTCTCATGGTCACTCTATTGTGGACATAGCACGCTGTGTTCATAGCCTCAGCCCAAAAGTGATATGGAAGTTTCTTGGCATGTAGCATGGCTCTTGCAGATTCTTGAATGGTCCTGTTTTTCCTTTCCACTACTCCATTTTGTTGTGGGGTAATTGGTGAGGAAAACTCTTGTTTTATTCCTTCTGACTCACAGAATTCAGAGAGCTTGGCATTTTCAAATTCTCTCTCATGGTCACTTCTGATTCTTACAATAGACAGATTCTTCTCTCTTTGAAGTTGTAAGCAGAGAAGCTTGAGAACATCAAAGCTATCTGATTTTTCTCTGATGAAGTCAATCCATGTGAACCTGGAGAAGTCATCAACAACTACCAGAGCATACCTTCTTCCCCCCATGCTTTCCACTTGCATTGGTTCCATAAGGTCTATGTGCAGTAGTTCAAGTGGTCTTGTGGTTACCTGATGTTCCAACTTCTGATGGGACATTCTAGTTTGCTTACCAATCTGACATTCACCACATATTCTGCCCTCTTCAATGTTGAGCTTAGGCAGGTCTCTTATTGCTCCAGTTGAAATAGCTTTCTTCATCCCTCTTAGATGTAGATGGCCTAATTTCTGGTGCCACAGCCAAACTTCCTCTTCCTTACTAACCAGACATGTAGAGATGTTTGCATCTTCATCATCAACCCAGTGGTAACAGTTGTCTTTTGATCTCATCCCTGTCATTACTACCTTTCCCTGTGCATTTCTAACTTCACATCTAGAATCAGTGAAATCTACTTTCATACCTTGATCACATAGCTGGCTGATACTGATCAGGTTTGCAGTTAGTCCTTTCACAAACAGCACCTTTTCTAGTTTAGGTAGTCCTCTTTTGATAGTTTTTCCAATCCCAACAATCTCACCTTTGGCTCCACCTCCAAAAGTCACATAGCTAGTAGCATATGGTTCAAGCTCATCTAGGTAATCATCTTCCCCAGTCATGTGTCTTGAACACCCACTGTCAAAGTACCAACAGTTTCTAGAAGTGGCTTTGAGAGCAATGTGAGCAATCTGAGCTGTTTCCTTATTCACAAGTTTTGGCTTCCATTCCTTCTCAGGCTGGTGTGTAGGAGTGTTGACTTGTTCAGCTGTATTGTGATGATACCATTGAGGATATCCATACAGTTTGAAACAGTAAGGTCTTATGTGTCCTCTCTTGCCACAATGATGACAGACCCATCTCCTAGGTCTTCTGTTAGAGCTTGACCCATGATGTTGAGCAGGACGTTTCAACATCTGCTTTTCTGATGTGGGATCATATACATTTTCTGCATGAATGAACTTCGCTGTATTCTTGTGTTGTTTCATCCTTCTGTAGTCAAAGCCTATTCCAACACCTTTGTTCTTCTCTTGACTATCCAGAATCTCATCCAAGACTGCTGTTCCAGTATTTAACATTCTGATTTGCTTCATGGTATTCTCCAGCTGAGAATTGAGTTGACTAACTTCATCAGTTAATCCTGCTATCTTTGTTAATCCTTCATCTCTTTCAATAGTCAGTTGAGCAATGGTCTTCTTTTGCCTACGCAGCACCTTGTTGATCTCCAAGTCCTTCTCATATAGGTCTCTATAGGATACAAGAAGATCATCATATGAAAGCCCTTCATCAACAGACTCAACATCTGATGCACATACTCCAGCAAGAGCAGTCACACACTTTGCTGATTCACTTTCTTCCTCAGAATCATCTTCATCAGACCAAGTGACAGTCATACTCTTTTTTTGTTTCTTGAGGAATGTAGCACACTCAGTCCTTATGTGACCATACCCTTCACATTCATGACATTGTACACCTTTTGAAGGGACCTGCTTATCATCACTTTTACCTCTTTTGAACCTGTCAGGCTGAGTGTTGATGTTGAATCGGATGTTCTGCCCATTTGGTTTTTGTTTCCAAGCTTGTCTAAGTTTTCTACCAACCATGGCCAAGGCTTCAGAGAAACCATCATCTTCATCAAACTCACCTGTAGACTCACAATCATCAGTGTTGGAGGCAAAAGCTATACTCTTGCTCTTTTTGTCACCTCTTTCATTTATAGCCAATTCAAATGTTTCTAGAGAGCCAATTAGTTCATCAACCTTCATGGTGTTGATATCATGTGCCTCTTCTATAGCTGTGACTTTCATATCAAACCTCTTAGGGAGTGACCTGAGAATTTTCCTGACCAACTTAGCATCACTCATCTTCTCACCAAGAACATCAAACGAGTTGGCTATATCCAGAATGTTCATGTAGAATTCATGAACGCTTTCATCCTCTTTCATCTTTAAGCTTTCAAACTTTGTAGTAAGGAGTTGAAGTCTAGACATTTTTACCTTAGATGTACCTTCATGTACAGTTTCCAAGATGTCCCAGGCTTCTTTGGCAACTACACATTTCTTGATCAACCTGAACATGCTTCTATCAACCCCATTGAACAGGGCATTGATGGCTTTGGAGTTGTAGGTAGACAGCTCTTGTTCTTCCTTAGTCCACTCAAGCTCTGCCTTCAGAACATTTGTTTTGTTCCCATCTTTATCAGTAACAACAGGAGCTTCCCAACCTGAGAGTATAGCCCTCCAGACTTGGGAGTCAATGGACTTGAGAAATGCAGCCATACGAGACTTCCAGTAATCATAGTTCGTTCCATCCAACAAAGGTGGTCTGTTGACAAAACCTCCTTCCTTTTCCATAGCGCCAGAAAGTATCTTCCCTAGATCTCACCCAGGTACAGGCAGGGTGCCTGCTCTGATGCCAATTGAAATTCCGGCACGCAGGTATAGGATGTGCTATGCAATGTTCCAACACTTGAGATGTTGAATACGATGTTGGAACATTAACTGAACAGTGCAAATACTAAAATAAATAAAGTTGACAGAAAGTAAATGACACGGTTCAATTGTTAACCCAGTTCAGCGCTTAAACAAGCCTTAGTCTGGGGGATACCAATCCAGGAGAGAAGTTCACTATGATAGTTCTAATCCTAAGCTAAACACACCCGTTTACACCTTAAGACTTAGACACTATCTTGTGCAACTACAACTTAGGAACTCCTAAGTCTGAGATCCCATCTCACCTCCTAATCAATCACACACCTAGTGATACTAGACAGAGATATAGTAATTTGAGTACACACTCTAAAACAAGACCAACTTCGTACTTCAAAGCTTTGGAGTAGTCTTACACAGATACAATATCCTATGTCCTAGACTTGCATAAAGGAAATGCAAGGTGGGCTCACAAGTTACAAACCCTAACACAAAGATGATATACTTTCAGAATACAACACACACGTACATAAATTAGGGTTACAAAGAAGCTTATATACTAAGAGTCTTCATGGGCTTCTTTGAAACTTGGGCTTCAATATCTTTGCATGATTCCACACGTCATTTGTGAGCTTGGTCAATTGTTTCCATAAGCAAAGCAGAGCTCTTCTGGAAATAATCACGTAGAGATCTTCTAATAAATGAGCCATAATCAAGAAAGCGCGTTTTCCATATTTAAAGGATGTCGCATTAAATGAGCGCGCGTTTCACTCAACCTAGAAAGGTATCCGGATGTTGAAACATTGCATCCAACATTGTTCATACAAAAATGAGCCAATCAACAAACATTAACAGCTCCGTTTAAAGATTTGAAGTTGGAGAATTATTCCCTGTAAGGATGGGGATGGAGGTGAAAGTTCTCCCGAAAGAGGTTTGGGGATGTGTGTGGTATTTCATCATCCACCCCGCGGAGACTCCGTCCTCGAAAACTATTAAAATAACATTTATAAATTTACATTTAAATACTTTATAAATTATTATTAATTATATTTTCACATAATATGTGTATAAATTTGTTTATATATGATGCTTATAACTGTTACAAGACTCAATAATATTTTAATACTTTTTATAATTAAACTTGAATATTTTTTACAACTAGTTTGATTGAAAATAATAGAAATTTGATAATTTTTTAAAGTTGATGGATATCTGCGAGAATTGCGGGGATCCGCGGGGATGAGGATGAAGGAAGAATACTCCCCGAAGCGGGGAATGAGGAACATTTTAGATGGCGGGGCAAAAAGTGGTAAAGTATCCTCCGGTCAATTCCCACCCTGTTGACATCCCTAAGTACAGGGTGCCCTATGCGCTCGGATCTCCATTTTTTAAGGGCTTCAAAAAGAATTTATATAGTAGTAAAGTTTCTTTAAAAAAATGATTCAAAAAATTAAATAAAAAATTAAATATTTTTTTAATCTATTTTTATTGACTCAATCTAAAGTAGTTAGGTTCAAGTTTCAGAAAAATAAAATAAAATGAATAAAAAAAAGGTTTTTCTTGTCTTAAACACAAACAGAAACACAAGTGTATTTATTTGTAACATATTAGTCCTTTATCTTTCTTTTGTATCATTTAATTCCTTTATCTATTAAAATGTGCACAAGTTAGTCCTTTTTATAATTTTTATCATTAAAAAAATGCTGAAATAATACTTTTAATAATAATTTAATTTTTAAATTAAAAATAAAGACATTTATGAATCATATGAAGATCTTCATCCAATATTCATCATCTTCATCTTCACATTCATCATCTTATACCTTAAATTTTTTTTAAAAAATCACTCAAATACATTTCCAAGTTGATTGCATATCTTTACCATGATGATTCACATTATTCTAAAATCAAAATTTAAAATCCCCAAATCTCAGTCAACCCTAAATTTACCAAATTTAAAAAATCCCTAAATTTAGTAGATATGTTTCCAGGAGCTACTTTGTTTCTGAATTCTAATTATTGAGCAAGTATGGCTACATTACCATCTTCATGTGAGTAACCCCTTCCTCTCTGGTTTTCTTGGGATGAAGATAGCAACCTATGCCAATGCTAGAACAACTCTGGAAGTCATGAAGGGTAAAAGAAAAGTTCATGGTTTTTCTCTTGGGTGCAGACTGGGGAGAAATGAAAATTAAAGTCATGATCGATGGACTTCTTGCTGCAGAAATTATCAATTACAAGTCATGATTCGATTCCCATATCAATTACAAGGAACCCACATAAATTATCGGACTATGAAAACGGTAAAATATCAAATTTAAATTTGGGGATTTAGGTTTGGTAAATTTAGGGTTGATTAAGATTTGAACATGAAGATGATGACATTGGATGAAGATCTTCATATAATTTATGAATTTTTTTATTTTTAATTAAAAAACATTTTAAAAATTAAAATTATTATTAAAAATATTATTTTAGCATTTTTTAATAATAAAAATTATAAAAAGGACTAACTTGTGCACATTTTGATAGATAAATGACTTAAATGATACAAAAGAAAGATAAAAGACTAATATGTTACAAATAAATAAGACATAGGACCATTAATGTAATTTTGCCTTTTTTTTTTTAAGTAGTTAAAAGATAGTTTTGTTGATATTGATTATAAAATAACTATGTTTGCTCGCTAAATAAATCACAAACTCCCCCAACAATCACTTGAATGTGTAATTTAACTTATAGATTTGGTCGGGGGTTGTTGCAAATATCAAGAGGAAGAGAATGATAAGTTCAATTTCTTCGGAGGTGGCTCATGGTCGCTGGAAAATGAGAGAGAAGTCGGATTGGGCGGGTATCAACTTTATTGAAATTGGCGATGAAGAAAGAGGCGATAAAGAAAATTATTTAGTGTGAAAAGGTGTACGCTAAATTCAGTATCGTGTTTTTATCAAATGGTCAAAAATGGTCTTGCATAGTGCAAGGCCTAATCAGTTTGTACATCGTAAATATTGTGTTATTTACAATTTAAAAGAGTATTTCTCTTTTTGAATTTTTTTATTAAAGGATCTACTTTTAATATTCAAAACTAGACCTCTAAATTGTCAGCATCGGTCATGGTGAATTTTATCATATCCTCACATAAATGAAGTCAAGATCAAATCTTTTTTTTTGAAAACTCGGTATCCATATAGTCATATTCAAGGATATTTTTAAACAAATTTCCTCAGTCCCATGATAAGTTTTTGTTTTAGCTTTTTTAGCATATTTTCTCACTGCAAACCAATAAACTTAGTTAAATGGTGCTTGTTTTGTGTGCTCAACATTTTTTGCCATCCCTAAATACAAGTTACTTTGGTACATGACCCACAAATCAATTAGGAAATGAATAAATAACTCAATTAATTATACTTCTTGATTTTTATGAAATAGTCAAAACAACTTATAATTTCGAATGAGATAGTTTAGTAAACATTCAACTGATTAAGTATTGCCACATCACCGTTTTAAATAATTAGCTTTTAGTTGTATTCACCTTATAAAAGATTAAAAAAGAAAAAAGTAATATGTAGCTGTAAGACACAACTATACACTCAAATGAGGGGTAACATTGTAGTTGCTTTGAAGAAATAAAACTGTATTGAAAGTGAGTAAAAAAACCTGTATTGAAAGTTATGTTTATTATTAATCCCAAAAAAAAAGTTATGTTTATTGCATTGTATGGCTTCCCCATTTTATATGTCATTTTGTACAGATTAAAAAATGTAGTAGTTAATCCTTTTTCATGGGAAAAATTATCACTAATTTTACAAAAATACCATTCACCGATAGTGTGCAAAAGAAAAAAAATAGATAGAAGAAGAAAGAATAATAAATACTCCGTATTAATCGGATTAAAACTACTCTATATTATCAAATAAAACTTTGTGATTGCAACTTGATATCATGATATTGAAACTTGTAATTGCAAGAAAAAGTTAAAATTCTAACACTATTATGATTTTTAATATAGAAATTCAATTATCAAATCGGTTCAAAATTCAATCATTTCACTTATCTATCTTAAGAGTTAAATTTTAGTTACTATACTATTTGATGATAAAAAAAATGAAAATATCAATAGTAATCTATTTAAGAGCCTGTGGAGTAAAAAAAATAAATTTGCTAGTTTAGTCGTAAAGAAAGCATTTATGACATCAATGGAAAAGTTGGGTTAAGGACATGGAACGACGTCCATTATTATCCTTGGCCACTAACTCCGCTGGGACCTTGACCTATTCAAACTCATTTATTTTTCTATTTATTGCCTTTTTGTATTTAATATCACATCATTAATGTGTTATCTACTATTTTTCTTTGTTTAATTAAATTTCAATTTAAAGTCAACTCACTAAATTTGGTCGATTTTGGGTAGCATGTTAAACATCATGAGTTCGATTCTCAGCTTTATAATAAAAAATAAAAATAAAAAATGCTAACTAGTGCCACATATTTCAAATAGTAAAAGTACATTAAAATATGTGCAGTCAATGTTTGAAAAGTAAAAAAATGTTGTTTTTAATGTAAAAGTTACTTCTTTTGTATTTTTAACTAGTGCCCCCGGTGCACTAGTTAGCATGACCCTAAACAAAAAATCAATTTAAAGCCACTCAACACTGCTCAAATGAAATATCTTGGATCTCTTCTAACTTAACTAATGTCTTAACTTTTTTTAACCAAAGCTTGGGTAATTGCCGGGGTGGCCAGGCCGTAGATCCACCCATGACCATGAATGCATTTCGAATCCTAACTCTCTACTTTTGTGTGTTTATAATGAATTTATCATTTTATCTATGTATAAAAAAATGGAAACATAATTATGTGAACAGATTCTTGTGAAATGTTGTTGCAAATTTCAAATTTTATATATAAATGAAAAAATGCACTACAAATTTTAAAATGAGCGCGTAGTTATTTATGTTGAGTATTGTAATAATTGATATAAGATGGCTTGTTATGCAAGGAGACCTTGGCTTGATTTGCAAAGATGTTGAGGCCAATAGAATGAATGGTCAGCAAAAAAGAAGCAAAAAAATTCTGAATATTAAATTAATAAATTATTGCTTCAATGAACTTTTTTCTTTCTTCTTTTTCCCACTCAAGTCATTGATTTCTCCTTGGAATAAAAAATAGAAGATAAGTTAGTGTTTGTCAAATCAAATCAAATCAAATCAAATCAAATCAAATACAATAATAAAAGAAGGATAAGTTAATGCACTTTTTGCTGCCCTTTGCTGGCGGCCTTGTTCTCTGAATCTTATCTCCTCCACCTTCCCCCTTCTCTTCCTCTTTTCCCTCACAAGTCTATTTATTTTTTCAAAAATTGAAAATCAATTAACACACATTTTTTTATTATAATAAAAAAGGCATAACCAACATGTATTTTATTTACAGCTCATTTGGCTAGCCTGCGTTTGGGTCCTATGATATGAACGAAACCATCGTTTGTTCCGAAACGTGGCATGTCCTGTTACTCACTTGCTGGAGAAAGTCAAGATGTTCTCATATAGGTGGTTGAAGACTACACATGTAACTTTTGCTTCTAATTATCATACATGGTGGTCGAACCCATTGCTTTGTTTGGGCATCGACTAATGTTTTGTTTTCCGCTTTGGCCTTTTTATATTGATACAGTTGTAACTCTGTTGTAGTTTCTCTTGGCACATCTTGTGCCGAGGAGACAACTTTTTCCCATTATATTTATATATTCCATTTTGGGTTGTTAAAAAAAAAACATGTATTTTATTTAAGCTAAAAGCCAACAAACTATACCGAAGTCATGCTAACAAAAAAATGATTAACAACAGTTAAGCTAGTCCCTTACAAAACTAGCTATATAATCCAATATACAGTTTTTTTTTTCTTTTGAAGCAATATACAGTAATTTTACCAACGGTAACTTTTGTACTTGTATTGTATGTCTACATGTATTAAAAAATTTGATAAAAAGTTTTACTTGTATTTATATACTACTCCTATTAAATACATCAATTATTCAATACTATTTTTGATCTTGAGAATTTTTTTTAATATATTATTATTAAGTAACTAATGTATCTATATACATTAATTACATAATGTGTTTAAAAAGTAAATTTTATCTTATATTAAAAAAAATATCTTGACCAAAAAAGTAAAAAAAAAAGAACAAAGAAAATTTAATTTTTTTCATATATATAAAATCGAAAAGAATATATTAAAGTGCCTATGTGTCCAACAAAATATTTGCAAGAGTAATTACCTCATTAACATGTCTCCTTAAAAGGATTGGGATGAAATTGAGTGACTCTGTGGAAGAAAAGTCATGGTGACTTTAGTATAATTTATGAAAAAGAAAAGGGCAATGTTAATATATGCCCTAAGGGTAGATGGTAACTATCAAAATAAAGAAATTTAACATTAAATTATCTAAAAAAATTAATGTTCAAAAGGAGTATTAGATATTACACAAGTACTAAGAAAAATATTTCTATATTAAACTCTTTAACATAGTATTACATTACACCTAACCTTAGCATATAATGTAAAGAGTGTCAAGAAAGATGGAAAATTAGGAAGATAAACAAATCAGGGTAAAAAAATAAATTTGTTTTAAGTTTTCACATTGTGTGCACCAAAATATGGTAGTAACTAGTAAGACATATCCACAAATTAGTTATCCACATATGTAAGAACTAAGAAAATAACATATAGGTAAATGAAATTATAATTATATATATAGACCTTAATTTTTTCACGTTGACAATACATACTTTCTAAATTTAAAAATAAAATAATGATAGATTTTATTTAAATTGTAAAATAAGAGAGTGTTTATTTTTACTCCTATTTACCAAAGTTGAGGTGTACTAGTAAGTAAGTTGGTGGCGTATAACAGAATTCAAATTTATTACTTGTTCTTTTATTTTTTGCTCTATAGCTTCATAAATAATTACTATGCCCTTAAGGGCACAAATTAACATTTCCTAAAAGAAAAAATAAAGGAAAATGATAATTACGTTGAAAGAGAAGAGAGTAATACAGTAGAAGCTAGGTAGAGAGAAAAGACTTTTTCACCACAAAGTCTCCCGATCCCAACCCCTTCTTAACAACATGTTACTAGCATTTAACACTTATTTGCAAGGTACTGTTTTGAAAAAAAATCCTATCTAGAAAGAAACCAATTTTTTTTTTCAAATTAATTACAATATTAATGGGTCATGCCAAAAAATTTAATGTAAAAAAAAATAAAAATTTACAGACTCTAAGAAAATATGTTTACATATAATTTTTTTTATCATGTGTTAGAACATTTATTAACATTATTTACATATTTAGTCACTAAATGTAAAAAAGGTATTTAGTTAGAAAATATGTAATTATAATAAGTAAATCTAAAATACACAGTATAAAATTATGTCTTTGCCTAACATATGTAAGTGAGACACTTTTTTTACCATATATAAATTTATTTTTACCATTTGATCAATATGTTATATATCACATCGCCTTTATAGAGAGGTAAATATAAATATATTTGTAAACTTTTTTAAACTCTAAAATATTATCTGCCTTAAACTGAGAAATCATCTCTTCATACTAAAAAAATGTCACATGATATTTAATTCAATATTGTCACTTATTGATCCAACCAAATCACACACTATCACAATTTTTTTGGGTCTAATGTCCTATTACGATGTTAAATTAATGTACTATTAGCAAATTATCATATATTTTAGATATTGAATTGAATGATTTCATAGACAGTAGTATATTACTATTTAGAGACTAAATTGGACTGACCAGTATTTTGTGGTAAATAATATCAATTGATGTGTACATAAAATATTTGTGAAATGTGGTTTGAGATTGAAAAGATGAAGAAAAAGGTAGTGTAGTACTAGTTGTGTATAGGGGTTGAGATTGAGATTGGGAGTGGTTTGCACATGAAATGAAAGTGAATTGAGTTTTTATTGCCACTTCCACTCTAAAGTCATTTGTCCTCTCTCTAGTTAGAATCACTAAGGACAAAGATTGGGTTTTCTTGATATAGAAAAAGGTAATACCTCAAAGGGACCATTTTAGTTTTCCCAACTTGTTCATTCTTTGGAGAAGTTCACAACAAACACTCAACCAAAAAACTCAAACTCAAACTAATCAATCTCATTCTCCTCCACCACACTTCCATCTTCTCTAATCAAATTATCAATAGAGTTAAGTTAACAAAAAGAAGAACAAAGACAAACCAACTTGGTTCTTCTTTCTTGTGGTTGGTTTGGTTTCCCACCATCATCATCAACTACACCTTTTTATTTTTTTTTTCCTTCATTATTAATAATTATAAATTATTATTATTTTTTTGGGAGTGTGAAAAATGAAATATTGATTTGTGTCTGTCTGGCTGACTCAGTCTGGTGAAGTGGTTGTGGCCCCTACAATCCTCCCACTTGCTTCTTCCTTGCTGTCTTCTTAGCTTCACCTTAGCTGCCCCCTTTAATCTTAATCTTATGTTGTCTCTCCTAAACATCTTTCTCTTGTTCTTTGTCTCTCCCATTTTTGTCACTCTTTCTTCTCTTTCCATTTTAAGATCCATTCTTTCTCCCATATATAACTTCCTCACTCATTCTTCTTCTTCTTCTTTTCCTGTTTCCTAAAAGTGTGATTTTTTTTTTATTTATTTATTTCCTCTCTACAAAACCTTGATTCTATTTCTGTGTCTGCTGATTAGGATACTTGCTTCATTTCAATTCAACCATCCTCGTCACCTTGTTGATTCTCAAACGTGTAAAGTTTGTTCTTTTAAAACGTTTTCTCTTTGATTCCATTGTTTTGGTTTTTGGGTTTAGGAGCTTTTTGCCAAAAAGGGTTTCTCTTTGATTCCATTGTGCTACGGTTGTTCTGAGACTGAGATTCATGCTTGGTCTTAGAACACTATGGAGAGGTTTACACTTCTTTAGCATTCATTACTATAATAATAAGGTGAAAAGATATGAAGAACATTCTTAAGAAGCTTCATATAATGTCTAATAATCAATCAGAAGATGCACAATCAGAAAGGAGCAATAAGTCAAATGATGGCTCATCTTCATCTCCAACAACCAGAAAGAAGCTTTCGAATTGGTTGCAATCCGTTTCTTCTAATAGGCAGACTCCTAGCAGTCCTCCATCACCAAACCTGGCAAGAGGAGAAAGAGTGGAGCTATCTGATTCAGTGAGTTTTGGTGGTAGTGGTGGTGGTGGTTTGGATATGGTGGTTTGTGATTCCACGAAGCGTGATTCGGGGTCTAGCAGTTCAAGGGATCCTGAAGTGGAAGAAGAATATCAGATTCAACTTGCTTTAGAGCTGAGTGCAAAGGAGGATCCTGAGGCTGTACAGATTGAAGCTGTTAAGCAGATCAGTTTGGGATCTTGTGACCCTGATAATACACCAGCTGAAGTTGTTGCATATCGATACTGGGTAAGTCAAGTCATTTTATTAGTGCGTTGACTTACAAGTTACAAGGTTAAATCAAGTCACATTCTTGTATTGTTGTTATACTTGTGATGTGATGGTTGCGCCACAACAAAATAATTGTTACTGTATTGTGTATGTATACACTATTACAATTAGAGATGTACACGGCTTACAGAATTTGAAAAGAATTATTATGATGTAGAGATGGGGATTAATTAGCATAATCTGAATTATGGAGTTATAATTAAGTGCAAAGATCCTGGGGCTTAAGTCGCAGCTGAGCTGCATTGCCCATTTGTGTTATAGGATTATATGACATGTTTTCTGACGTTAAAATTATGTAGAATTGTGAAACTTAGTTTACATATTAGGTCTTTTGTTAAAAGGTGAAAGTTGAAGACCATATCGTTCCGTAAGTCTTAATTTTAAGTAATTTGGTTCCATCTTACAAAATAACAGGATACTAGAGTGTGAGAGAGAGAAAAAGGTGTCCATAGGATTGGAGTGGGGTGGATGAAATGCAAGGACCACTTTAGATGCCATTTGTGATAGAAAATATGATCCGAGCCAAGGAAAATCATTACAGCGCAATTACAAATCTGCATTATTAAGAATGTTATGATGGATAAGTGGACACACAAAAGCATGATAATTAGGAACAAAAGCATTAGAGACAAAGTTGGGGTAGCACTTATTTGAAAATTTTGGCTGGTTTTTGCGTTAGGTGGTTTCGGTATGGATGGAGAATACCGGTAGAAGTCCCAGTAATGAAATTAGATCAAATGGAGAACATTCCAATAGTAAGAAATAGAAAGAGATCAAGGAAAGTTATATGGAAGACCTTTAAGAAGAATGTAGGTTAACGGTTTATCATCTGATACGGTTTACGATGCAGCAATATGATGTTGTTTGATCTATGTAGCTGACCTTATCTAGTGTTAAATGATTTTGTTATTATGTTTTAAATTTTAGGCCTCTATTCATCTCCTTAAATGTAGTTTTGCATCAAGGGTTAGTGCAGGATTTTATGACTTGCTTTGATAAAATGACAAGTGTCATATTTTTTCAGAAAAGGAATCTTAATTGTTCATCTTTGAATTAGTTAGAAGACATATTTAACTTCTAATCTTCAGTTGTTTGGTCAGACATATTGTTGGATTATGATGTAATGCAAGCTAGCTATGCTTTGTTCGGATGGTTTCCTCAAATTTTATCATTTTTAGGATTATTACCTCAAATGGCCTTTTAACCTTGATATATTATATTTGGTTATGGGGTCATCTTCGTTTTTCTCTCCATGGAAATATAACAACAACAAGAATAATCAAAGTCTTTTTCCACTAGATGATGTCGGCTACATAGATCAAACAATGCCATAATGTTTGTCATGGATCAACTAGTCTTATAGGTGTGGCTAAAACGTTTCTAAGCTTAAGTGATGCTTTTATCGAATAGTTTTGGCATAAAATGACTTGGTTATGTGACTTGGTTACTTAGTTCTAGTCTGTCCTACTTTATATTATTTTTCTAACTTATCTCATATCGTAGACTTATACATGCTTCATCACAGAATTACAATGCTCTTGGCTATGATGACAAGATCTCAGACGGTTTCTACGATCTGTACGGTGTCTTAACCAATTCAACCTCGACAAGAATGCCTTCTCTGGTAGATCTGCAAGGAACACCAACTGTAAATGATGTAAAATGGGAAGCAGTCTTGGTCAATAGGGTTACCGATTCCAATTTGTTGAAACTTGAGCAAAAGGCCTTGGAGCTTGCAGTGAAGTCAAGAGATGATTTTGAAATAGTTGTAGATAGAAATTTGGTCCACAAGCTTGCAATACTAGTGGCTGAATATATGGGTGGATCAGTTGAAGATCCTGAAAGCATGTCAAGAGCATGGAGGAGTCTTAGTTACAGTCTAAAAGCAACCCTCGGTAGCATGGTTTTGCCACTTGGATCATTGACCATTGGATTGGCTCGGCATCGTGCTTTGTTATTTAAGGTACTTGCTGTGCCGTATTTTTTTTTCTTTCTGGTTTGCATTTTTTATTTATAATGATCTCATCCACCGGTTGGTGTAACTTGTAAGCATCTAATACAAATTCAGTTACATTTATATCCTAATAAAAGTCTTTGACAATATCATGACATATAGCAATCATGAGTCATGACCACTATATGCTATGAGGTTTTTGTTATACATTTCCAGAAAAACTTCCATGATTGTTGTAATAACATTATATTTCTATTTATTAAATGTATGTAGGTATTAGCTGATAGTTTGGGCATCCCTTGTCGGTTGGTGAAAGGAATGCAATATACAGGTTCAGATGATGTGGCAATGAACTTTGTCAAGATTGATGAGGGAAGGTAAGACTGTTAAAGTTGTATCTTGGTGGTAGAGGCAAATTATTTTGTTTATGTATTGTATAGTCCTCTTCTCATGGGCATTGAAACAAAAAATTTATGCACACATCAATAGCTTTATTTGATATTTCAGGGAGTACATTGTTGACCTCATGGCAGCTCCTGGAACTCTTATTCCATCTGATGCAACTGGATCACATATTGAGTATGATGATTCTTCTTTTGTCGCAAGTCCTTCATCAAGAGACCTTGATTCATCTCACATTGCATCGTTCAGCACTGGGGTTGGAAGTTCATCCGAAGAAACTTCAGAGTTTGCAAATTTTGATAAAGGAAATAGATACAAACATTTTGCCTATGCGGAGAAGGAATCTGATGTAAGTAGCCCCCCCACTGGCAAGGAAGAATTAAAGCAACCATTAAACGAATTCAAAAATATCCCTAACGTAGAAAAGATCAAGGCGAGGGAATCTGTTAGCAGACCTAATAATTATCCATACACGCACGGAAGATCTCCTTCTTGGACAGAAGGGATCAGTTCCCCGGCAGCACATCGAATGAAAGTCAAAGATGTTTCCCAATATATGATTGATGCTGCCAAGGAAAACCCTAACTTGGCTCAAAAACTTCATGATGTTTTACTCGAAAGTGGCGTTGTTGCTCCTCCAAACTTGTTTTCTGAAATTTATCATGAGCAGCTAGGTTCCCAAAATGAGACCAATTCTCCAATCGAAGAAAAAGATGAATATAAACTGGGAAGTGCGCAGAAAGAAGATACAGTTGGCGATAATCTAGGTCCTCCTCGATTTTTGCCTCCGTTGCCTCCCCACCGAATTCATCCCAAAGCAAGTCCTAGCAATCAACTGGAGCATTCTAAGCCTGTAGAAGGTTTGGGAATTGGCCTTTCTCTTGATACAAGAGAAGCTGCTGGACAGCACACACATTCCGATGCAGAGGCAACACAAGTAAAGTATGGGAAAAATGTCCCGGTTGCTGCTGCTGCAGTGGCTGCGGCTGCTGTTGTTGCATCTTCAATGGTAGTTGCGGTGGCAAAGTCAAACACTGACTCAAATTTTGAGATTCCTGTAGCGGCAGCTGCTACTGCTACCGCTGCAGCTGTTGTAGCAACCACTGCTGCTGTCAATAAACAGTATGAGCAGGGGAATCGAAGTGACGGAGATACTGATGGTTCTAGTAATGATCCAAAAGGTAGCGGTGATGGAAAGAATAATGCTTTAGGAGCAAACTCAGAAGGCGAGCGAAAATCTGATAGATCAGTAGGTAATGATAGCACAAAATCTGATTCTGCACTAGATGATGTTGCCGAGTATGACATTCCATGGGAGGAAATCACGATGGGGGAGCGTATCGGACTTGGTATGAACTTCACATTTATATAAGAATTGTATACATACATTATTATATGGTGCTACTTTGTATATGCACACTTGTCTTTTATCCGATGCTATGTAGAAAAATTAATTGCAACTGTGTTCGGTGTGCAGGATCATACGGAGAAGTGTACCGTGGTGAATGGCATGGAACTGTGAGTTTCTTAACTTCATAAACCTTTTTAATTGTGATATTTGTCATCCTTCATATGTAGGGTAATTTCATATTAATTGTGCTGTAAATAACAGATTTTAATATATCTATATAAAACATGTTTCTGCTTTTTGGTTTGTAGGAAGTTGCTGTAAAGAGGTTTCTACTTCAAGATATCTCTGGGGAATCACTTGAAGAATTCAAAAGTGAGGTACATGCCACCTCAACTTCCCACATTTTTTCTTCTTTTATATTTATACTCCTAGTTGATTATGAATTTTGATTCCATTGAGAACAAATATTACAGCCAGGTAAGAAGACCAATGTATTGTAATATATAAGTGCTTATTTCATTTATGATATAAATTTCAATAGGTCCAAATAATGAGAAGACTGAGGCATCCAAATGTTGTTCTCTTCATGGGAGCTATAACTCGACCACCAAATCTTTCAATCGTTACTGAATTTCTTCCTAGGTAACTTGCAATCCTTCATTTGCAGATATTTGCTAGTACGTGCTAAATGGTATATAATGAAATAGACGAATAGTTATGAATTTCTTGTTGTGACCTGACAGACTGGTTTAAAATGAACCATTTACATGTTCTTGATTGAACCTCAACTGTTTACGCTCACTGGATTAATAAAAAAATCTAGAGGTATCAGAGAATTAAATGGGATCGAAAGAATAATTGAATTAAGAAAATAAGAATGAATAGGAGATAATCTCTACTCCAAGGATTTCCCCTTCACAATAGAGTCACTACTCTGTTTACAATATTCGAATGATACCTCTAACTCCATAATTCTCCTATTTATACAAATACTTGTATAACTAAACAAATAACTAATTCATTCTCCACATTCCAACTCCTAACAGGTATTTACTATTTTTTTGGTTAATGAATTTGTGGAGGACATTTTGCATTATTATTTGACTCTATGAATACTGAGATGTAGATAATCATATTTTGCAGAGGGAGTCTGTATAGATTAATTCATCGACCTAACAATCAATTAGATGAGCGAAGGCGGTTGAGGATGGCCCTGGATACTGTAGGGTTTTGTTGTCTTTTAATCAACGAAGCTTCTTCATTTACCAAACAGTAGTAACCGGTGAATCTATTTTGACTATACAGGCTCGAGGAATGAACTATTTGCACAACAGCACTCCAGTGATAGTGCATCGTGATTTGAAGTCCCCAAACCTTCTCGTTGACAAAAATTGGGTTGTAAAGGTGCTCATTGAGTTGAATCTTGTGATTAATTTACGTTCCTTGATAGCATATATGCATGGTGAATATACTATTTGACTTGTTCATGTGATATAACTTTTTTTTACTGGTTTAATAGGTATGTGATTTCGGCTTGTCTCGAATGAAGTATAGTACATTCCTTTCTTCTAGATCAACTGCGGGAACAGTAAGCTATCGTAATTTTTATTTCCTTATTAATCTGTCCCTTTCAAATTATTCATTCATTCCTTCATTCTCCTTATTGAATGTTAGTTACAAAGTTATGTATAATATATGTTTCAGGCCGAGTGGATGGCTCCAGAAGTGTTGAGAAATGAACTTTCAGATGAAAAGTAAGCTTGTATCTTATTTTATACTATTTGTTATTTTATTACCATAAAATGAATGATTGACCAACACACTGTGTGATTCATTTTCTTTTCTAGGTGTGATGTTTTCAGCTACGGGGTCATATTGTGGGAACTCTCTACTCTGCGGCAACCTTGGGGAGGAATGAATCCCATGCAAGTTGTTGGTGCTGTCGGTTTCCAGCATCGCCGTCTGGACATTCCAGATGATGTGGACCCTACCATTGCAAATATTATTAGACAATGTTGGCAGACGTAAGTGTGATTCAAATGTTTCGTTTCAATTCATATAGATACTGAACATTTTAATATTTATATGATCTTTTTTATAAGCTATAAACATGCTTTTCTTTTAGTGCATGTAATGTAATTAGCATACACCTGACCTGTGAAAGTATTTGCTTCTACAATATAATGTGACTAGATATGCTATTTTTTGCATTATAGTGATCCAAAGTTGAGGCCCACTTTTGCTGAAATTATGGCATTACTGAAGCCATTGCAGAAGCCAATTACCAGTTCTCAAGCGCAGAGAGCAAGTGCCCGCAACACATCATCGCGAGTTGCTGAAAATCCTGCTGAATAAAAGACAATTATACAGCTAACGAAACTTTTCATTTTACTGCTAAAAAAAGTGAGGGCAATTTGTAAATTAGTTTTCGTTACTGATTGGTTCAAGACCATCGGCTAACGTTCATTCTTATTCAAGGTTTTCGCACCTGTCTTTTTTCTCCGTTTGTTTCCTTTCTCTTTTGTAATCTACAACGCAGTCATTGTTAGGTTGTTCCATTCCGTTTGTACAAAATTCTTTCGCAAAAATGTTGTAATCAGCATCTAAATTTTGTTGTCCATAAATAGTTATTAAAAGTTGCATTTGTAACTTCAACAGAAAAAAGGATTAAATGTAAGTGAAAATTGCTTGCTGGCTATTCTTTTGCGCTTTATTTATTTATTTATTTCCTTTCTTTTTTGTATTTCATTTGTTGTATGTATTATGTAACTTCAACTAGAAAGGTACAAAAATATGGTTGAATTGGCAAAATCATGGTGTGTCACTGTGATTTTGTCAAAAACTACTAGCTTGTTGGATATGCGGTTGGGTCAAATACTCTCAAGCAAAATTGCCGTGATATTGTAAAGCTATAATTCGTTGCTATGAGTTAATGTGCCGTATGAACATGATCTATCAAAAACCAAACACGCACACATAGTTTGGAGTTTCAACAAAATCACGTTGCCAATGTGATTTTGTGAAACTCACTGCAATTTCTAATGCATTTTGCAGTAATAATTTATGTGTAATAACAGCTAATGTTGTTGAATTGCATAAACTTTGACATGTGCAACAAAAGGCTAATATGGTGCAATTAAGTGGATGCCATCAAAATAAGGATAAGGTGGGGACTATCCCTTCATTGCAGCCAATAACTTGTAAGATATTTCTCTTTGTATCTAAACCAAACTTATTATCCTAAGCATGGCTACTATCTTTGGTTCACCAATTTTCTCACTCCCTCTTACCAGAACCAGTCATCAAATTGCTTCTTCATCCCAAACGCCTCCACCACAACAGCCTCCTCAGCCCTCAGGTTCGTCTCCACAGTCAACAACAAATTTGAATGAAGATCAGACAGCGCAACTCTCTGCCAAAGCACAGCAACAGAATCCCATTAAACCAGTTGTTTCATCATCTAAGGTTGATTCCACAGACTGGATAGCCACTTCCCTGACCAGACGATTCGGCCTTGGAGCTGGTCTTGCATGGGTTGGTTTTCTTGCATTCGGTGTTGTCTCGGAACAAATTAAGACTCGCCTTGAAGTTTCTCAGCAAGAGGCTAATACAAGGTCTCTCTCTCTTTATGTTCCAAATTTTTTGTTCCTAAAAGATTTTCTGACGACTTCTTGCATTTATCAAAAATTATATATGAATGGTTAAATATTAGTTAGTGATGACTGATAATTAAAGATATTTTTGTATTCATATAGGAATGTTGAGGAGGAGAAAGAGGTGATTCTACCTAATGGCATAAGGTTAATTATTTCACGTTCTAATGAAAAGATTTGAAAAATATAGTTTACATGCCTCATTTTTGTGATACATGTTACACAATCTGTATAGGTACTATGAATTGAAAATTGGTGGCGGCGATATGCCAAGGCGAGGTGATTTGATTGTTATTGATATTATGGGAAAAGTTGAAAGCACAGGAGAAGTGTTTGTGAACACATTTGAAGGGGAGAAGAAATCATTGGCACTAGTAATGGGGTCAAGGCCATATAGTAAAGGACTATGTGAAGGTATTGAATATGTACTAAAAACTATGAAGGCTGGAGGGAAGAGGAAAGTAATTGTGCCTCCTGAATTGGGATTTCATGAGAATGGTGCTGATTTAGATTCTGGTGGTGTACAAATTCCTCCACATGCAACACTTGAATACATTGTACAGGTTGATAAAGTCTCCATTGCACCAGCTTGATTCATCATTTGTTTAAATGTAATAATACATTGCAGGGTGCTTTTGATTTATAGTATCATATAAAAAAGAAATATTCATTTCTTATGTCATCATTTTCTATGCATGGATGGAGTGAAAGTATATACTATACTACTTGTAAATTATTATGCAGACTAACGTGCAGTCCTTAAACTTTTCTATATTAATTTTATGTGATTACTTGCTTGATACATTTTAAACTTCACCATATCTTGTGTTATGTCCAAAATGTTGAGGATGACTTGTGCATGAGAAATTTTAGTTGACATTTAAATGATTTTGGAAAGTGGGAAAGCAGTCAATTTTAGACATTGAAAAAGGAAAGTTCAATTTTTGTAGGTCATTGAATGAGAGGATGGGACAAAGTTGAAAAATCAGAAATCTTGGCCTAGTCTAATTATCTTTTTATATTTATGCACATAAAATAGATATTATCAGCACTTGATATTGAAAATTTCATACCAGAGGGTTTCAGAGGAAAAGAAAAGGTAGGATAGAATTACTATTTCAAAATATAATTTAATTGATATATGTAAAAAAGTGTAAAGTAATTTTTTACATGCATTCAATTATATTTTACCAGTTAAATATCTTTATAGGTTATTTGACCACAAAAATAAATAAAATAACTCTATAGGTTTGAAATAATATTATGATGATATATCGAAATAGTAAAATGGCATATATCATTGTAAAACTTAAAGTTCCAATCAATTGTATATAGACTTCATGTTTCTAAATGCATGTTTAGAGAGAAACACCAATCTTTTAAAAGTGTGAACAGAAGATCAAGACATCTAGGCCAATTGCAGTTGGTTGAGGTCTCATATATGAATTTCAATATTTAAAGTGTGTGGATTTTTTTTTTTGTTACAAGTGGATAGTTAGTACTTAGTACAGTGAATTTTTGTTTTTGATAAAGTATAGTGATTTTTTGTTATTAATTGATATTTTAATCACTCGTATGTTATCAGGTAAGTGCATATAATATGAACAATTAATTTAATGTTACTCATTTTAGATTATTATTATTATTATTATATTCACTTTAGAGGAGTCTTGTGTGTCATACAAGAACCTTTTCCAATGGTAATATAAAGTCCACCACCAAAATGTGTAGTCATTGTTGGATAGATATAATTTGTTTATTCTTTGCTTGAAAGGAGGCCAAAGGAATAGCTATATTATGAGTTGGTTCACTTGGTTGTGTCGTTCAAAGAAAGAAAAAAAACTTATTGATAGTTGTAAAAAACATGCAATTAGTCTTTCTCATAAATCAATTTTTTAGTTTATTAAATATTTGATGTATCTTATATTTTATATTTACAAACATTACATAAATAAGTGTGAAAAAAT
Source organism: Trifolium repens (assembly GCA_030408175.1). Lineage (NCBI taxonomy): Eukaryota > Viridiplantae > Streptophyta > Magnoliopsida > Fabales > Fabaceae > Trifolium > Trifolium repens. The sequence goes on from CP125842.1 coordinate 63,975,642, forward strand.
AAAGATTCCATTGAATTCGTACCAAAAATTTGAAAGAAGATTGCATTGAATAATCTTCCTCCACATCACTTACGCGCAATACTGAATGAATATGCAAATGAGCTTGCTTGTATGAGGTTAGATGTATTTTTAACATGTATTCTAAGAGCACATATAAAAATGTAAAATCTTTATTAAATATAAAATGATATTTTGACTTATACAATAATAAATTGGAAACACAACACTCAAAACAAAAATTATTATATAAAATTTCTTAATGTGTCTTTAGCGTACATGTTAACATTCTTCTAATCTTAATTGCGGTACATTTAATTCTGAAATTTTAAAAAAGATAAATAAAATCTTGAACTAAAAGAGCACTTAAATAATGAGAAAATGCAAATTTGAAAGTGTTGTTGGGTTATGAGTTGCACTTGCACTTGCACATGTTAGAATAATAATCTCTCCAAATAAATATTAGTAAGGCTGGCAGCAGTTTCCATTCCATTGAATTCAATTCAACAAAACGACTGGTCGTATGGTGGTGTGAAGTCTATCGTCTTCCAATCTCAACCGCACAGATTATTATTAATTCATTCATTTATGACATAAGCAAGCAACATAGCAAAACCAAAACACTCCTCTCTATTCTTCTTGTTCTTCTTCTTTTTCCATTATAATAATAAATCGATTCCATCTATATAATAATAATAATACAGAAACCTGCAATAGATTTGATAAAAACTAACTGCAAAAGTAGAAAGCAAAGAATATATATATATTATGGGCACTGTGATTGACTCTCATTTCTTAGCCCTCACTGCCATAGTCACCGTAAGTACTACTATTATTATGTTATGTTATTCTCAATTCCTTATTATTCATCTTCTCTCAATTCCAATCAAATTGTTTTGTTTTCAGATTGCATATCAGCTTCTGTTTTTCATCATCACTGCACTCCTCAAATTCGATAAGGTCACTGATTTTGCCGGTATGTACGGACGGACGGAGGGAGTACCATCTTCTTCTTCTTCTTCTTCTTCATCTACCTAACTAACTAACTAATTCTGTTTGTTTTGTAGGAAGTACAAATTTCGTTATAATCGCTATATTGACCTTAGTGCTCAAAGGCTCTTGGCACTTTCGACAGGTTTGTTAGTTAGTTAGTTAGTTAGTTTGTAACATTTTCCAATTGCTCACTCACTCACTCACTCACTCACTCTTTATTATTAATTTCAGGTAATCCTCACTCTTTTTGTGGTATTATGGGGTCTTCGCCTTGCCTTTTTTCTCCTACTCAGGTACCAACTACTATCAGCATAAATCAATCAATCAATCAATTCTGCTACTACTACTTGATTTCATTTCTGTCTGAATGAATTATCCCCTTTTCAGGATTTTACAATGGGGAGAGGATAGACGCTTTGATCAAATGCGCAATAATTTGGCTAAATTGGCCGTCTTCTGGATATTTCAGGTTTTCATGTCTCCCTCCTTATTATGCCTCTTGCTACTCTTATCTTTTCCTTCATTTCTTCTTGTACACTACCTAGTACTATTTAATAATTCCATTCTTTTTTGCAGGCTGTCTGGGTTTGGGCCGTCAGTTTACCTGTTACCGTTGTTAATGCAACCGATAGCAATCCCTTTCTACAGGCTGTCGATTTAATTGGCTGGCTTATGTGGGCTGTGGGTTTTATGATTGAAGGTGCCGCAGATCAACAAAAATTGAGTTTCAAAAAGTCCCCAGAAAATAGAGGCAAGTGGTGCGATGCTGGACTTTGGAAATATACTCGCCATCCTAACTATTTTGGCGAGGTTAGTAGTCAGTCAGTACTCTTATTATTTATAACACCTGTTTCAATTCTATAAAATATTAATCAAACTTCTTAACTCAGATATTGCTTTGGTGGGGAATTTTTGTGGCATCTACACCTATACTCAACAACGCTGAATGGCTGGTAATCATTGGACCAATCTTTCTAACACTGCTGCTTCTTTTCATCAGTGGCATTCCGCTGCTCGAGGTTTGCTTCTTACCTCTCATTTGCTCTAAATTCTGATGCAACTTTCTCGCTTTTCTGATCAATTGCATAATGGAGGCAGGAATCAGCAGATAAGAAGTTTGGCAACGTTGATGGATATAGGGTATACAAACAAAGAACCAGGTAAGCTTATCTCCATGTTATTACATATTTCAGTGTATCTATCATTAAAGAGAAACAACTGAGCCAAATCTTTGTTTCAGCCCCTTAATCCCATTGCCACCACCAATCTATGGAAAGTTACCTGCATGGTTCAAATCAGTTTTTCTCTTGGAATTTCCACTCTACAGTCGTAATTTTCCACAACAAGAACAAAACTGGTGAGAGGCAATTTTTATTTTACTTGCATAACTTTTTTTTTAATCTGCAGAACTGTTCTATTCTGTCATTTTGAGCTTCACGGGCATGGGTACCTTGTATTTATCTTAACCAATATTTGACATTGTGTTAATGACTTATCAAGTAACATTGTATTGAAAAGAAAAGGAGTAACTCTTGAGATTTTCGCTTTTGATTTGTGACTGTTATATGTAGCAATACAGTCATTATTAAGAACAAGATAACAATATTTTTAAGCCTGTTGGTTATTCTATCCTAGTGTCGCAGACTGTGCAGATTGTGTAAAACATGTGAGTTGATTTACTACAACCCACATCAATGGTGAGGAGAGAACCTTACAATTATGCAGTATTCTTTTTCTTGAACACAGCTAGTCATCTAGCCTTTATGCTTACTTTCTTGTACTTTCCTACTCCCCGCTACAATGATGACAAAAAAAAGAAAAGGAAATCCCTAAAAATAAGTCATCTAGCCTTAAGGCTTAGTTACTGTGGAGGAGTCAGATTTTATTGTCTTCAAATGCCAAATGATCTTGAAATGCTTTAAAATTCCCTTCTCAATTCTCATATGTAGGTCTCAATAAATGGTGTAGTATTAACTTATTTACTGTCTGCTTAAGGTGTAGAACAAGCAGTGGGAAAAGCAATGATGCCTCGAAAATTGGGTAGCACACGGTTCTCTTGCATCACACTGAAGTTAGAGTTGCCATCATTGTCTGCTGCTGTTAGGAATGATCTTTGAGGTTTTTTCAAGGCCTTGTAATGTTGTTGCAACTTGTAACTTTTCTTCTTGTTTTTATTCTTTTAATTTGGTTGTTCTTTTGTCTTTGATATATACACAAGTACTATTGTCTGTGCAGGTAGTAATGGATCATTTCTCTGTCATTTTAATTCTTTTACTGCAATTATCATTTTGGACCTGCACTGGCAGATATTTAACCCAAATGTTTTTCATACGTGAATTTTTCATTCTTTTGCAATATTAAATTTTGAATATAATTTATATATAAATTGATAGAATGCTTATATGAGCATATGCTGAGAAAAACTGTCCTTGAGGGCATATTTCTTTTGGCTATGAATTTTGTGAGTTTAGGGAGACGTTACTCTTAAATGCGAGATAGTGTCTTGCGGCTGCTTCAGAAGTATACTTTTAGACAAAAAATACAATTATTTATAGTCCAAAAGTATATTTTGAACACACGTGATTTTTCTCGTCAAATAAAAAAACGTGATTTTTTAGAAACATGGAGTGAAAAAAGAAGCTATCTTATGTTTAAAAGTCTTAAAAATCTGGAGTATTACCAATTTGATTAAAAGATTTTCAAAACAATAGATTCACTCCAGGTAAACTACATCGAATTCTTCATTAATATGATTTTGAATTAGAAAATAGCAATTTATTTTATTCAACTAATACCATTAACGGACTAAATTGATAAAATATTATTTTGAGGTTTACAAATCACGGGCAGTAATTTTCTACTTGGTAGAAAGATGGCCCGTAAAATATAGTATTTCACAAAGGGAGCTGCTTTCTTCTCCCTTGTTATTAAGTAATATAACAATTTCTTTTTTTAAAGAATCATGTTGGTGTAAAAGCGACTACGATTATCTCATGTTGAAAAAGAAAAAAAGAGCGAAAGATTAGTTAAGAGTTGAAAAACTTGAGAAAACATGTGAAAAAATTGAGAGAAACCTTTTTTGCGTAAAAGACAGGCAGAACTAGAATTAAGAAAACCATGAAAGAATTTTTCTATTCTTCCAAAAAGCCAGAGACCTCCAGTTCTGATTAGGCAGTCAAAGAATAATGGTAACATATTACATATCATTCGGTGCTACAGAAAAATGTAAATAACCAATGTACAACCTATAAAATCCAATCAGTATGAAAAATAAGCGTGAATAAGTGAATTAGATGCAGCTTTAAACTTTTATGTCTACCAAAAGTGTTATTGAAGAACTCAAATTACAGAACTGGAGTTACATTCACAAGTCGCAAGCAACAGATCTGTTTATTATTTTAAGCAGTATGCACCATTGTCTTGAGCATGCTATACAAACAAAATAAATAATACAATAAATGAATGAATATTCTATGTTAGCCCCAGGATCCTCTCACAAGTTCGGAGAACCTCAATGTTATTCTGCCTCCGGAGTATATTATTTTATTTACTAAAAAAGCATTAAAAATGAATCAACTTTATTTACCTGCTTCTCCAGAATCCATTTTTATGGTTTATTTGGGTTGTTTTTAGATTATAATTTATAAGCATTGTTTTGTTTTGTTGTCGGGATTCCAAGCAGCTACTATGCTGGATGTTTCTAGTTAGTCGAACTGCAAATCTGCTGCTCAATGCTCGCATATCTCAGCCAAAGTCAAAGAGGTAATGCACTGAATCTTCACAAGCTCCAAGGATGAGAAATCAAGTAATCTGGTAGATGAAGAACAAGATTGTAAATATTACTGGTAAGAAGAAACTCAGAATCCTCAGAACAAAGTTACAAAGCAATCACTACTCTCTTATGGCAGTTCTATTTCTACCTAGGCTTTCCATGGTGATGGGAGTGCGTTTATCCAGAGAATACAATGGATCACAAGATTTTAGCTCAAAAGCATGAAGCTTGCTCAGAATAAAGTGAGCCTGCAAGTAAATAGCACATCACACGTATCATAACAAATCTAATCCTCAGGTTTTACTTTTTATGAATGAAACATGTAAAAAACAAGAGATCAACTAATTGAAAGCAATCAAATGCAGCATTTACTAGCTTAGAGGAAAGGAAAAATGCAGGGTAGAGTAAAGGTCATGAGAATGATGGAAGCAGAGAAGGTTACCAGATTGAAAGCCAGAACTGGTAGGGAATAATACAGTGTAACTCTGGTTGATGCTTGAGTCCAATCAACCATTGACCAGAAAATCCAATATTTGACTGTACTCTGCTTCCGTAGCTGTTTCGGCCTTCATAGTCTAGATTGGCCACACATGTAAATCTTGACTCGCAGTCGCACTGGTTGTCGTATGAAAATAGAACATAAATGACAAGTTCAGCCATCACAAACTCCCTCCCTGTCCACGCATCAACCTGTCAGGGTTTCTCAATGTTAAAAAGGTTGCTACTTAGATGATAAAACCAAAGAAAACACAACAATTTTGCAACAGGTCAAATTGCAAAAAGGACCCAAGGGTTAATCGACGAGCAAAAGAAAAAAGAGAACCACCTACTTGTTAAGAAACGCACAGTAGGTATGCATTAAGAAGGAAGAAGAGTAATAGTCTTGCAAAATTAGAAAAGGAAAATTCAACCAGAGGCAGCAGCAATGATTTGTAATAAAGTATATGCATAAATACATCAAGACACATTTATAAATATTGTTATTTAATTTTAATCCAACTTATCTGACACGAGAAACACACATTTTCTAAGCATTGGAGTGCGAAAGTTAATAGACAAAAGAAGCATAATCTAAAATGGAACTAAAGAACTGTTGGAAAATAAATAAATAAATAAATAAATAAAACAAAATGGAACTAAAGTATCTGACCTTTTTTCAACAATAACTAGACCTCGAGCGATCATTTCTTGACGAAGTTTCTCTGCCTTATCAGTCTCATTTTTCTCTAGCAGTGCACCAATAATTGTGTCAAAAGTTACAGCATCAGGGGGGCAATCATTGTCATCCATTTTTGAAAGTAAGACCATAGCTTCATCAAAAGAGTCATCTTTGCAAAATGCATTGATCATAATAGTATATGTTTGTACATTTGGAGGACAGCCATGCATCAAAAGCTGTTGAAGAGCATCTTCTGCAATCTTCAACTTTTCACTTTTGCACAAATTATCAACCATTGCACAGTCTGTGTAAAAATCAGGCCAAATTCCTTGAACAATCTTCTGAAATAAAGAGATTGCCTCGTCAAAAGGTCGGGTTTTGCAAAAAGAATCTAACAATATATTGTAAGTGACAGCGTCAGGGGATTGACCACTATCGCGCATTTCATCAAGAAGCTGTTGCACGTCTGATGTTCTTCCCGAACTGCATAAGCCATCAATAAGAGAATTGTAGGTAGCAATAGAAGGGACTAAATTTTTATGACACATCTCTTTAAAGAGAACCATGGCTTCATCAACCATTTCAGTCTTGCAATAACCATTAATCAAGACATTATAATTCAAGACATCAGGCTCCAAGCCTCTTTTGACCATTCTATTGAATAGTTCTTTTGCCTCACTAACACTATTTCTTAAACAATACCCATCCATCAAAGCATTATAAGTAACAATGTCAGGTTTCTCGCCTCTTTTCATCATCATCACAAGCACACCCTGTGCTTCTAAAATCCTTCCTTCTTTACATAATGCATCAATCAATATGTTAAAGGTATAATTGTCCGGATCAACTTTTTCCATCACCATTTTAGTTAGTAATTGATTTGCATCTTGCCATCGACCCACACTACAACAACCATCAATTAGAGAGTTGTATGTAACAACATCAAGTAAAATTCCCCTGTCAGAAATTCGAGAACACAAACTAAGCGCATCGGTGACAAGTCTGTCTTTGCACAATCCATCAATGACTGCACTATACATTACTAGATTGGGCAGGTGAACCGATTGTTCCTCCATCTCTTGTAGTAAATGAAGGGCAGCTGTAATCTGCCCATTTTTGCACAACCCATTGATTAAAGTCCCATATGTAAATTCATCAAAAAGATACCCTTGGGCAACTAGGTCTTGGTAAAAGTTTAAAGCTTTATAAATCATACCATTGACACAAAAGCCATTGATAATTGTATTGAAAGTGACCAAATTAGGTTGATAGCCAGTCTTAAAAATGGTTCCCAATAATGAAAAAGCAAAAGTCATGTGAGATTGATGACAATAACAATTGATCAAGATGGTGAAAGTAGCAATTGAAGGGGAGATTCCCCTGAATTGAAGTTGATTAAAGAGTGAAATAGCAGTGGGATAATGTCCCATCCTGACAATAGCTCCCAAAAGTTTGTCAAATTGAGGAATGGGTGGTGGAGGAAGAGCACGAATCATGCGATTGAAACAAGTAACGGCGTCATGTACATTGTTAAAGGCATAATGGCGTTGGAAATGACGAAAGAAGAGAGGAGAAGAAGAAGAAGAAGAAGCTCTAAATGTTATACGAGAGAAATTGGGAATGGCGGCATACCTTGGAATTGGATTAAGCATCCTCAATATTTACAAAATGAATAGAATGATTTGTTCTTCAACTCTCACCAAACTGCGGAACGGAACGCTCTTATCGCTCTCTATTGCACTCAGAGCGTAATACTGTACACTGTTTTTTATCCCTTTAAATTAGTACAATTAAAAAAACAATGCCATGTAAATAAAAATGTAGTATTGCTAGGGTTTAAGTCTCCATTTTTTATTTTGAGTCTGCACTTCCTGCTATGTTGCAAGGCAAAGGTTATTAAGGTGTACTATACTACTATTTCTTTTGGTGGTTTTTTTAGTGTATATAATAGACATCTTAAATATCTTCATAGTTTAAACTTTAAACCATTTGGTCTACGATGAGTCTAATCTTTTATCGTTAACACCATAAATACAACTCAGATATATGTGGTATTAGAAGCGTGAAAAGAATAAGATAACTTCAAATGTATGTATACAATGTTGATGTAAAATTGTGTTCGAAAAATATTTCATTTATTAAAAAATGAGAGCAAACAGTAGATATACTTTAATTTGCTTTTTAACAATTTGCCTTTTATTGATGAGTAATTGTCTCAACAATTTATTTTAACATTTGTTGCAATAAAGATTCCAGTGCATTACAGAAATGAATGAATCTTATTTAATAATTGTATATTTACCAAAAATGAATTACTTTTTCTTTACAAATTCAAAAGAAAATAATCATGAAACTGCAAGCTGTATCTTTGATCAATGATTATTAGTGCTATACTGTACGCTAAGGTCAAAACATTGCACTCACAACACAAGTATGTCCCTCCAAGCCTGTGACTAGAGGTTCTTCCGTTGCTATAATGTACATACCAAATATTACTTTTAGTTCCAACGAACGCTTATCATATGATAAGCATTCAAAAGTCAAACCTAAATCACCCCTTCAATAAAAATAGAGCAGGACATTGTTCATCTCTGATGGAGTCCCGTGTTCTCGAGTTATGTTCCACAGAGTCAGAGAATGAATAGGAAGTTACACAGTCCTGCATTTTCCTTCATCATTATTACATTTGTCTGGTTATGGTCAAGTACCTTGCAACATTTCTACATGTCCTCTGTGAATGCTTGATGTACTCCATAGTAACATATTATATCCGATGTACTGAAGACAACTTAAAAGCCAAGGAAAATGACAAGCTATAATATATCACAACACAGTCATACTCCTCCTCCTCCAGTGTTATTGATGTTCTCCAATGAGATCACGGCCCCAGATCTACCCTCATTTGAAGGGCTAGAATGTGACATCAGAATATAAATCACCCACAAATGAAGGCAAACAAGGTAAATTAAAGCCCACAATTTTGCCGTCGAGTTCCGTTTCAAAACAAGTGCACCAGCCACAAAAATATAATCTAATTGATGAAGCAATGACCCCAGCTGTTTCTTGCCAGAGTGAATTCTGGCTTTTAGCATAGGCTTAAATTTTGAATTAGAGAGCTCCCACAACCCAGATTCTAAGTCACTTGATGATGAAGCGGGATTCATAGCAGTTGAACCTGAAACTGACATATTCTCATCCAGCAACCTTGACACTGCCTGCTGAATTGATTATGAAAATTAAAAAATCAAGAATATCATGATTTCCTTGAATCAATATTCATGGTCTCGGGAAAAAGTATACCTCAATTCTAAATATCAGGCTTGCCTTCTCAGAAGACAGTGATTCAACCTGTTGACAAACAGAATAAATTTTTTAAACACAAAGAGGTCTGAAGCATGCCAGTAAGTCCCAATCCTGTATTTCCATGAATTTGTGTAAAAAAAATTGTGCGTGCATTTTAAACCTGCTGGATTTTCAAAACCAGATCCGGGTAATTTTGTTATCATTCTTGTTTTATATCCCAAGAAAGATTTTATACAAACTGTCAATGCGTTCAATAGCTTTGTAGGACTGACCAGACTGGCTGGTCGGGACTGAATTAAAACAGTGAATCTTGAGTATTTGCAAAAATATTATAGCCGACTGAATGTATGAAAGACTCACCTTGGATTGTTTCTGTATTAAATGATCAGTCATTTGATGAAGCCTTCGCTTGAGCTCAACTTCAACTTCCGTTGGCTCTTCTATCTCTTTCCTTGTCATTTCAATGTCAGCTTCCAGCTTCCTTGCCTGTAATGTACAAGTGTATTAAATAACTGCATAGCCAATAGAAATCATATTGACTTTGAAAGGCCCAATGCAAAATTTAATGAAGTTGGATATATAACACAGCATGTATTAGCAATATACAAAAAAACTTTTCAACTTAATGAGTCATAATTATATAGGGTCAAGTGGTGATCCTTTATAGTTGATTTTAATATGATGATTCATGCTCCATTCAATCATGGTCAAGAGGTGAAGTCTAGAGTGAGGTGCCTCACCCTTGAAGTACTGTATTTTCTTTTGAATGACAAATGTTAGAAGTTTGAACCCTCACATTCTTTATCACTCAACTCCTTAACTCCCGACCCCAACCACCAAGCCACACCCTTGAAGTACTTGAAATTGGTTTTGCATGTTTTTGCATTTGGTTAAAATTTTGTACATTTTTAAATAGCTCCACTGAAGACAAGCCTCTGCATTTCAAATAATACGCACAAGTTGTACGCTTTCACCTGCTGAATTTCTAGCCTGTTAAGAGGATCTTTCTTCCTAGTTTTTGAGGAACATCGTCCATTAAAGCATCCCCGCAAGCTTTAATTTCACTTTTCTGGAGACATTTCGCACTTAGCAACTATTGCAACTAACAGTAAGCTTCTTTCTTTCTTTTTTCTGACGGGGAGAAACTCAAAATTTTCTGACACAGTGGATATCTTCCATGGATTTGGCAAGAATCTCATATTTTAACCTGAGTGATGCCATTCTTGACTGTGCATTGTTTGCCTCTGGCACCACCACCCCAGATGGAGGCAGACTTGGGTGTTTACACTTCTACAATATCTTCTCAAAATTTTCTGACACAGTGGATATCTTCCATGGATTTGGCAAGAATCTCATATTTTAACCTGAGTGATGCCATTCTTGACTGTGCATTGTTTGCCTCTGGCACCACCACCCCAGATGGAGGCAGACTTGGGTGTTTACACTTCTACAATATCTTCTTTTAAAAAAACTATTAGAGGGCCGTACTAGTAAATATTTACACAAACTTACATTCGAGGTTCCTTTATACATCACAGCCGTAAAATATTTTACTATTAAATCTAATGAAAATGATGGTTCTTCACCAGTGACGCACTTTTATCATGCCTCACCTTGTATGAGCCATGGCTAGGGAAAACATTTTTGTTTTAAGTGAAGTCAAAATGGGACACCAAGTAGCAACTGGGGATAAATAACACAGCATATGGTTGGGCAAATTTTATAAGCATGAAAAAGCACACAGAACATGCAAAAAAAATCCAATGATTGGAATTCCGTATATTCCGTTATACTTCTAAAATATACTTTTTAAGTTAGAATAAGAAAAAAATCCTATTTAATACAATGAAAGAAAAGAGACACCAAATTTATAGATAGAAAATTCTAGACAAACTGCTAAGAAAAATGAAATTCATTGCATCTGAATAGTGCTTCATGGTCATGGTAAAAGTGAATGGGATTTCTCGTTCAAACTCAACTGTTTACCTTTTCCTGCAACTGTGCAACTTTATCATTAATAAATGAGTGTTCTGCCTCAAGAATTTCTCGTTCAAACTCAACTCCTTTCGAAGCTAGCTACAACATCAGCATAGATAAACATATGTCAAGATAATCTTACTAAAAGAAAGTAATCATCTGAATTTTAAAAAGGGAATATATGGCCAAACAAAAAGAAAATACCACAAAGACTCCCCCTTAAAATCCCCAGCACAGGAAAAAGCTAACAAAAGAAGCCAATATAAATATACCAGCTTCAGCAAAGGATAGTGTAACTTACTTGATTTCGTAAAGTTCCAGTTTGATGAGGATTCCTCGTGCTCCTTCTGAGTTCTGCAAAAGTTAAAAGATCAATGTATTAACCGACCAGCTCATTAAAACATAATCTTGACTACTAGTACTCAGCACCCTAAATTACCAATTTGCAATGGTACATAACGATTATTAAACGACCACTGATGAATCATATGCAAAGCTACTATTGCTCAGGATCTACGACATTTCCAGAACATATTCTTCGTCAAAGATAATCTCAAGCAACAGAAAGGGAAATCCTAGCTGATGTGTGTGCTTAGGCAGTCTTCACATCTTGAGCTAGCTTATAGACTAGAATTCAGCCTAACCCAAATTATAATATCCGAGGCTATCCTGGATTTGTCATTGGATCGCCTATTGTTCATGCTAACTAAGGGGTGTGTTGAGATCCCAAAGGTCAAAGTAGTCCTTGTAATTGTTGAGATCCCAAAGGTCAAAGTAGTCCAAGGCTATCCCAAAGTAATTGTTGTACATATATTCATTATGCTGTTCAACAAGGTTGGAAATTATCCTTATAGGCCTATACTATGATACTAACCTTTTGCCATTTTTATTAAGCGCTTGTAGACTAATATTTAAGGTTTGAAAATATGTCCAAGCTGTCCCGTTAGGGTAGCTCAGTTGGTAGTTACTCGGTAGCTAATGCGTTCCACGCAAAGAAACTATCAATGGTTGAAATGAAACATACGGGCCTGTTTACTTTGAGTAAAAGTCTTATGTTTACAAAACGACCACCTGTCGTCAAATATGTGTACATGAAGCATGTAATAAACTTTTTTGTTTACTAAATTTCCTGTACAATACGAATCTTTGAAAACGTGAACAGAATGAAAAAAGTGGGCAGTCTATTAATAAAAAGAGAAAATAAGAAATGAAAACAAAAGACTTTCTCTCAAAGAAAATGGGCCCTAATGTTACAGAGAATGAATTGACAACTTTGCTAAGAGGCAGTACCTTCAAGGACAGACTCTTTCGATGCAATTTTTTGTCTGAGTTCTGCAACTTGTTTGACCTGATAAAAAAATATCATAAGTAACGCATAATAATTTAATAATTAATAATACTCTTAGCCCATATATGAGGATGAGGGGCACTCATGGGTCCTCCTGGTGACCCGTTCAACCCAATGACCCAAACCAATCCATCCAAACCCGTTCAAGTTTGGATTCAACCAGCTCAAACACAAAGTGGTTTGGTTCGGGTAACAAGTTGATGATTCCAAACCCACAAACCCAACCTATTTAAAATAAATGTGCATTTTTTTAAATATAATGTAAAACTTTTATGCGTTGGTCTGGAAGTGTTTCCGCTAACTTTAATCAAGTATTAAAATTTGAAATTGTAGAATTTAGTATGCATGTTTGAATTTTTATGAGATAAAATGTCATTTCATTTTAAATTTTTTTGGGAATTTTTTTAAAAAAATTACGTTTCATGAACTGATGATCCGACCAAAACCAACCTGCTCATTATATTATAGGGTTGGGTCTGGTAACAGGTTTGGCCAAAACCGACCCATGAACACCACTTGGTTAAATCAGTTCCAATATAAGGGTCTCATTCTAATCCTTTAATAAGCTACATGAACTGATGACCCGACCAAAACCAACCCACTCATTATATTATGGGTTGGGTAAGGTAACAGGTTTGGCCAAAACCGGCCCATGAATACACCTTGGTTAATTCAGTTCCAATATAAGGGTCTCATTCTAATCCTTTAATAAGCTACATTTGTAATCAAATCAAAATATCTTTAGGGAGCTGATAAGTCAATTAAAATTTTAGTTCCGGCAGTATTTTGTTAGGGGTATCAATGTCAGTAATGCAGATAAGACCTTTGGTTAATTGGTACTTAACAGTTATCAGCTTTCAGTGTGATGCCAGTTAGGTCATATTATGTTACTATTTTTAAGAAATAAAAAATTCCTCACATAATTAGGAGTAATGTCCAAAATTTTGTGATAAGTAGTGACAAGTCTATTAATAATTTAAGAATTTTATAAATTCTACAGCCAAAAAATCTTGTATTCTATGATTAGAATGAAGTAATCTTAGAATCTAAAAATACCTCTACTTCAAGGTTCCATTGTACAGCTGCGAGGGATCTTGCAAGATCAGCATTAACGGTCTACAATAAATCCATACATTAATCAATGACAAGCCTATCTAAATATATGCAAAACTAGAACATCATGAAAAAAGTATTTACAAAGCATGCTATAAGGTAAGCTATACACTACAAACAACTGGCTTAAAAACGTTAAATCAACACACCTCCAGTTTAGCTAAACACGTAAGAATTTCCATTCTAGTATTATTATGTTTTTGCTTTTCTAACTCAACAGCTTCCATTGTTTCCATCATAGTACTCTGAAGTTGTGAAGCCTGAGGGACAGGGAAAAACAGGATTAAATATGTAACCAACTCGTCAAAAATGTCAAGTGCCACTCAAAACAGCCATTTGTGCAACAATTAATTTCAAAGTGATGCCAGCTCATTAGTAGAAGCTTGTATACTGTGGAACTTGAAAAGGCATTTTATTTTTCTTACCAGATCACCGAGAACATCAACCAGGAAAATAAATTTGATAAATCTGTACTAGACATCGTGTTGAGCATAACCAGTATAACACAAAACTTAGAGCAAACAAAACTATATTGGTTTTTAAAGAACTGTCATAACATTACCTCTTGTGCTTGTTGTTTAGCTCGCTCCTCGAGTATTTTCTCTAGACTTTGTTTCTCCCCCTCTAATTTGGCCACCATATCCTCCTTTTCCTTGATAGCATTTATTGCCTTAGCTGCTGCTCTCTCAGCTAGGATCTTTTCTCTTTTCTTTCTCCTTTCTTCCCTCTCATGTTCACTTTCAGAATCAGATGTTGAACCGGACTCTGTATCTGAATCAGAACTTCCGCCACTTGCCATGGAAGAACCCCTTTTCAAATCATTGGATGTTAAATTGTCAGAAACTGAATTAACCTCACGCCTCCCTTTTATCACACTTTTCAGACGACTGCCAACATCTACTGGGAATTTAGCTACTGGTATTGCCTCAGGTGGGATACTTTTGTTGTCTTCCTGCAAAGATTCAGGTGGAGAAAAGTCCCTATAATTAAATCGCTGCTCGCGACCTTCCTTTTCCTTATCATCGGTTTCAACCGCAGGCTTATCAGAACTGCTACTACTAACATATTCCTGTCCTCTTGTCCATTTACCATCAGTTTCCAATTCTACATTCGAATGTCTATCAGTGGAACCGGAAGAGGTAGATTCCTTCCCATCATCACTACTGTTTTTGCCACTCAATTTAGTTCCTTTGAGAGAGTCTAACCTCTGCAAAGACTTTGAACCAGTGTTACTACCACTTTTCTGATTCCTCTTCATATCAGAAACTGATAAACTCTTCTGCTTCCTACTATTTTGCCTTAAAACACGAGGTGCAGGTTGACCACTACCTTGATTTCCAGAAGAGGAAGAAGGTGTAGGCTGAGTAGGTGAACTAAGAAGTTGAGTCCAATCACCATCCGTGATGGTAGGGTTAGATTTGGGTGCAGTTGGTATTGCAGTTTTAAGCACAGAGAAATTAGGATCACTACGCAGTTTACCATGATAATCATTGTTCTCGGGGAGTTTCTTCTTCAATTGATCTTTGAGAGGCACACCGCTCCCTGGTTTCGCAGGAGCATCAATATTGGCTAGTTCTTCTGACGGAAGATTTTCGTTGTTCTTGCGAAGTGATTCAGCGGCTTGTTGATCGATCTAAAATTAGGGCGAGGAAATTGATTATTGATAATGACGCTATAAATTGAAATTACGAGAAGAAAAAAAAAATGCAAATTCGCGTAATAATTAATGCGGAGATAATGAAAATGTGAAGCATTATTGGTGTAGATTGACTTGCCTGATGGAGAATGTTCTCGGCGGCTTTGAGTTTGGAGGAGATCCAATTCGCCATGGTTTCAGCGAGTGAGTGGTAAAAAAAGATCTCAGGTCGTGATTAAGGAAACTGTGCTTTTTAAAAAAGAATTGTGCGGCGTGAAGAACATAAAATGGAATGAGACGACGATTTTCTGTTAGACAGATTCGTTCATGATTTAAGAAGAAGGTGATGATGAAGATGAAGATGAAGATGTAGATGAAGATGGAGAGTGAAACGAGTGAGTTTTGAAACGAAACGTGCTTCTCGGGTCATGTTTTAATTAATTAATCAGGTCCCACAAAAGAGGTGATTTTGCCCCGACAAACACCTACCAACTAACTTACGGGTCGTCTCGGATTAGGTTCGATGGGCTTTCTGAGCCCAATAAGATGTAATCTTCAATTTAAGTCCATTCATTGGTATCAATCAGGAAAATTGCTCTTTAGCCCCCCTCTATTGTTCCCCAGATCACTCAAACAAACTAACAAAATTATCTCATGTATTTCGGAACCTATGACCTGAAATAGTTAATTTCAGAACATAGGTTCCAAAGTGAGGTTTTTTATATTTTATTGATAATTTGTGTCTCAAGGATTCAACCACTTCAAAATATAACTTACGAAATATTGTTACGTTCTGAAATCTACAAAAAAAAATTTAAAAAAAAGTCACTTCAAAATGTAACTTCCGAAATAGTATTTTTGTATTCCAAATCTGGCGTTTTTGTTCTAAAACAATGCTTATGAATCCTACAATCCGATTAATTAAAAGTATTTCGGATTTTTGAGGATCTGATAGCAACTAAAGAGACTAAAATAACAATTTTCATCAACCAATCATAAGTGTGAGACAAGAGGACTATTGGTAGTTCATGTTCTTTTACCATATTCTTTCCTTTTTCTTAACATCCACTAAATTATTGTATGTTTTATCAACATAAATTGAGCAAGTAACACCATGAATTTGAACCCAAATAAGAACAAAGATGTTTTTCTACCATTATTTTTATAGAATTGTTATATGTTACGAAACCCTCAGTGACGAAACTCATTAATGGGTGTGTGATTAAGCTATATTGTTGTGCTCTTAATTATTTTCCTTATTTTTATATCCAATTTAGTGATACTATTATTGTTGTGGACCAGACTTATGGGTTGAACCAAGTTCAATATCATATCCATCGGCCTAATGCCACATTCATTGGCCTATATATACAACATTTCACCGCCTCATAAGATATGCATTATTCTAACTTCTACCTCCACTTCATACTAACTTGGGCGTCAGAGCGTTACCTGCAGGTACCCCCCCCCCCCCCCCCCCCTTTGCATCGTTGGTCATCTCAATGCTCGAATTTTGACTTCCAGCTCAAAATATTTCTTCTACTGATCCACCAATGTGAGTTCTCTACCTCTTATTTATCTCTTCCGATAAGACTTGAGTTATGTTACGAACAATGGCGCCATTTGTGGGAAACGGACCCGCGCATGCTCGTGGGCCGACACCCTTTAGCCATTTAGCCTCGAATGTGGGCTACTGTTCTAGATACACCAAAATATTAGCACATCGCTTGATAATCGAAGCAAAGGGTAGTTTATATACAACGCTCACACCTTTCAAACCGAGACGTCTTTTCTACAAAGGACAAAACCGTAACGGGTTAACCCCAAAGCGGATAATCTCTCGGAGATATGAACTTGAGGTCGGATTAGAACAATTATAAAAATCAACACTTGGATCAAATTCAAAAACCAAAAATTTGATTTTTAATGAATTGATTTTCAGTTCCTATGATGCAAATAGATTTTATTTAAATCAAAATAAATTGGAGCAGATTTGATTTAAAAATCAAATAGACTAGATGATTCCCGCCCCCCGACACACACACAAATGATTTTGTGGTCTGTTTGGCTCTGCAACAGTTTTTTGCGGCAAACTCAAAATTTATCCAAACAAGTGCTTGATGTAATTGTTTTCATTTTAGTTGTGGTACAAATGCAAGAGATAGAGGCCCAAAGCAACCAGCAGAACTCTCATCAACCTTGCCCAAGGGGTCTTGTGATTTCCTATAGCTAGTACATGAGTATTTGTTTTAGCATACAATCCAAATGTTTCATGGAATCTCACCTTTGAAAAGGAGTTACATTTCCTAACAACAAATTTAAACCGTTTTAAATTAGTCTGGTCTACACTAGACTCTCTCCCTGGATATTTTTGTAAGCTAAAGTAAAGAACAAAAACCAAGGACAATGAATCACTTTGCTGATTGAACCACGTGAATATATTATACTAATGTCAAAATATTATTAGTACTAATACTACACAAGACAGTGACAAATTTGGCTCAATGCTCTATGCAATAGCCACTACTAGCCGCCGGTAAACACTTTTATTTGAAAAATTCAGGTAAAATTATTCGGTTAATTAATTAGTACCATTTTTTTATAATAATCAGTAGTAAGTAGTACCTCCATTTTAGTAGTATGATATTGATATATAAAAATCAGCATAATTAATTACATCCTATCATCGAGATTTTAATATCCTTGCATTGCATTGGGGTAAATTAATAAATCATGGCCACAATGGAGTAATTACGAATAAAGAAACGCCAATCAAAACCTTAATGAAAAATTGGATAAGTAAATGTAACACTAAAATATTCTTGCAAAATAATCTCAATCATAACGAACAACAAGGAGCCTGTTTAGTTGCGGTGACTTCATCATCGTCATCAGCAGCTATATGAATCTCCTTGCCATTCAAAAGATTAATTGGTTTCTCATCCATTTTGGCTTCCAAACTTCTCTGGTTTGTGATTTCAAGTATCTTTGTGATCATTTGTAAGAACACTTGTTCAACGTTTAGATTCTTCAAAGCAGATGTTTCCATAAAACACAACCCTTCTGTCTCTGCAAACTCTTTACCTTCTTCTTCCTCTACTTCTCTTGATTCACCAAGATCACATTTGTTACCAACCAGAATAACTACCATGTCTTCCCCACCAAACTCCCTTAGTTCCACTAACCATCTGCCTACACTCTCATAACTTGATCGCCTTGTTATGTCATACACCAATAATGCTCCCAAGGCTCCTCTATAATACGAACTCGTGATAGCTCTAAACCTGCAACACATTTAATTAATCAATATATTTCTTATAGTTATAGTATGATTCATCTATAAGACATATTTTGCGCGCCCTGAAAATTGAAAATGCAGCACATCCATACAAACATTTAATTAATGGCATATATTGTTTATAAACTCTAATTAAACCTTATCTCTGGAGTCTCTAATCAATGTGGGACTAGGTTTCTTCCGATTAAATATTATTAGTATTAGTAACTAAGAAGTTTTTGTTACATGATTAGAAAGATGAAATTGTTTGATTATATGGTTGGCCTGGCTACCAAAACCTGACCCAATCAATACTGATTGCCTATCTGCTCTTTCTCTCAATTAATTAAATTTGATGTTTTCTTTCTCTCTTTATTTAAGATTGCATTACATGATGGAAAATCGAAAGAGAAAACTTAATCTCTACACTTACACAACCAAGAGTGAATCCTACTCTTTGAACTCATGCACACATTTTCCATTTACATCATCAATAACATATTCATTAGTCAACTCAACTGAGAATTATCTACTTTTTCTCATATACTATATATGATGAAAGTGTAAGGAAAAGAAAAAGTAAATTGTGCGCATGTAACCCAATTAAAGGCACAAATAGAGTAATTGTTTTTATGGGATTGTAAAGAAAAAGTTTTTCCAGATATCATGATTTTAAAATTAAAAAAATTAGTATCCTAAAAAAATTCATACAAATCATTCAGATTGATTGAATTCCAATTTTGAAACATGAACAACAGTGTCAAATTTTTTTATAAAAAGAAAAGTTACAAGAAAGAAACACAGTACAGTAGCCACAAAATTAAAAGGAGGAAATTACGGCGTGCTGATAGGTTCCATTTCAATTCCAATTCCAATAAAGAAGATTAAAGCAACTTACCAGCCTTGGATTGGAGGGAAGTCTTAAGATTTTGATTGACAATATAAGTAAGCAGTATTAATTATATTCCGTGAACAAATATATGTCAGTGTCACATAACAAAACCACACTTTGGAATTCAATTCATCATGATAATATGGTCCCACGCTGATTGAATTGTACTGTACAGTAGTTTATCCTTTTACTAGTAGTACTAATTTGGTTCCACACCTAATTAAACCAACCAACACTCAATTGCCATTTAGAAAAGTCACCACTACTTTTATAAACGAATGAATTAATTGTCAAATTTAAGATATCATCATCACGGATCAACTGTGCAGTTATTATTATTAAGTGTACTAGTAGTATAAAATTGCTAAAATATTCTGCCTATAGCTCTAATGAACAACAAGACTTGATCAAAAAATCTAAGTAGTAACGTATATTAAACACCAGATCACATACATACATACATACAGGAAGAAAGAAAAGGCAATTTCAGAGCTGAGAAAGTCTAAACTCAACTATAAGTCACGCATGACATGAAAAGCTGATCAATTCACAATTGAACATATTCTTCCAGGTTACGCAAACCCACTGGACCCCACATTTATATTATTAATAATTCAAACACCATTTGGAAAACAATTATCTAATTAATTAACTTTTCATTCAAACAAACAAGAGAAGAAGTATATGTCTGTGACACCACACAAATTAATCTATCAAGTCATATATAAACAAGCCATGGCCTTTGCTGCCAATTGATTAATTAATTAATTGTATTATTATTTATGATCTCATCAACCTTAAGAATATACTATGATTGTGGTACTGAATTATATTCTGATTTTCAAACTTAAGAATGTTGTGAATTTCGTTCGTCGAATCGATCATTCAAGCAAAAAGATATATATGATCAAAACATTAAATAAAACAAGAAGAAGGAGCTAACAAAAGAAATTAAAGAACAGATTAATAAAAAAGTGATGGGCAAAATTAAAGAAACAAGAAAGAGTAAGTACGTAAGAAAGAGTAGTTACCTTTCTTGGCCGGCAGTGTCCCATATTTGAGCTTTGATGAGTTTGTCTTTGACCCTGATATTTCTGTAAGCAAATTCAACTCCAATAGTTGGTTTAGAATCCAACCTGAATTCATCTTTTGCAAATCTTGATAGCATATTTGATTTCCCCACTCCTGAATCCCCGATCAGTACTGCCTTGAACAGATAATCACACTCTTCATCCATTAATACTAATATCTTTCAAAAGATAACTAACAAGGAGGTGAAAATTAATACTACTTAACAACAACAACAACAACAATAAATGGTTCTTATATATGCAGGAAAGGAAAAAAGTAAAAACAGGGTTCAAGGTGGTGGTGATCTTATTTATGTGTATATATTAGTACAATGTTAGAAGAAGATTGTACTGTACTAATTAAAAGGAATGGGACACTACACATAAAATAACTTATTTATATTAATGTCTTTTGGAGGGTGATGAGTGTTGTTACATGTGAAAGTGAAACCATAGATAAAGACATGATGATGAATATATATATATAGTTCTTGATGTTGTGGCGATGGATTTCATTAACTAAGTAAGAGTAGAAGAAGAGCCAAAACCATGGTTGCATCCATCTTCAAACAAGGTCCAATGGTATTGTTCCACCTGTCCCTATACCTTTTTCAATTGGAAAATTTGGTCATGTTGCATTCTAGGATTGGCTTTCCACTATACTGTCACAAATCACAACAGTGAACATAAATTAGTTATTATTAAATCACATTGGAATCTTAGATCATGGCCGTCTAAAACTCAAAATTGATAAAAAAATAAATATGCAAAGGGTTATTTAATTATTCCAAATAATCTCATCTTTGGAAAGATATAGATTACATGTGATCATTTATGTTTGTGGTTGGTTGTCATTGTAATGATACAATTAGAAATGGGTTTAGCAATAAAGATCTAGTTTGTATAAGAGGTAATTATCAATATGATTTACTCACTGTAGGGTAACAGGAAGAGTAATTTTTTTCTCTACACATCAAGGAAATATATTGAAAAATTTGGGATATCATTCGTCTCATCCAAACGAGTGATTGAGATTTAATAGTGACATATTAATCATAGCCGTTTAATCTAAAATTAGTGGTTGTGATTCAAAAAATTGTTTGCCTTAAATCTAATAAGAATGACCTTTTTAACTAACGAATATATTATTAAGGAACTTGGACGGAACGTTTATTTATTAAGGAATTAAAGTGAACCCAATTTTTTAAGGCCTAAAAGAGTAATTTGCCAAAAAAAAATTATCCTATTTACCTTTTAAATTATACCCCACAAAACTCAAAATTTCCATTTTATCCATAACAAGTTAACAACTTATACAAATATGAGGGGTGAGAAGTCGTTCATTTATATATTTTCAGAAAAGTCAAAAGTTGGATTTTTCAAAATGTATTGGTTTTTTGAATTATAGGTACAGAAAACTCACAATATTATTATACAACAAAAAAAAACTCACAATATTATTCTGACTAAAATTATTATATTCTAGAACAATTGAAATTTTCCTAAATATTATGTGTTTAAAAAATATTATTCCGGGTTAAATATATTATTGTCTCAAAATATTTGCTGCTAAGATTAACACTATGTTTGTTTAGGTAGATTTATAAAAGAGAGAAATAAGAAAAAGAGAGATAGCAAATAAATTGGTTATTTCTATAGTTTGGATGAGGAGAGAAATAAGAAAAGAGAGAAATATAATGGTTAGTAACCGCCAAAAGAAGATCTCTCCATATTATAAGAGATTTGTGTGTCAAGAAGTGAAATAAAGAATTTTACAACAGTACCCTCATTCAACTAATTTATTTTCTTATAAAAAGGGTAAATTTGTTATTTTACCATTTTTATTAATTTCTCTCTTCTCACTTTTCGAGAAATGCTAACTTAGGCACAACCCCAACACATATACATTTAGGCACACACACATTATTGAAAAAAAAATTAAAGATATATAATTTAGTCACATCAACTAATATTAATCAATTCTTTTATCTTTTAATTTTTCAAAAGTTTGTATGTGTGCCAAAGAATAATTAATTTAGGTTTGTGCCTATGTAAAAATTGCTCTCACTTTTCAATTCATCCAAATTATATAAACTTTCTACTCAATTTCTCTTCTATCTCTCTTATTTCTCTCTTTACCATCTCTTTGGCATCCAAACATAGTGTAAAAGAAAAAATGTAAAATATATTATTGTTTTGGGAATATGTGGGTATACAGGACCTTTAATTTGATGGAAGGGCATAAGACTCGGCGTCAAACAAAAATGGAAAATTATTTTTGCCAATCTAACGATCACTCGCGTGCCCTATGCGTTTCTCATTTTACCATTTCGTTACTTAAATAGCGAACGTTATAAAAATGAGAAATTTTGAAAAATGACCGCTACTTAAGTATCAAACGTTATAATGGTAGGATGTTTTTTAGTGTATCTGCTATTTAGGACAAAGATATTTTGATATAAATGTATGGTATGCAAGAAAATAGGTAGAGTTACAGGATGAATTTTCAACAAAAAAAAAAAGAATTTTTTTTTATTTTTTATTTTGGTCAAAATTGATGGGTCACAACAATAACGTATCTAATAATTTTTTATTTATATGATATAAACTTTCAATTCAACGGTAAAATTTGTAAAATTTCTATTCGTTATAATACTTCATTCGTACCAAAATGTAAATCACTTTGGCCATATTACACAAATTAAGAAATGCAATCATTGTTGTATGGAAAAGAGAAATTATGAGTTAGTTTACAAAATTGTCCTTCATTAATGGTATGGAAAAAATAAACTGAAGAATTAAAAGAATAAATAGAAATAAATAGTTAAGGGTATAAAAGGAAAAAGAACATTAAATGTTTCATTGGTAATGTAATGTGGCTTATAATTTGGTACAATTTTTTTATTCTTAAAGTGACTTATATTTTGGTACAGAGAGAGTAATATTCATAACTTATGCATCTTAAAAAACTTAGTAAAGTATTTCACAATAAACTCAACCCTATCGAACAATAAGTCAAATCTATACTTATTTCTCTATTCATAATTTCTCTTTAGAACCCAACATGATTGATGAATTCTTACATAGGCACATATACATATGTATAGTGTTAGGCACACACATATAAATATAGTTGTACATGGTCTAAACACCGGTGGAAGTCCACTTCCTCAATTTATGGATGGCAATGGGTAGGGTATGGATAGGAGTAATATAGTCCCCATACCCGCACTTTAAAAAAATACTCGTACCCATCCTCATACTCGTGTGAGTGACAATCTTTGTCCTCGTCCCCGTACCCTCTGGGTACCCAAGTACCCATATCCGTATCTGTTACCCGCATTTTTGCTAAAAATAAGTTGATCAATTATAAAATATCATATGATTTTAATATAATTAAAAAACTCAAAGGTTTTAATGTTGACTCATAAAAATCATACACAAAATTATTAATAATATCATGCTAAATTTTATTTCTCTGTTGATATATTTGTTTTATATTATAAATAAACATTTTTTTATTAAAAATGTGTAATAGTATAATAATGTTGTATTTTTTAAAATTGGTTTACATATATTATTATATAATAATATAATTAAAATAAATAAATATATATCAGATGGGTATATGCGTTGCTAAGTGTAAGCAAGGGGTAATATATATCATATTTTATTTTTCTTGTTTTGACTTTTTCGTTCTATATAATAATTACACATAAAATTTTGTCAACAATAAAAATTATCAAGACAATATTTGTAGAATTTTTTTTCTTTGTTATTGGCCCCATCGTAAGATTTCGTCTAGCTTCGCCGCTGGGTATATGGGGTGGGTACTAAGGTACTCATACTCGCACCCATACCCGTTCAATTTTGTGGGTAATTATCCATACGCATGCTCATACCCAAAATGCGGGTTTTTACCCTATCCATTATGGGTATTTTTTATGGGTACCCACTGGGTATGGGTAAATTGTCATTCCTACCTCAATCCATCGAACACGGCCCAATTGAGGAGAGGTCCAAAGTCAACGGACGAAAATCATTGTAACATCTAACATAGACATATTTCGACAGTCATTGATAACGTCCATCGATGACTTTGGCCCTATGTCGGAAGCTATATAAACCCATCTCATTTAACTCTTAAAACATACGCTTCACACTTTAATGGCACCTGTACAAAATCCTCCTCCCATTCATTAAAATGGGGAGGAGCATTGTCGAAAACCACCGAATAAAATGACTCGTAAGATTAGTATAGTAAGGCTCTGTTTGGTAAACCAAATAAGCTAGCTTATAGCTTATATGCTAAAAGCTCTGTTTGGTAACAGTTTTTAGAAAAAAGCTTATAGCTTATTTTACTAGCTTATAGCTTATTTTTCAAATGATATTTCAAGTAGCTTATAGCTTATTACCTTTTCTTCCAATTTTACCCTTATCATCTTACTTGAAAAAAATTAAATATTAATTAAACATATGTTTTTTATGTCATTTCATACTTATAAGATAGTCCAAAACTACAAATTCAATCTGTTATCTTATCAGCTATCCGCTATTTTTTACCAAACAGAATCTTAATGGTACACATGGAGAATGAGAATTTGGCTCTGTTTGGTAAAATTAGCTTATAGCTGATGACTGATAGCTTATAGCTCATGGCTGATAAGCTAATTGAAGTGTTTGGTAAAATTATCGGTTCAACTAGCTGATAAATGTAAAAAGACATAAATGGACATTCTTAACTAAAATAGTAATTTAAATTTATTAATTAATATATCTCTTATATTTTATTATTAAATTAATTTGTGTATACTAAAATTTTATTTTATTTTAATTTAATGTAATATATCTTATGTCAAAGTATATATATACATTCTTAAGCTATAATAAAATTTATATCAAATTAATATTATTTTTTTGACGCATATCAAATTAATATTTAAAATTACAAATAATAATAAAATATATTTAACACAATTATGTCAAATTAGAATAGTCTTAATTGTGCTTGCTCAAAACAAGAAGTTCACTTATATTAATCCAAAATAATAATGAAGCACTATGTAAAGAAGCACAACGGAAGTCACAGGGCAACATATATATAAATATGAAGCACTGTGTAAAGATGATTTGTTTTCATTTTCTTTTTTACGGAGATGGTCTGTATTCATGGGTAAAATTGAGTTTTTATTAAAATAATAAGGGTAAAAGTGGAAAAAAAGATGATAAGTTATAAGCTATAAGCTCATAAGCTAATTGAAAAATAAACTATTAAGCTATAAGTCAGTGTAGAAAAGACTGTTAACAAACAGGTCTTTTAGCTTATAAACTATAAAACATAAGCTATAAGTCACATTTTATGTCTTGCCAAACAGAGCCTTTGTGTAAGTTGAAATGGTTATGACGCCAAGGCAAACACACGCTTTCTCCAGACAGCAAAAAAAGCGATTGCGTGTTCAACTATTATTGATGGACTAGAAAATACTACTCAAAATAGAAATACTCCAAGCACATGTTCTGAGAATAATTTCAGCCTTAACTTTAGATATTTTATTCCATAACCCATAAACTTTAAAAAACATTCTCTAGAAAACCTAATTTTAATTAATGTACCTAACTTCGTGAACTTATGTCAATCATCTCATTCTCACCATTAAAATTCAATATCTTTTGAGTAATTCAATTGTTAACGCCACGGAGAACGACCCACAACAAAATCAATCAACGAAAACTTAACACAGAAATCAGCAAGCATAATATGAATCCACCAGCGATTACAAACTAAAACGGCAATTATTATTATTATTATTAGTATTTATTTAAAAAGTGGAAACAAGAAGTAGTAAATGAGCAACATCTAAAGAAAATTAACAACGCCATAACACAGACGCAGATCTGTTAGTAGTAAATTGATAAATCCAAAATGCCTAATTGCCTATTACTGTACTAGTAAGTGCTACTTTCCATTAATTGGCGCTGTTATTGCTCATCATCTTTTTGAATTCTTCAAAGTTAACGTTGCCGTCACCGTCAGAATCAACGGATTTGATCATGTTGTGGCATTCATCAACGGAACACTTCATTCCGAGGCTGTTCAGCACCTGGAAGAGCTCCGTCGCGGATATGAGGCCGTTTTTGTCCTTGTCGTACAGATCGAAGGCCTCGCGTAACTCTGAAGCGTCTTCGTCGGCGGAGCCGGCGCGGCAGAAGGAGGCAAACTCGGAGAGATTGATGAAACCGTCGTGATCAGTGTCGAGGTCTTCCATGACGCGCTGAAGCTCGTCCTTGGGAACGCCGGATCCGAGAGAGCTGAGGATGTTGTCTAACTCGCTGACGGAGATCTTGCCATCGCCGTTGGCATCAAAGCGAGAGAAGATTTGTTTCAATTCGTCAATGTCTTGAAGATGAACGGAGGGTTTGGTGACGGTTGGATTGGTTGCCATTGTTATTGTTAGTTAGCGTTTGAGGGAAGAATATGGAAAGAGGAATAAGCGAAAAGGGTATGGTGGTGAATGAAAGAAAACGGTCTTGTTGTTGGGACTATAAATACTTGTTCGGTATCGATGACTATACGAGTGGGGGCTTTGGATTGGCCCGTACTCTTTTAATATTTTGATTTTATTTGATTTTTTGGTACCATATTATGATTTGATTTGTTTTTTTTTTTTGGGACCAAATTTTGATTTGATATTTAATTACAATTAATAATATTGGTGAATGAGAGAGATGTGATACGAAGCTTTGCCCTGGTTTATTCTTCCAATTTTTTCTTTTATTTAAATTTAAATTTGTTCATCAATATAAATTTTAATGTTTGTTTTGACAATAATAATTGTATCGTTATTTAATAGGTAACTTTTAAAAATATGCGGATAATAATCATTCCATAATTGCAATTAATCATGATTTTAAATATTGTGAACTATAATTTTCTAGTGTTTAAATATTTATTAATCATGTAAATTTTATTCAAATATATACACATAAAATTTGAGTTAATGAAATTAAAGCCGTGTTAACGAGCTACAACAATTTTTCTTTCGGTCAACTGATCTATGACGATTTTAATACGTGTTAGCTATTTAAATTGTTGTCAATTGTGTATGCCAATATAAGATCGAAAACCAGGATCATAAATTATGAGAAATAATTGTTGTGTTGTTTCTTCCTTGTTGCATGACCTAGACTATGCTAGGTTTTGAGATCAACCACGATTTGTGAAGAAAAAAGCGTATAGTAGTGCGACTTTCCTCCATCAACTACGTGTTGCTTTGTTGTATATGTCGTGTTTTGTTTCTATTGCCGAGGCTATGCATGTCATTTGATGTTAAAGACGAGTTTTTTCTTTCTTCATTTTATTGTCTTAGGCAAAATTTGCATACTTTGTAGGGGGTAAAAACCTATTAACCATTTTTTTTATACAATCAAATTGAAAATTTTAAAAGGAGCAAACTCCAAATATCTGTTCATTTGCACCAAACCAACTTATGTGGTTTAAATGTTTTCTTGTAGTGTTTGTCCCATAATTTCTATTAAAATAAGGAAACCCGTCGTTTTAGTCTTAGAATCTGTAATTTGATGTGATATTGATCCCTAATTGCATTAAAATTGCAAACACATCTTTAATATTTTATTTTATAATAATTCAATAGATTAAATTAACCAATATATAGAATATATTTGAGGATTAAATTGACTATGTAAAAACAAATTCAAGGTTCAAAATGACTATTAAAAAAAACATTTGAGTATTTTGCTGGTAATTTTAATACACTTAGCGACTAATGTGACTGTTAACACCAGAATTATAAAATTTATGATATTGCTCAAGCATTGGTGTTATAAGTGGAAAAGAAGGAAAATACTCCTTTTGACTAGCCATGTGATTATTCAGACTAAGAATGGTCGAAATTAGCCATATTAAGTGGAATTCGACTAGACTATTTTGTGACGCTCGACAAATTATATGCAACAGATTGATGGATGTCGAAGAAGTCGAGTCGGTGCAATAGATAGTAGGGTGCTGTCGAAGGCTTCATTTTCAACAAGAAGATACATATGATTCGAAGAAGTCATTGAAGAATAGTCATCCAAAGGGACATGTGTCAATCTTAGATTAAGAATGTTATTAAATAAGACATGTGTCAAAATCTTAGTTAAGTTATAGGTAGTTATTTACTACTTTTATTTTCGACCGTAGGATCTAGTGTTAGTCTTTCCTACAAGGTCTATATATATGTGTTTGTAATAAGAAATAAGGGTTGGATCCTATTTTCTAAAAACTCTAAATGCCCACGCCGCGTGTGCAAAAGGGTTGAAGAGTGCGTAGAAATGGATTCCATCCACCATTTACATTTGAATGCAAATTTACCGTCTTTGATTTCTATCCCAACTAATCTTTATTTCGACTCTTTCTTCCATTCTATTTGTTCATTAGAATAAGCATTCTTTCTTTAACATTTATTTGCAACGCTTTTTATTCTAATTTGATCCTTTCGACTTCGTCGAAACAATGTCTTTTTAATGCATTTAATGCAAATCAGACAATAATTGTTCAAGCAAAAGATGTTGAACATTCATAAATTTTCCGGAAATTAACACACAAATATGTTCCGAGATTTACTAGTTGATCTCTCTTGTAATAATCAAACTAGCGTTTGTTTACCAAAAATCAGTGTAAACAAAATGGCACGCCCAGTGGGACTGTTTTGTGTGTTATTTGCTTTCGGAAAATTGTTTTTTAAAGTTGTTAGATGCAATTCTAACACTAATAAGAACAATCATTTTGTTCTTAAAGAATGCACGAAGTGATATGATTTTGATTCAACACTTTATGTGCGCAAAAACAAAAATGGTTTTTGAAACCGTAATGAAAATGATTTTTGAAACCATAAGGAAAATGGTTTTTGAGACCATAATTTTTTTGAAACCAATGTCTAGAAGATTGAAATTGAATTTTGATGTAACACTTTGTCATGCATATTGAAATTGGTAAAGTGCTCAAAATTTTGTTCATCTTATCAAGTATGAAAAATAATCGAGATATTGGTTGAAACCATGAGATATTGGAAAAATGGTCGAATTTTCATATGCTTATTTTATTATAAGAATTATGATTTCGACCAAACAGTTTATGTAAAAAATATTTCCAAAATATATAAATTTGAAGATATGCACTGCAATTATGGTTACTATAAGTGGCAGTTCATAATTTTTCAAAGTTGATGAATGTGGTCTAGTGGTTGTGGCTGTTGAGGGGTTTCTCTTCGACCAACAGGTAATTGGTTCGATCCTTGCCTTGTGATGTTTTGTATTTTATTTGTTAATTAATTCAAAATTTGAATTTTTAGCAAAAATAGGCAAAGGTCGGATTCGAACTCACGACCTCTAGTTACACACGGTTTCGACTACCAGTCGAACCAAGGAAGCAGTTATGATTAAATTCGAATGTTCAAATATAATAACCGTTAGTTCGTTTGAATTATAAAAATTCAAATTTTTAACAGAAATATGGCAGCGGTTGGAGTCGAACTTGTATCCCTTCAAAACGGGTCTAAACTGTTTGCCAAATAGACAAACGAAACTATTCTGAAATAGTTTGACCGTTAATTGTATATAACCGTTAATAACTGTAATATTGGTCGAAACTTTGTTTTTCGACTATGAGTTTATCCTCATTGCAGTTCGAAAATATATTGTAATGGTCGAAGTAGTTCAGTGGCTTGTGCAATGATTTTTCGACTTGGAGTATGCTGGTTCGAGCCACACCTATTGCTTTTTGCATGTTATTTGTTAATTAATTCAAAATTTGAATTTTTAACAAAAATTGACATAGGTGGGAATCGAACTCACCCCCTTGCACTGTAAAGCAGAACCACCAACCAACTATACCAATACAACTTTTATGATTTATTTTGAATTTTAATTGTAATAACCGTTATTAACAGATAATGGTTACATTGGTCGAAATAATTACATGTTGTAAAATTGGTCAAATATTCTTGTTTATATCATTTTAAGAATGATATTTATATTTTCGGCCAAACATATTACTAAGATGTAGAAATTATTTTTGACCAAAAAATTGGTAAAGTTTTACCATAATTTTTTATATAAAAATGATGAAGAAATATGAATTATCTTCTCTAAAAATTTGGCTAAGTTTTCCAAAGAGGTCATTAAGTGTATTTCTGAATCAGTGACATGATTAAAAATGTTATTCCTCTCATTTCATTCGAGAAACAACATTTTTGGGGGCCTCTGTTAACACCAGAATTATAAAATTCATGATATTGCTCAAGCATTGGTGTTATAAGTGGAAAAGAAGGAAAATACTCCTTTTGACTAGCCATGTGATTATTCAGACTAAGAATGGTCGAAATTAGCCATATTAAGTGGAATTCGACTAGACTATTTTGTGACGCTCGACAAATTATATGCAACAGATTGATGGATGTCGAAGAAGTCGAGTCGGTGCAATAAATAGTAGGGTGCTGTCGAAGGCTTCATTTTCAACAAGAAGATACATATGAATCGAAGAAGTCATTGAAGAATAGTCATCCAAAGGGACATGTGTCAATCTTAGATTAAGAATGTTATTAAATAAGACATGTGTCAAAATCTTAGTCAAGTTATAGGTAGTTATTTACTACTTTTATTTTCGACCGTAGGATCTAGTGTTAGCCTTTCCTACAAGGTCTATATATATGTGTTTGTAATAAGAAATAAGGGTTGGATCCTATTTTCTAAAAACTCTAAATGCCCACGCCGCGTGTGCAAAAGGGTTGAAGAGTGCGTAGAAATGGATTCCATCCACCATTTACATTTGAATGCAAATTTACCATCTTTGATTTCTATCCCAACTAATCTTTATTTCGACTCTTTCTTCCATTCTGTTTGTTCATTAGAATAAGCATTCTTTCTTTAACATTTATTTGCAACGCTTTTTATTTTAATTTGATCCTTTCGACTTCGTCGAAACAATGTCTTTTTAATGCATTTAATGCAAATCAGACAATAATTGTTCAAGCAAAAGATGTTGAACATTCATAAATTTTCCGGAAATTAACACACAAATATGTTCCAAGATTTACTAGTTGATCTCTCTTGTAATAATCAAACTAGCGTTTGTTTACCAAAAATCAGTGTAAACAGTGACAAACAAATTACACACTAAAATATCAAAATAGTGGTTTATCCATTATAAAAATGAATAAAATGGTTCCGAAATATTTTGATATCGTCTCATTCAATATGCATGAGACAATTACCCGGACTTCAATTGCTGTTGACTATCCCAGCGGTAGAGCTGTCAAAACGGGCGGCCCGGCCCGTTTCGAGCTTCGTCGGGCCGGGCTTAAAAAGCCTGAATAAAAAACGGGCTACAAAATCAAGGCCCGATCCCGGTCCGATACGGACTTTCGGGCCGGCCCGGTTTTTAAAAAAAAAAAACATTTTTAAAGCAATAGATGAAGGGTAATGAAAAAAGAAGAAATTTAAGTGCCCAATAAATTTGACAAAGAGATCACAACATTAATTAATTACAAATAGGTTGAAATTTGTTAGTATTAATGTAAAGTTATTTAAGTTAGTTACAGTTTACGAGTAATTACGTAGAGAAATATTTCACGATCGTGGTTTTATATTTTTAGCTATTTATTTATTTTAATGACACGATAAGTTATTTTTAGTTTTAGCTTCTTTTCATTTCCTTGTGTATATAATTTGTGTTACTAGTGCATGTATATAATTTGCGTTAGTAGTGCATATTTATTCTCTTAAATGCGCGTTTAATTGAATTGGAAGATGTGTATGACGTGCGTGTTGTGTTGCTGCCGTGTTGTTAACTTATTATGTTTGTGTGGACTTTTAGATTGGTGGCCCAAGTAAAAATATTATAAACATTCTTCCTTGTTTACTCATATTTTTTATTATTTTTTTATATTATAATTTAATCGGCCCGGCCCATATTTTTTGCGGGCTTTATCGGACCGGTCTAAATAGCCCGGATGCTAATTCGGGCTAGATTTTTAAGGCCCAAGCCCGGAAAAAATTCGGACTACTCGGGCCGCCCATTCGGGCCGGCCCATTTTGACAGCTCTACTCTACCCAGCGGGCAGGAAATTATGGAATGAGTCATACGCCGTGTTGATCAACAATACTCGAATTCTCAATCACGACTTTGTGTTCTCTAGATTAAAAAGAATAATGTAGCACTCTAGATCAGTATTTTATTTTTAAAAGTAATTTGGATATTCTTATAATTAAGATTTGGGTTAACTAATACTATATTCGTTCCTACATATAAAACTCCTTTTTGATTTTTCTTTGTCCATTTTATAAGAGTTTGTGCATTTATCACATTGGAAATTGAACTATTTCACTTTTCCAAAAAATAATTTCTTAATATTGTATCCTTAAAGAGTGTCCCGGGGACACTCGTTAGCAAGACCCATAAAAGAATAATTAGAATCCTCTAAAATCTAAATTAATTATACTAATATAATAGTGGAGAAATAGGAAGGTGGGTTGACGAGTGAAAGATGGAGTTGCAAGAAATTAGATAGCAATTGTTAATGGTGATGTGTGCATCTATCTACGTTGTTTGTGATATTTTGGGGACGAATGGACACGGTTGCAGTACACGCGGTCAAGTACGCGGCCTCAACGCGGTTCATGAATCACGAGTTCCTTTCATTCATGTCTATGGTAATTTACTAATTATGAGTTGATTGCAATTTTAGTTTTCTTATTATCATTATTTTATAGAATTAGTCGTTCAATTTTAAAATCTGACAGTTTGAGTATCAACATATATTTTATCTAAAATATGATGATACAACTTGTTTTAAATTAATTTTATAAAAAAAATTTCTTATAATTTTATAGATATTGATATTTTCTTATCATATGATCATATATCACGTCGTTTAAAACATATAACATTGTTAATTTATAATTAAAATTTGTGAGAAGGGAACCAAAACCATCATATTTTAAAATAGATGGACCAAATCTGCAAAATGATAAAAATAAGTGGACCAAAACTGCAATTAAATCAATAATTAATCAATGAAATATGTGGATCGTTCAAAAAAATTCTAGTTCGATTTCTCGTAGAAATAATTATTGGTAAGATTTTATTTACTTTGTGATCGGATTCTGAATTACCGAGATTCTCTTTCTTTGTAACTAGAAAACTCAAACAAAACCTAAAATATTTGAAAATCACTTATTTAAATAAAAGGAAATAAAAAACGATTAAGATGGGTGATTTTAGATCAAAGTTGATCATAAATCATCCATCTCTAATGGATGAGCAAGAAGAGGAGCAAAGAAAAATTAAGGTTATGAGTGGCGGCTCAGTGAAACACACATTTAGTATTTCTTGTTATATTAATTTATATTTAAAAATTCATATTTTAAATAAATTTTGTCTAGATGTACGATTAGGACTTAAACACGCGAGGAGAATTCAATCCAAAAGACTAGTATAATAGGTGAGAGAGTCTAATAACTTAAGTACCATATATGAACACTTTGAGATACTTAATGGAGACGCATAACATTGTCACACCCTTTAAGCGCCGACGTCTGCGACAACTTTCACTCTATTGACACTAACCCGATGATATTCCTTTCAGCAGCTTCACTCATTTAGCATCAATTGTTAAAACTTAAGCACACAAGGAGAACTAATTCAAAAGACTAGTTAAATAGCGGAAGTGCCCATAGCTTAAATACAACACTAAACACTTTAATATATTCAGTAAGGGAATCATTGACACTCAACGATATAATTTTTTTATTTGTTTTGTTTACACAATATAAGTTTGTTACCAAATTTATCAATTTTTAAAATAAAACAACGTTTTGTTGTGTCCAAGTGTCATGAAATAGTTGTTGGTTCATGCAGCGAGCTATGAAGCCCCGATACGCGACACGATACGGATATGATACGATACCGATACACCGATACGTGAAATTTTTTAAAAATTCATATCCGATACTGGCGCGATACGTTATTTAAAAATTAATTTTAAAATTAAATATATAAATGCACAATATATAAACATGACTAAAATCAATAATATTAATAATGATAATATTTTTTGAAAGACAAAAAATTATTATAATTATTATTATTATTATAAACGACAATAGTTCATTGTACAAAGAGTATACACAAGTCAATTAGTTTGCACAAGAGCAAAACAGTTCGAGACTCAACATACAAGGACTCCTCAGTCCTAACTAAAGACATATAACCTCTTCAACAAGTCCATCTTGTAGCAATATCAGACAATTATATAGGTCATGCAGCTGACCAATTAAAAGCATAAAGCATTCATTCTTATACTAGAATTTTGGGACAAATCCAAATTCTTAACAAACTGTTATATAGTAGGAGACCATAATGACTTCAGAACAGTGACAAAGACAAAAAATACTAATTATAATAAATTAAGATCATTAATACTAAGTTAAGTATTTGTGTTTTATTAATATTGTTCTAAAAAATAATGATCACCAGTACATTTTAAGTTACTAGACTCTGACCTGTGCGATGCACAGATTATTTGAACTGTCAGATATACGATTAATTAAATTGTTATAATTAAGTTTCAATTAAGAAAAAGAATTTAAAATATAAATATATTGAAACTGAAAGTAGTCAGTACAGATGGAATTATATTGAAACATGCATATCCAATTTTATGTAGTTGCTATTATGTTTATTTAGTAGGTGAATATACAAAATTGAGAAACGTAAATCGTTAAAAAAAACTTAATAAAAAAAAACGACGCTTATAGTATATAAAATTAGATATATTGTTACCAACTACTTGCAACTACTTTTAAGCCAGCTTTTTTTTAGGTGGCGACAACCATGAATAAGAAAAAAGTTTAAGCTCAAATTAAGTTGTCATATATTTCTCTATGATATCGTCATAAAAAAAAATGTTAAATCCTATTATTAAGAAAAATAATATTGATGGATATTAGTGTGTGCCATAACAAATGACACATGTCTACCAAGTTAATTTATTCACATTGAAAAACAATAACATTCGCAATTTTTAGATTTATATGATCCATTATTAATCTTTAATTATAATACACCATGCATGATTACTATTCATCTAATCCACAACAAATAATACTTATTTTATTTGAAAGAAGGTTCAAATATATTCAAAATAGATTACATATTTGATCCAACGACAAAAAACATTAAACAGCTACATAAATAAATAAAAAAACTTTGTTATTTAATATTGGTATAACCTTCGTCAACAACTTTGTGTTTGTGAACCTGCAAAGTAATATAAGAATACATCAAAGTAATTCAAATGCATGGAATTAATTTCCAAAACATAATTACAGAATGATTAGGTGAAGAGAAACGAACTCATTGAAATTGAATAAACTCAAATCAAAAGTAATATACTGAAAACCGGTAAAATATAGTGAAAAAACAAAATATACGAAGACAAATATATAAATTATAAACAAAAATATAGTGAGAGAAAGATACTTTGAGGGTGCTTGTCTTTATAAACAGACACATAAAAAAAATCTTTGTTGGTTATATTGATCTTTAATAATGGTATAACTTTCATCGATAACTTTGATAACCTGCAAAATAATATAAGAACAAATAAAAGTAATTCAAAAGCATGAAAAACAATTTGCAAAACATAATTATGAAACGGTTAGGTGAAGAGAAATTAACTAATTGAAATTGAAGAATCTCAAATCAAAATTAATATACTGAAAACCAATAAAATATATGAAGACAAATATATAAATTATAAACAAAAAACATAATGAGAGAAAGATACTTTGAGGGTGCTTGTCTCTATAAAGAGTTACATAAAATACAAAATCTTTGTTAGCTACATAGATCTTTAATAATGGTATAGCTTTCATCGATAACTTTGTGGACCTGCAAAATAATATAAGAATAAATCAAAGTAATTTAAATGCATGAAAACAATTTGCAAAACATAATTACCGAATGATTAGGTGAAAAGAAGTTAACTCATTGAAATTGAACAAACTTAAATTAAATAAAAATTAGTATCCTACAAACTGGTAAAATATAGAAACAAAATAAACTATATACAAATCTATAAATTATAAACCAAAAATATAGTGAGAGAAAAATATTTGGAGGGTGCTTATATTTATACGTAAAATCTATACATAATTTTTTAGCCAATGAATATCTCAATGTTAAGTTCCACACTTAATACTTATCTCAATTATGTTTACTTAATTGCTTGCATTTTAAACGCATTTGAAGATTTTTTATTTTTATTTTGTTATTCATGTTTATCTTCTTTTTTTATTAGATCTCAATTTTTTTTTTTAATGTTTATCTTTGTTTAGGTTGTGAGGTAGTAATATAATAGAAAGAAAAAAAACTGAAAACTAAATATCTTAATCTTAATATAATAAAACGAGAGTAACTAGAGGCACCCTAAACCCTAACCCTAATATGAATGGTCTAGATTTTGACACTTGAAAAAAAAATATTATATCAACCGCTATGATAAAAACTTAAATAATCAATTTTTAAACCAATATTATGTTGCCACATCAATTAATGAATGTGACACGTCATCTGTTTAAAACAAACAAAAATAAATAAATTTGAGATCTGTCAAAAAAAAGAAAATGGATAAACATTAATAAAACAAAAAAACTAATAATCAGTTACGAAAATTATGTATAGATTCGATCTGTACAAAAAAAGAGAAAAGGGATAAACATTAATAAAACAAAAAAAACTAATAATCAGTTACGAAAATTATGTATATATTCAACTTAATTGAGGGTTATAAATACAAGCACCCTCAAAGTATTTTTCTCTCACTATATTTTTTGTTATAATTTATATATTTGTCTTCATATAGTTTATTTTATTTCTATATTTATTTTGAATTTTGAATTTGTATGTGTCAAATCTAAAATCGTTTGTCTATGTTTGATTTGCAGTTTTTTTTTTGTTCGTTTTGTTATAGTATTATTGCTAATCTAGAGATTTTGTTACGGTTCTATCAACATGAAGTTGTTATTGTTACACAACCTCTATTATCATGAAGTTGTTATTATCGAGTAAGTTTTAAACTTTATGCAACCTTATTTATTTGTTTAATTATACATTTTTTGTTTCACTCCTCTACTTGATGATTTATTGTTCTCTTTTTTCTATGTTTTGATTTTTATTTCTCTTTTTGTTTATGTTTTTAGTATAATTATAGTATTTTTTCACTAACTATGTGTTTAATAATCATTCACCTTTTATGTTAATTCAATAATGGTCAATGCATAGATTTCTTCTAACAAATTTTTTCCTCTCTCTTATTTTTATACATTTACAGGTAACATTGTATTTAAGGGCAGAAGATTTGAAATATTATTAAACTAAATGAGGACAAATTAAATATTTTAGTAGTAGTTTCTTTTTATACATTATTAGTAGATTAGTAGATTTATTTTATGTGTGTATTTATCTTTTTTGTAAAAAAATTTATTGGTTTTCTTTTGTTTCTATATTTATGCATAGATTTGTATATAATATTTTTATTTTATTCTTTCTATACTTTTTCTATATTTCTTTAGTGAAATTACAATGAAGGATACACAATTTAGAATATTATCCTATTTTTATGAATAAATTCAACTATAATCGTTATTTTATTTTTTTGTTCTTATATGTTATGCATAGACTCATGTATAATTGTTATATTGTATATATCTTATTTTTCCTATAATTCTTTTAGTGAAATTATAAAAATAAATATAAAATTTAGAATATTATCTTATTTTCATGTATAGATTCGTATTATTTTTTTGTATTTATCTTATTATTTCTAAATATTTTCTATAATTTATTTGGTGAATTACAACGAAGGATATAAAGTTTATAATATTATTAAAATGTATAAGGAAAGAATAGTAAACTTAGTAGCAATCAACGTTATTATATTGAAATAAATAAATTAAAAGTATATAAAATCAAATGAATAAAGAGAACTTTTTTTAACAATGCAATAAGGATATACATGAAAAAGACATAACAACTGAATTTGTGTTTTTTTTACAAGATATGCATCCAATAAAAACAATGTTGACTTAAAAATATATCTAATTTTTTGTCGATTAAATTAATAATGATTTATTTTAATTAAAAATAAGTACAAATACGTAGTAATAGATATATATTTCGTTACGAATATGGTTTGAAAATTAGCATTAAAGATATACTTTTTTCATGTAAGCAATAAGGATATACTTGAAAAATACATAACAATTTTTTTACAACATATGCGTCGAATAAAATATAATAAGTAAATATTGTCTAAAAAATAGGTATCATTTAAGTTCATATTATAATAATATAACTTTCGTTATGATTATTTTTTTTCGTAATTTAGAATAACTAATATTAACAAAATATATTTATATAATATTTATTGTTTGTATGTTATGTTTAATAAAACTAAAATTATCTTCTTCTTTTTTTTGATATAGAAACTAAAATTATCATCAGTACTAAAAATTTATTGTAATATTAAAATATCCAAACACAAAAGGCTTATTGAGTATAAGAGCTTATGATGTAAGTTCTCATACTATAAGCTCTAATTTTATAAGCACATGTATAAGCTATTTATCCAAACGGGCCCTAAATGCTTACTACTATAAGTAATCACACATTATCAACATTTTCATTGTATAATTGAATTGAATGATTGAATCCGTGCGAGCACGGGTAAAAAGTCTAGTTATTATTAATATTTAAATATACACTAAAAGGATATACACTAATAGGATGCATGGTTTTTTTTTTAATGATGAGGATTCCTAAAAATTGGTTTCTATTTTTATTTTATTTAAACATATATATGACGTGTCACATCTATTAATTGATGTGGCAACATAATATTGGTTTAAAAATTGATTATTTAAGTTTTTATCATAGCCGTCGATATAATATTTTTTTCCACGTGTCAAAATCTAGACCATTCATATTAGGGTTAGGGTTTAGGGTGTCTCTAGTTACTCTCGTTTTATTATATTAAAATTAAGATAAGATACATCTTAAGTTAAGTATTATACAAAAAAAAACATCATTAGTACCATCCAAAAAAAGACATAGTTAGTTATCCGTGTAACAACATAATAGTTTCACATTCACTAGGAATTAGGAAACACGGATTGTATCTGATATTATTTTTTATTTAAAAACAAATATTTAACCGATACTTTTCTGATACGAGTATATGGAAGTATCGGACGCGTATCAGATATTATTTTTTTATTTAAAAATAAATATTTAACCGATACTTTTCCGATACGAGTATCGGGACGTATCGGAAGAGTATCGGTATCGGGTGCGTATCGGACATGATACTTCACCAATTTTAGAGTATCAGAGCTTCATAGGCAGCGAGTCTTAATTTTGCATAAAATAAAATGAGTGTTTTTTTACACAAAAAAGAAGAAGAAAAAAAAAAAAAACTTCTTTGAATAAAGAAAGTGCTAGAACAACAGATTAACAACCTACTTAAGAGCCTGTTTGACATTAATTTGTTTTTCTTTTTTTTATATATAGATTTGACATTATTTTTGAATTTATAAAAATAATTTATGTAAATAAATAAAGTTATATGTTAATTCATAAATTTCTATTGATAAAAATTATATTTTTATATAAATTGTTTTGTCTTAAATTACCTTTAAAATTTTATAATAATCCAAATGGGGCCCAAGTCAATTTTTATTTTTCTTTAAATTTGGAAATTACTTTTGCCACTTTAGGGCGTTCTTCGCGCACCCTATAAAATTACTAAAATATCCTCACCCGCTATTTAAGTAATGAATTATACGTTTAAAATCTAAATTTTTTATGTTTGTAGGATTTTTTTTTCTTTCAAAATTCTCATTTTTATAATGGTGACTACTTGAGTAACCGAGACTACATTATAAAAATGAAAAATTTTCATGTTAGGGGGGTGCTTTTTTTACCTAAATTCATATTTTTATAACATCCGCTATTTGAATAGCGGACATGTAAAAATATTAAATTTTCATGTAAGATGGTTTCTCTAAAAAATTATTCATTTTTAAATAGCGAAAAGATAAAATAAAAAACGTGAAGGGCGTGAGGCTAGGGTGACAAAAGTAATTTTCTTTAAATTTTGCGGTTGGTTAAATGTGGCCCATTGTTTTATGAAATGGGCTTGTTGGATAGAAAACAAGAGATTGAGCGTAGGGTTTGGTTGCATTGCATAGAACAGAACAGAACAGAAGAGTGAAATTTATTGAGAGAGAGAGAGAGAGAGAGAAGAGCTGGCTGATAGGTCAGCACAGCATAGCACAACTCAGAAAACCCCCAAATCCCCTTCTTCCGCGTTTTTCCATCGGAATCCATTGCAATCATCGGCGTTCATAAATCGGTAACTAATGGGTAACAATAAAAAGAAAACGAGTTCAAAGAAGAGTCGAAGAACAGGAAGTCAATTACAGAAGATGAAGGAAGCAATTTTTCAAGAACCACTCCGCAAGCCATTGTTGTTTGTGACGACGGGGATTGTTCTTCTTTCAATCTCATACTTTGTTACTCTTGAGCCGCATCAGCAAGAGATTTGTTTTCAGGTGTTTAAGAATAAGCTTTTGGAACCTGGATTAGTAGACCATATCGTCGTCTCCAACAGATATGTTGCTAACATATATGTCAGAAACTATCCCAAAAATCAAACAACACTTCTTCCTGCTGCTTCTGCTGATGCTGCTGCTGCTGCTGCAAATGTAAGCCATAGCCGATATAACAAATATTATTTCAATATTGGAAGTGTTGATTCTTTTGAAAGGAATCTAGAGAAAGCGCAAAACGCATTAGGGATTGACCATCATGATTTTGTACCTGTTACGTATACTTTTGAAACTGATTGGTACCAGGAGTTCTTGACATTTTTTCCAATCCTTTTGCCTGTCGGCTTTCTATTGTTTATGCTCTTTGATAAGGGTGGCATTCGTGGAATTTTTAACATCAGAAAAGCACATCTCACTAAACTAGATAAACATTCCAAAAACAAGGTTGGTTGGTTATGGTTATGGTTGCTACTAACTTACTTATTCATTCTTCTCTTGTTTTCAGGTGTGTTCAATTATACTAACTTCATTTTTCTTATTTTGAATTCATTCATTTTCTCAGGTCTATTTTAAAGATGTTGCTGGTTGTGATGAGGCAAAACAAGAAATTATGGAGTTTGTGCATTTCCTCAAGAATCCTAAGAAATACAAAGACCTTGGTGCCAAAATTCCAAAAGGTGCTCTTCTCGTCGGTCCTCCTGGCACAGGAAAAACCCTTTTAGCAAAAGCAACTGCAGGGGAAGCTGGTGTGCCGTTTCTCTCTATGTCTGGTTCTGATTTCTTGGAACTGTTTGTCGGTGTTGGCTCCTCTAGGGTCAGAAACTTGTTTTCTGAAGCAAGGAAGTGTGCTCCCAGTATAATATTTATTGATGAGATCGACGCAATTGGTGGGGCAAGGGGTCGTGGAGGTTCCTCTTCTGGATATAATGAGCGTGAGAGTACTTTAAATCAATTGTTGGTGGAGATGGATGGCTTTGGAACCACGGCTGGAGTTGTTGTCATGGCAGGTACAAATAGACCCGATATATTAGACAAAGCCCTACTTAGACCTGGCCGTTTTGACCGCCAGATAACAGTGGATAAACCCGACATCAAAGGCCGTGACCAGATATTTCAGATTTACTTGAAAACAATCAAACTTGACCGCGTCCCTTCCTATTATTCACAAAGACTTGCAGCCCTTACTCCAGGATTTTCTGGAGCAGACATAGCTAATGTTTGCAATGAAGCCGCTCTGTTTGCTGCAAGGACCGAAGAAGCACAGGTCACAATGGATCATTTCGAGGCAGCTATTGATAGGATTATTGGTGGTTTGGAGAAGAAGAACAGAGTAATTAGTAAGCTGCAAAGGCGCACTGTTGCTTACCATGAAGCAGGCCATGCTGTTGCAGGTTGGTTCTTGGAACATACTGAGCCATTGTTGAAAGTAACTATCGTTCCTCGTGGAACATCAGCACTTGGGTTTGCCCAGTATGTTCCAAATGACAACCTTCTCATGACAAAAGAGCAGCTTTTTGATATGACTTGTATGACCCTTGGTGGTCGGGCTGCCGAGAAGGTGCTCATTGGGACAATCTCTACAGGAGCACAAGATGACTTGGAGAAAGTCACCAAGATGACATATGCTCAAGTAGCTGTCTATGGTTTCAGCGAAAAAGTGGGTCTCCTCTCTTTCCCACAAAAAGAGGACTCACTTGAGACGTCCAAACCATACAGCAGTAAAACTGGCGCAATTATTGATAATGAAGTGCGAGAATGGGTGAACAAGGCATATGAACGCACCATACAACTTATAGAGGAACACAAGGAGAACGTAGCTCAAATTGCAGAGTTGCTGCTCGAAAAAGAAGTACTTCACCAAGATGACTTGCTCCGAGTTTTGGGCGTGCGGCCCTTCAAGAGTGTTGAACTCTCCAATTATGATCGATATAAGCTAGCGTTTCAAGATGAGGGGAAGTTGTAGATACCACAGTCAATGGACCCCAGGAGGGTTGTAGGTCTTCTTCACTTTAGAGCTTGAGGTCGTTCCCACATAGTTGAGTAAGTTTATGTTTATTTTTACTGTACATGAAGGTGATGTATAGCCTGGTTCGTTAATGCTGGTAACCATGGTCACATCGATACCAGCCATAGATTTCACATTAAACAAATGCAATAGTTATGATTGGGAGTTATTTCCCACTAATCGTGAGACCAAAAAACCTTGCAACTATGGATTTTTTCTCTCCATGAGATAATTAATATAGTTAAGGAGCCTAAAGTTGCACATTTGACAATGTTTTATAATGGACAATTTATTGTATTGAATGATTTTCCTGCATGATTGTGCACAATGTTGTTATTATTATCCATTTTAGCAAAAATTATGTTTAGGTTATAATTTTGTGGTTGAATTTTAAATTTATTCTTCCCTTCAATTTCTCTTATGATAAATTATGCCTATTGTATGGTGTGAAGAGGCTGTGCAGTGATCCATATATTAAGGATGGGTTTATGAAATTACACAAGCACTTCTTATTGGTGTGTCTACTATTGTTTTCTTTAATAACTTTTGTCGCTTCTTAGATTTGTTTTTATCTTATTTAGACCTGTTTTGTAAATACTTGAAGGTTTTTCAAAGAAATAAATAAATTGCAAATACTATTTCTATTAAGAAGTGTAGCAATTAACATATTAATATGCATCTCATTATAGGAAGAGATATGTTATTCATGCATATCCTGTTAGAAGTTGGTTTGAGAATATGCTTT
Organism: Trifolium repens; assembly: GCA_030408175.1. Classification (NCBI taxonomy): domain Eukaryota; kingdom Viridiplantae; phylum Streptophyta; class Magnoliopsida; order Fabales; family Fabaceae; genus Trifolium; species Trifolium repens. Next base: position 64,019,596 of record CP125842.1, read on the forward strand.
TGGAGGAAGCAAATGCCAATATACTAAGCAAATTTGTTTTTTGTTATTAGTGGATGTTTGCCAAGCTTGCTCCATCTTTATATTTTGTGTTCTTTGTTAATCCTAATCCGGTCTCACTTTCTCTTTTTTGAACTCCTTAAACATAATTTGTCAAGTGAATAATTCTAAATGCTAGGATTGTTTCTCAAAGCAATTTTACAAAGATTTTTTAGCTATGAAACATGTGGAGTTGCTGACATGGCAAATAAGGTGATTCTTCTTATCACAACATTTCAAGGCTAATTGTATACACAGTAACACAATTTAAATTAAATCATAGATAAAGCTATTACAGAAATTGAAGAATGCATTTTTCTATGACTTTTAAATTGAAATGCAATATTCTTAATGGTGTTTATAGAATATGTTGTCGTGAAAGTTTCCATTTCATTATTTTTTAATCTTTGGAGGAGAGAAAGGTGCTAAATTGGAAATTATTTTATATAAAGGGAAAGTTATTGCTTGAAAATGAGCACCTATTATTCAAGAAATATTTATAAGGAGGGTTGGGTATACCGAAGAAGCTACTTCACAATATTTTGTTTGCTCACTTAGCTGTTATGTTTTTGCTCAAATATTTCAATTTTTAAATTTTGCTGATATTGGAGGCCCATTGGAGGCATTCTAAAGACATACAACGATTCATTACAACTATATGGTACTCCATGAAATTAAGGTCCTCCAAGCAAGCAAGTACCAATTGCTGAAATCTTAAATAAAATGAAGAATGGTTATGCTACATTAATGTCTTATAAATTTAAACTTTCATGTTTATATATCACTGGTTTAAAGGTTTTTCGTATTTTGCATGACATGCAATATAGCCAACATGTATACCACCGGATGATACTTAGTTTGCTTAAACATTGGCTCAAATTTATGTGTTATCCTTAAGACCATTTCCCACCGCTGGAATACATCAGAGTTTATTAATCATAATAGCACATGAGATGGATATGAAGTCACCAAGTTGGACATTTCATAATTATTAGTGTCAACCTTGATTTTGTGATCTAGCCTTCCAAGCAACGTTTCCTTAGTCATAGAGGGTCCCTACACTACTCATTTGCATTTACATAAAAGGCAAAGTGCCATTAATTTTCTGGGTAAATATGTTCATCAGTTCATGAACTAAGCGTGTTCAACTTTGGTTGCCATATAACACACCGTTTCAGATCCTACAACACGAAATTATTTACATTTTGGATCGTAGAACACAAAGTTTACTGGCCCAAAAGTAGGGGTATTGTGGGATTTTAAGGGGTCTGGGAGCAAGTAGGGGACCTAAAAAGAAAACTCCTCATTGGACATAAGAGAGTGACCCAATCCATCACAATATATTTAAAAATTGGATAAACAACCACCTTGTTTCATAATTGTAGGAGCTGTTATATATAGTTTATGACGATATATTATATTCCATCGGTCTCAAAATAAATGACATGATTTTGACTTAGTATATTGTTCATATGATCTATTTTGACCATATTTTTCTACTAATATATACATGCAAATATTTGCATATTAGATGTTTGATTTGTTTCAATGATTATTTTTAAAATATGTAATTTTTATAATTTTTAATAATAGATAATTAAATATATATTATGAGTAGGAGTATGTTGTTTATATTGAGTAGAAAGATATTTTGAATTCTCACACACTGGTGCTAGCTTGCTTCATTCTGACTGTGCTAGCTGTGTGTGTCTCTCTATCAGTAATATATATACATGAATGTATGTACTATTCAGTATTCCTCTGGCTTTGCATACGCCACGATAGTTGGTGATTGGTTAATAGCAACAATTCAAAACAAATCTGCCAAGATGAAATCTTCCTCCACTTAAAACTTTGATTTTTTTACCTTAAATAAAAGACTTCACCGAATAAAACAAACAACCCAAAAACTAACCACTCTGTTATTATTTCATTAGTATGTATTGTGACCATCTGCTAACATGCTTTCGCAATTCTGATTCTGTATCAGTATATGTATTTCAATTCAATCCAACAACATCATCATTAATTAACAAATTGCTATTTATATTTTCGAGAAATTCTTGCATAGTCTCCCACTTCACATTTAATCCTTAATCTCAACCAATCAAATTTGGACACATCATTTAATTAGAAGTACATGGAATTTATATGAATATATAAAAGGAAGAATTTCATTCAAATTAAATGTGATTGATATCCAAAAATGCAAATCATTGACTCTTTTTTTTTTGTAGAAAATCATTGACATTTATTAGCACCTAATATATTCATATAATATTTCCTTTTTTTGTTGCCAATCGAATGGGTATTTCATGTTCATGTTATATATTTTAATACAATTACTTTTTTAAATTTATTTTCAGATTTCTCATAATATTTTATTATATTGGTAATTTATATATATAAATTATTTAAAATTGATCAAATTTTTTTTCTTTTGAAAAAAGGTTTTGCACGAAAATAATATATTAATTTTAATTTAAAATTAATTCAATATAAAATAGTAATAGTAATTACTGTTATTATATTTAATGTCAAAAAAATAATAGTAATTTAAATTCAAAAATAATAATTTATTTGAATTAATTGAATTTAAAATAATAATAGTAATTTAATTTGAATATGAAAATTTGAATTGTTTCCTTTTTAATTAGAATAATTAAATAAACTATATGATATGAAGTTTTGTGGTGAAAAACATATGTACATGATTTTATAAAAAAAAAAAAAGTGTACATGCACATTAAGGTTGTATTTATGGATATTGTACCAGATAAAATAATTTAGGCCCAATTGATGAAAGGCCCAATTTGCCATAGCTCAACCCGCCATATCCAGCCCACATCGCCAAACAGCACGTGCCCCTCCATGTGGGCCACGATCTCTCCTAAGGCTATATACCACGCATAAAAAACGTGGGCAAATAGCGGTTACATGGATTGGCGCCAAATACATACCCCACTCTCCCCCACGAGGGATCATGGCCCTAAAAATAACCGTCACTCATCCCACTACTTGAGGAGAGATCATGGGATCATGGGAAGGGTGAAAAAACTACCTTCTCAGCTCTATAAATACAACCCCAAAGCAAAATCGAAGGCAAGCAATGTCACTATCTCATACCATTGCATAACCTTAACCTCTAGCAAATATACACCCCCTAGTGTTCTATCAGGAACATTTGGCGCCCACCGTGGGGCCCTGGTAAAACACTTCCCAGGCCTCAAATCACAATCAACAGGAAATTTCAAGAACAATGGCTGGAGGTACTCCTAACCACGAGAACCAACCTAACCTCCAAGCAGCGATCAACGAGATACGCCGCCTCCAGGCAGAGGTCGCCGAAATTCAGAAAGATAAAGCTGAGGAAATAGCCAGAACGAAAGAAGAGGAAAATATCGAAGTCTCGCAACCCCTCGCCCAACAGCTGTGGGACGCTCAAGTCCCACCAAACTTCAAAATTCCACAAAACGGCAAAACCGATCCACTGGAACACCTGATGGCCGTCGGTACTCAAACCGCCATTCTAGGAGCAGAGGAGCATCTGAAATGCAAGTTGTTGTCAAGCACATTCAAGGACGCCGCTTTACGTTGGTACATGAACCTTCCCAAGAATTCGATAACAGGGTACCAAGATTTTCACCGAAAACTCATCCACCAGTTTTCCGGGAGTAAGCATATACAGGTCACAGCCACAAATATGTTCAGCCTAAGACAAAAGAGCTCAGAATCCCTGAGGGAATACTTGGCGAGATTCAGCGAAGCCACCATCAAGGTTTCCAACCCAAATCAAGAAATGTTCGTAGCCGCCTTTCATAATGGGCTGCGAGCAGGACACTTTAACGAATCACTGGCGCAGAAGCCCGCCGAAACCATGCAGGAAGTCATGAAACGAGCCGAATGCTACATCAAAGGCGAGGAGAACAACGCAGAAAAGCGGTCAAGAGACCACAAAGAAAGAGCTCCGGAATCGGGAAGTAGCAGATACCCAGATTACCAGAGGCGACGCTGGCCTAGTAAAGACCATAGAACCCCGCGAAACAACGGAGGCTCGTACTACCCACCAAGGAGAGCCAGCAAACCATTTGAAGAATACGCACCGCTCAACAGAGCCAAGGTACACATCCTTGATGAAATCCTGCAGGCGGGGTTAGCGAAGCGTCCCCCCGCCCCTGACCGCCAGTACACCATGGGGCGAAACGAAAATGAATGGTGTCATTATCATCGTTGCAAAGGTCACGATACGGAGAAGTGCTTTCGACTTAAAGACCTGATAGAGGAACTGATAAGGAGTGGACACCTAAAGAAATTCATAGAAAGAGCAGCTCAAGACAACAAAGCCAGACAAAGATCGCCAAGGTCGCCACGCAACCCGCCAGCGGAAGACGCAAGGGAAAAAGACCAACCCAGAATCGCTGTCAACACTATAGCGGGAGGATTCGCAGGTGGCGGAAACTCCAACAACGCCAGGAAACGCTATGTGAGAAAATCAGAACGGGAATCAATCGTGGTAGGACATGTGTCTTTCCCCCCAGCCTCAGACTTGTCCTTTTCGCCCAAAGACGCCACAGACATCGTCCCGCACGACGACGACCCGCTGGTGATTCAAGTACAAATCCTTAACTGCGACGTCAAGCGAGTCTTAATCGACTCCGGAAGCTCAGCCGATATAATGTACTGGGACGCTTTTAAAGCGATGCAGCTTTCTGGCGAGCAGCTACAGCCATACCACGGGACACTCGTAGGATTCACTGGCGATCAAGCAGAGGTGATGGGGTACATCACGCTGCTAACAACTTTTGGCATAAAAGAGAATGCAAAGACTGTCAAGGTAAGGTACCTGGTGGTACGCACCCCTTACGCATCTTATAACATAATCATCGGGAGACCAGCATTCAACGCGCTAGGTGCAGCAATGTCCACTCTATACCTCGCCATAAAATACCCTCTGGATAATGGCGGAGCAGGGACAATAAAAGGCGATCAGATTCTGGCACGCTAATGTTATGAGTCAAGCCTCAAAATAAAGAAAAAGGAGCTAAGCAGGCTCAGCATAAACAACGCCAACACACGGGAAGCAGCAGAACTTGATCCAAGGGAAGATTTCCAAGAAAGGCGAGTGAGCCCCATTGAAGAATTAGAGGAAATCCAGATAGGGAAGGAGCAGCACCAAACAACCAATATTGGCACCACCATGGGCGTGGAAGAGAGGGAGGAGGTCCTCGCCATCCTCAAAGAAAACGTGGACCTCTTCGCTTGGAAACCGGAAGATATGCCAGGTATTGACGAAACCGTAATCACCCACAAGCTAGCCATTGCAAGCAACGCCAAACCAGTGGTTCAGAGGAAAAGGAAGCAAGGCGAGGAGAGAAGAATAGCAGTGGATGAGGAGGTAGCAAAGTTAAGGAAGGCCCAATTCATCGATGAAATCAAATATCCGGAGTGGCTCGCCAATGTTGTCATGGTAAAAAAGAGCAACGGAAAATGGAGGATGTGCGTAGACTTCACTGATCTAAACAAGGCGTGCCCCAAAGATCCTTACCCTCTGCCCAGCATCGACAGACTCATAGACGGCGCCTCAGGGTACAAAACCCTTAGCTTTATGGATGCGTACTCTGGGTATAACCAGATCAAGATGAGTACAGCGGATGCGCCAAGCACCGCCTTCATGACAAACACCTGCAATTATTTCTACAGAGTCATGCCTTTTGGCCTCAAAAATGCAGGCGCCACCTACCAGCGCCTGATGGATAGGGTGTTTGCACAACAAATCGGAAAAAATTTGGAAGGGTACATCGACGACACGGTTGTCAAAACCCCTGAAGAGGGAAACCACAGTAGAGACCTAGCTGAGATCTTGTCCTCAGTTAGGAAATACAATATGAGGCTCAACCCAGCAAAATGTTCTTTTGGCGTTCAAGCTGGCAAATTTCTGGTCTTCATGCTTACAAACCGCGGGATAGAGGCGAACCCCGAAAAATGCCAAGCAATAATAGACATGCGAAGCCCAACAACGGTGAAAGAAGTGCAACAGCTGACAGGGCGAATAGCAGCGTTATCCAGATTCTTGTCCTGCGCTGGGGAAAAATCCTGTCACTTCTTTGCAGCACTAAGGAAAGGAGAAAGGTTTGCGTGGACGGAGCAGTGCGAAGAGGCCTTTGGCAAATTGAAAGAGTTCTTAGCCTCGCCACCGGTGCTGACGCACCCCAAACAGGGCGCACCCCTCGTACTGTACCTCGTGGTGTCAGATAGCGCCCTGAGTTCCGCCCTTGTTCAAGAAATAGAAGGTGAGGAAAAGCCCGTGTACTTTGTGAGCAAAACCCTCAGAGGAGCGGAGCTAAAATATCAGAAATTGGAAAAACTATCGCTGGCAGTAGTAGTAACAGCCAGGAGGCTTCGCCAATACTTCCAAAGCCACAAAGTTACAGTCAAGACGGATTACCCAATCAAACAGGTGCTCAAGAAGCATGATCTAGCCGGGCGAATGGTGGTGTGGTCAATCGAGCTGTCAGAGTTTGACATAGCATTCTCGCTAAGAGGAAGCATTAAATCGCAGATATTGGCAGACTTCGTACTTGAGATGACGTCCCCTCCAGAAGAAGAAGGTAAGTCACCCTGGACACTCTCAGTTGACGGTGCATCAAACATAAGAGGTAGCGGAGCAGGTGTGATCCTAGAAGGACCAGACGGAGTGCTCATAGAGCAATCATTACGCTTCGCCTTCAGAGCGAGCAACAACCAAGCGGAGTATGAAGCCCTCATAGCGGGAATGAAGTTAGCCAGAGAGATGGAGGTCGCAGATCTACGGGCAAAGAGCGACTCGCAGCTAGTCACAAATCAAGTATCTGGAGAGTACCAAACAAAAGAACCACAGCTGGTCAAATACTTAGAAAAGGTGCAAAGTTTAGCATCGCAGTTCAAACATTTTGAACTCATCTACGTGCCAAGGGAACAAAACGCCAGGGCTGACCTCCTTTCCAAACTAGCGAGCACTAAAAAACCCGGGAATAACAAGACCGTCATACAGGAAACAATAGCCAAGCCCAGCGCAGAAACAGCCGAAATATTCATGGTGGTAGAAGGTACCGATTGGCGATACCCTTTGATCAGATACCTGCAGAACGAAATCCTACCGGAAGAGAAAGAGGAAGCAGCGAGGCTAAAAAAGACAGCAACCCACTACGCCATGATAGGAGACAAGCTATACAAGAGGGGATTCTCAGCTCCAATGTTACTTTGCGTGGGCGAGCTGGAATCACGAAGAATTGTGAAGGAAATCCACGATGGATCATGTGGAAACCACATTGGGGGAAGGTCGTTAGCAGGGAAGGTCATAAGGGCAGGATTCTTTTGGCCAACAATCCTACAGGACGCAAAGAGCTACGTTCGAGCATGTGATAAATGTCAAAGGTACGCCGAGCTTCACCACGCCCCAGGCGAACCTCTGAAGACAGTCATGTCCCCATGGCCATTCTACATGTGGGGAGTGGACATCTTAGGACCTTTTCCCGCCTCACAAGGCCAGTCAAGTTCTTGCTAGTGACGGTGGATTATTTCACCAAATGGATCGAGGCGGAGCCGGTAGCCACAATATCATCTGAAAAGGTAATAAGTTTTTATTGGAAGAAAATTATATGCAGGTTTGGGCTCCCCAAGTTCATTGTCTCAGATAACGGAACGCAGTTCACCAGTGAAAGAGTGGTTCAATTCTGCGAAGGCTACGTCATACGAAATACCTTCGTGTCAGTAGAACATCCCCAATCAAACGGACAGGCAGAGTCGGCAAATAAAGTGATCCTAAGAGCCATAAAAAGAAAACTAGAAAGAAGAGACAAAAACTGGGCAGAACCGCTAGCAGCAATCCTTTGGTCGTACCACACAACAGTCCAATCATCCACGGGCGAGACCCCGTTCAAAATGGTGTATGGATCAGATGCTATGATACCAGTGGAAATAGATCCCCCAAGCTGGAGGCGAGAAACAGTAACAGCAGCAGAAAACAAAATGGCACTCGAAGAAAACTTAGATTTACTAGAAGAGGTAAGAGAAGCTGCACACTTCAGGGAATTCGCAATGAAGCAAAGAGCGACAAGGAAGTACAACACAAGGGTAATGCCCAGGAACTTCGTGGAAGGCGACCTAGTTCTCAAGCGACCAATGGGTAAAGACAAAGGGGGAAAGCTCGCCCCAAATTGGGAAGGTCCATTCAGGATACGAGAAGTATTCGGAGGAGGAGCATACAGGCTGGAAACACTAAAGGGCGAGGCGATGCCCAGGACGTGGAACGTATCAAACCTCAGGTTCTACTACAGTTGAACCATAGGGAGCAGCAGTAGCATAGCTGTAGTTTATCATTTTGTCTTTCTTTATCGCAAGTTATTTTCATTTTCTCATTATTGTACTTACTCTTGAACTAAATTCATCAATAAAAAAGGCGATAGGACACTCTTTTCTCCTGCAAGGGCAGGAGTTTTTATCGAGGCCTATCGTCTGTTCTCAAAAATCTCGTTTCGTTCCCTGGGCGACATCTTAATAAAGAGCCGAAATAAAATAGAAAACGCCATCATGTAAGACTAAGGCGTTGATGTGCAAAAGTTATTCAAGCTCGCCATGTAAGACTAAGGCTTTGGCGAGATATAAAAAGAAAACGCCATCATGTAAGGCTAAGGCGTTGATGTGCAGGAAATTAAAATCGCCATATAAGACTAAGGCTTTGGCGAAGTAAAATCGTAAACGCCATATAAGACTAAGGCTTTGGTGAGATATAAAAAGAAAACGCCATCATGTAAGACTAAGGCGTTGATGTGCAAAAGTTATTCAAGCTCGCCATGTAAGACTAAGGCTTTGGCGAGATATAAAAAGAAAACGCCATCATGTAAGGCTAAGGCGTTGATGTGCAGGAAATTAAAATCGCCATATAAGACTAAGGCTTTGGCGAAGTAAAATCGTAAACGCCATATAAGACTAAGGCTTTGGCGAAGTAAAATCGTAAACGCCGTCATATAAGGCTAAGGCGTTGATGTGCAAAAATTATTTGAAATCGCCATTTAAAACTAAGGCTTTGGCAAGGTAAAACTCCAAAAACGGAACATGCATAAATAAAGGCTACACCGTCACGAAGGCAAAAGCAATTTTATTAAAGAGCCATGAAAAGGCGATAACAATACATCACGCCAAAAGGCTTACATCAAAGGAAAGACAAACAAAGGAAAACCATACAACCCTAAAAACAAAAACATTACTTCGAGGGCTTCAACCCTGAAGATTTTGCAGCCTTCACTTTAGGCTCCACCGTAATCTGCGACTCGCCATCTTCTTCAGAGGTATAACCACTAGGATAAAATTCCCGAGGGTTATAAGTCCTCAAAAACTCTGCATAGTCTTCATCCACATCGTCAGAACTTGAAGAATCCCGTGGATTCGCATCATTGGGATAAAATTCCTGAGGACGATAGGTTTTCAGAAACTCGGCATAATCCCCGTCAATATCATCCGAACTGGAGGAATCTTTGGGAAGGGGCAGAACCTTCGGCTTAACCCTCTTGGGATCTTGCACACGAACGGTTTGGGACGTCGACCCCTCCGTTCTCTTCTTGCCCTTTTGGGTCTTCGAATTCGTTACAGTATTTTTTCTCGAATTCTTCCTAGCCATCTTGAAATCGTTAATGACTACAAAGATGGGGAACGGCCCCTATTTATAGGCTAACACTTCGAAACCTAAAGGGAGTAACTGAACCCGCAATAAATGCGGGGAGCGGGTGCAACCATCCATTTATTAGGGTGCGAATATCAAAGTTAGGGATAACTCCTAGAAACATTCAACCAAGTAACGTATAGGGCGTACAAGACTACCAAATCAATAATAACACTCATTTATAGGACGACACAAATCACAAGGTTTGAGGAGAATGGACGATTCAAACAGAAAACACTATTCACCTCATGAATGAGCGATTTAAACAGTCTATGATTATATTAAACAGAATGTAGGAAAGCAAGAATTCGTCATCATTAGAAATCCAAGTACATCATTTTACAAAATCACCCAAAAAGGGGAAGCACCAAAAGGCCGAAATACATTTGATAGGGTTACAAAAAGTAGGCGAAAAATTACAGGAATAAAGGACAACCCTAAGCTGGGAGGCGGGATACTAGCTTCCCATCTTCAATCTTCTTGAGGAAGTCCGCTTGGGCGAGAACATCGCCATCAAGATCAGGAAACAGCACCCGAACCTGCTCAATGGCAGCTTGAAAGCCGGCCACATATTTGCTGGCCATAGCCTCCTTCAACTCATCATTCTCATCCTCCAGCTCCTTAAGATCGCCGTCTAACCTGTCCACCGCCGCCTGAAGTTTGGACATATCATCGTCCCGCTTGCCAGCATCTTTCCACATCTTCACTAAAGCCACGATCGTTGCATTTCGCGCCGTCCTCAGATTCCTTTTATCTTTCCTCAGGGCAGAAACTTTCTTTTTCTCCTTCGCCAGACTCCTATTGAAACTGGCTTGACTCTTCGCCAGCTGATCAGCCAGATTCTTTTCCAACTCCTCTTTGGCGACGCCTACCTCCCTCTCTAACTTTTCAGAAGCCTCTTTCTCTTGGCGGGCATACACCATTTGATTCAAGGCCAGGCATTTCAAGCCAGTCCCAGCAGCAAGCTTTCGAAGCTCCTCCAAACTCAAAGCATCCAGGCGAGATGTGCACCCCTTCAAGTTATCTGCCACGAAGGCTAGGGGATCGAAATCCTCGGTCCAAGTTGGGAGAGCTTCGCGCCTTGAACTTTCCCCTTCCACTGCAACGGACTCCGTCACGTCACCCTTAGGCTCATTCGGATTGGCAGTAGAGGCACCATGCCGCCCGGTGGTTCTTCCACCTTTGACCTTAGGAGGAGACCTCTCCCCTCGATCTTCAGCGTCAACGTCGTCATCAACATTCTCCACACCGCCATCCAGCTTAACAGCTTTGTGGGATGGAGAGACGCTCTCAGCCCTTCGCCCCCTCTTCGTACCTCTACCCCCAGGCTTGCTCGCTACAATGACTTGCGAGAGGGGATCCACGCTAGCATCAGGATTCTCCATTTTCTTTTTCGCCCTGAACAAGTAAGAGGCGAACTCATCCTCGGAAATAGTCTTCATTTTTCCTGCAGAAAGCAAGGGAAATATTAGTACGAAACCCAAAGGACTGCATAAAGACAGACAAAAAAGATAAGCAAATCAATACTTACTCAGATATGCAACAACCCCAGCGGGTTTGGTCTCAAGACCTACAAGTTCTTTTGTGCTCAGCACGTTAAAAGAGTTAAGAAACTCAACCGTCTCCATTTCAAAAGAGGATAAATTATCTACATTGGGACCCTTGATCAATCTAGGGTTAGGGGACCAATAAAACGAAAATAGGGGGCTCCATCACTATCATACATCACATCTTGGCAGCGTGGACCGCCACGAACTCTATAAAAGGAATCTTGGTAATGCTTGAAGTTGTTGGCATATAAGGCGAAGAGGGCCCTATGAGGCAGTGCGCATAGGGACACCAAGCGATCAGCAGTAAAACTCTTAATATGGTAAAAAGAAAAGAAAACGCCTATGCTGGGCGTCAAGCCCAAAGCGAGGCAGATGATCTGATAAGCTTTGGCGAAACCCCAGCTATTAGGGTGAAGTTGAATAGGAGCAACATTCAGTGTGTGCAGAAGGGATACTTCAAAAGGGGTGAAAGGAAACCATAGGTTGAAAGTCTGCACAACCACTCCATACATCAAAAAATAGTGGGGGGGGGGGGGTTCAAGATTGACCATAGTGGCGAGGTCATTACTGTCTACAGGCTCGACAATAACGTCGCACTCCTTCCCGGAACCGGACAATTTAATGGCCCCTCTAAGAGCTTGAACGCTATCCTGAGAGTGGAATTTCGATCTGGTAAGCATCGTGGCAGCGGAAAGACCTAAATTCTCTAACTCCTTTTCGCCAAGAGGTGGACGTGAGATTTTGAAAGGCACCAACTCCTTTCCTGTGAAAGACGAACGTGGGATTATTACACAGTCACTATCACTACTACTACTACTACTACTACTACTACTTGAGGAGTCGCTATCGCTCTCGGTAACGGAAAAGTTAAGCATCTCCGAAACATACTTGTATTCATCAAGTGACCCATCCCACCTAATACTATGAAAGTATATTTGGCGTTCAGTAGCGGATCCTAAGGGAGGAATCGATGTAAAACCCCCTTCATCGTCTAGGTCACGGAGTATAACCATGATGAATGGAAGAAAGTAAAAGAAAAGGTATAGGAGGGAAAATAACTTATACCTTGGAAACGCAAGTGAACACTCGAACGTAGAACGATCCGCAATCAAGAAAAGTGTACACGGAGGAAGAAGACAACAGCGTGATGGAAAGAATGGAATAAGAAAGTGCAAACGATGGCGTATATAAAGACACAGGAAACTGTTCGTTACCCAAGGGATAAAGGGAACTGAACCGCTCTAATACCCATTGGGTAATAACGTTAGGTCAAGACACGTCAATGACACGTGCCTTAAAAGGAGGAAAGAGAAGAAACGAATAAAAATAATAATAACAGGAGCACGTCACAAGCTAACTTTTATTCATCATCAGATACTAATTATCATTACAAATATTCAGAACATATATGAAGGAACAAGGAAAAGCCCTAAGCAACGAAGTTAAGCAGTACATAAAATAGGAAAACAATAAAAGCTACGCCTGGTTGGCGGCCTCCCTAGCATTATCCCAAAGCTCGCCAATTTTCTTGCGGCATTCGTGGGCGATCTCCAGATCGCCATGAACATTAGAGGCGTCCACGGCATGAGTTCGTTGACGATCTTGAAACTCCAGTAATGTGCGACGTTTCTCCAGTAGCCTGGCGACGTCATCCCTGATGTCCCTCTCCAGCTTACGTTTCTTTTCCTTCAATTGTTCGATCTCCACCTGCATCTTGGCAAGCCGATGCTCGATGGAATCCTCTTCGTCAAAGGAAGCCGCCAGGGTGCTCTCATACATCCGCATTCCCTCCTTCACCAGCCACATCTCGTCGAAGATCGCCGCGTTTGTCCGCTGGCTGTGGCACCGTGATTCCTCAACCGCAGAAATGAAGGGAAAATCCTTGATCATCCGGTCTCTCAGCGACAACAAACAATCGAGGAACTCGTGTTGAGGTGGAGTAAGCCGCCACGAATAATCACGAAGGTTCGTCACCATGGAAGCAAAATCTTCATAATCATCCATTAAATCTTCAGGATCCTGCAAAAGCAGAGACCTCAGTGCGTCAATCAGTGAAGCTATAGTAGAAGCCATAAGTGAGAAAGAATGGAAATGTAAAATGAAGCTATGCGCACCTGCCCTTATAAAGGATAGGAACGGTAACGCTTGTTCCTACGAAAAAGGAAGGAATATCGGACGCATAAGTCTCAAAATCGTTGCTCCATTCCCAAGAATTATGCGCAAAAGCGCCTAAGAAATAGAAGTAGCCCAACGAATGCAAGTTTATCAGCACTACGTCTCCTCAGAGCCTTGTGCTTGGGGGGCTGTGTACCAGATAAAATAATTTAGGCCCAATTGATGAAAGGCCCAATTTGCCATAACTCAACCCGCCATATCCAGCCCACATCGCCAAACAGCACGTGCCCCTCCATGTGGGCCACGATCTCTCCTAAGGCTATATACCACACATAAAAAACGTGGGCAAATAGCGGTTACATGGATTGGCGCCAAATACATACCCCACTCTCCCCCACGAGGGATCATGGCCCTAAGAATAACCGTCACTCATCCCACTACTTGAGGAGAGATCATGGGATCATGGGAAGGGTGAAAAAACTACCTTCTCAGCTCTATAAATACAACCCCCAAAGCAAAATCGAAGGCAAGCAATGTCACTATCTCATACCATTGCATAACCTTAACCTCTAGCAAATATACACCCCCTAGTGTTCTATCAGGAACAGATATCAATCACATTTAATTTGAATGAAATTCTTCCTTTTATATAATAATATAAATTTCATGTATTTCTAATTAAATGATTTGTACAATTTTGGATTATTGAGCCTAAGGATTAAATGTTAAGGGGAGACTATGTAATAATTTCTCTATATTTTCACCCATCCATCCATCCATCGTAAATCTATAGTTGAAGGAGCTTCATGATATAATTAATATAAACAAAACCATTCAAATGTATTTTTTTTTAATGGCAAATAAATTATATATAAAAATAGAAAAAATGACACAATAAATAGAGTTCATAAAAGGAAGTACAACGGTACAAGAAACATTCAGTCCCCAAAGAAAATAAAAAATACAATAAAATCAAAGAGAGAAAAACTCCTATTAAGTTGAGACTAGTCCCAAATCACCATACGGGCAACAAAAAAGAACGAAATATCATAAATTAAGAAAAGAATGCAAAAAGCAAGCTCATATCCTGCAAAATCAGTCCTCAGAATCACCACCTCACATGACTCAAATAATTTCAGCATAAAATAGGTTGCACCTCCCACTCATAAAAAGAGCAGTGGCTAGCAGATATTTTTAACCAAATACTACTTCCAAGAAAAAAGTTTCACCTTATCAATCAAGTGTTCAACCTTAAGTCATTCAAAAAATTCCAAATCGACCAAACAACATGCCGATTAACAACAATCTTAAGTGAACTCTCCTGCCAGTACCTAACGATCATTTCATTGACTGTCTCCACCATCAACGAGCTGCCTCTCTTTGATAAAAGCAGACTAGTTAGGAGAGATCAACTTCTCCATCACCGTTGACAATCTTCCGGTAAATATTTTGGCCACTAATTTATACAAAGAACACACTAAAGAAATAGGACGAAAATTACCAATGCCAAGGGAAACATCAACCTTGAAAATAATAAGTATGATAGAAAACTCCGCGGAAGAGTTGAGGTTACACAAAATTGATTAAACATCGTCATCAGTACCCTTAATTAGTTCCCAAAACTTCTTATAGAAAGAGAAATTAAAACATTCAAATACTCATGAAACTCATTTTGAATGCATATTACTATGGTCCCCTACTCACGGCTTCAAGCTCCATTGGGAATATTTTTGCATTCTTATGTCTTTTCTTTAACCCTGATGATGCTTGACGCCTCTTGTGTGACACGTCCTAGTCTTAGCCCTCCCTCTTAAGGGTTTTGAAAGGTGGATCATTCCCTAGAATTAGTTAATGTAGAGTAACAAATTCCCTATACTATTAAGGGTGTACTCCAAGGAGCTTTTCCAAGGACCTAGATTATCTAAATGATCAATCATTCCTCAGTTTCAACATGCAACAAAGTTTAAGAATAAAAATAGTCAATATCTTCATTATTTAAAAACCTGATTTTGAAACCTTCGTAGCCTTATTATCTAGCATCTACACCAATGTTTTTGTATAAACTTCAACAAATAACAGGGCTACAAATTACTACTATAGTACTACTTTCAAGAGATTTCTACGGCGGTGGGGGAAATATTCCTCCCAAACGTACACATAATTAACAACAATAATATCTAATTGTGTTTAGATGATATAACACGAGTCTCGTATAATTGAACTAACGTTTTGAATTCGATTTCTGTCTTGAAGATGCAACACCGTTAAAATTCTTAGAAAGAGTTTGACCTCCATTTAGGTTCCACAAAGTTTGATGAATTAGTTTTTACAGTTATGCGCAAAAGATATTCAGTTTATACAAAAAAAAATGTTTTGGAATTGTGGATCTTGTCTGAAGATGTTTCAGTTTTGTTCCGCACTTGTATTAATGGTTCGGATAATTCTTATACTGTATTAATATATTATTTCTCTATTAAAAAATAATGTTTTTTAATGAAATGGTTGTTATTGAAATACAAGTAATTAGGTCTTTGTTTTTGGTACATAATTAATTAGCTCTCTAGTCCACAAAAATAATCATTAATTTTTATTTTGTTATTAATCTAGTGATAACACTCACATGAAAAAATGGGAAGGAGGAAGTGAGCGTCATGAACTCACACTCATGTCTCATTAATTCATTTGTTAAAATATCATTTAATTTGTAAGTGTGTACTATGATAGATAATTTAATCTGTAAGTGTGCACTCTTGTTATATACTCTCGAAGAATTTAATCTGTAAGAATTTAGAAAATTAGTGTAGGACCGAACACATTCTAGAGACTAGAAGCAGATGGTGCAATTGAAGATAGAGCAAACAAAAATTCAAAGCTATAACCTAAAAAGGAACACAGTTCAAAATATAATCTTATACTATACGATACAGCAGTTTGTGAATTCACGGATTTACTTTCAAAATTCACCCTTTTCTGTTCCCTTTTGGTGCATTGATGTGATTTCTTAATGTCATAAATTGGACAGCAGAGTTGGCTAGACCAAAACATTGATTGCAATACACAGCATTATAGAACAGCATTTCCATGTATGCAGCAAAAGAACAAAACAATTCTCCCACCCATGTTCGTAGTTACTTCAACATCTAAGTCTGTCACATCTTATTCCTATTTCAGATACTATGTATATATCTCAATATCAAACCCTCACATCAAATTCCTTATCTACATTCTTCTTCATTTAAGTCCCTAGCTCCTCCTCTCCTAATTTCTCATTCTTCATATATCGATCAGGAGCAACATGTGTATACATATACATCAAGTTACTTAAATAAGGTTGCTCTATAATATATATATATATTTGATTCAATTCAACCAACATAGTCCAAATGCATTTTAAGGAAAATACCTCATTCAAATTCAGTGTCCTATTACATGACCAATTTCTTGAAACATAACATCAATAACAATAAAAACAGTGCTATTTTCCAACAAAATCCAACACCTAACATACAACCGTGTCATTTTACATGCATAGCCTAATCAGTTAGTTCTTCAACGGAAGAAATTCAATAAACTGGTTGGGTGCATTCATTTCTGAAGTTGATATCTCTGTCTCTTTGTGTTGTTGGTTGGTAATAATGTTATTATGATGATGATCATTATCTTGATCTCTACCACCATTCCTTATTGGGAAAAGTTGAAGGGTTTGATCAGATTCCAAACAACGATCATCCTGGTGATGATGAGTAGTGTTGCTTAATTGGATATTAAAACCATTTTCTCTATGTGTTTGTGTGTGAGTGTGAGGTGAAATGAATAAGCTGAGATCATGATGAGTCTTGATCATGAGTTTTGGGTCCATAAGCCTAGTTGTTACTGTGGTAGTGGTGGCCATGCTAGCTGCTGTTGTTATAGCTGTAGTAGGGGAGGTGTAATTAGGATTTTGGTGTGTAGTAGTAGTAGTGTTAATGAGGGTAGGACAAGTAGTTAACTGCATCATATGCCACGTGGCATTCCTTTCCATAAAGTTTCTTCTTTGTTGTAATTCTGCTGCCTCATCGAATTGGACCCATCCATCTGTTGTTGTAGAGTACTGATCTACTTTTGCTGCTGCCCTTTGAATTGAAACAGATTCCTGAAGAATTTTTAATTAAAGGCATTATATATTATTATGAAGGAAGAACCATACATACATACATACATACATAGGTGAGTGAAAAATACTACTAGTAAAACCATAGGTTAAAAAAAAAAGAAAAAAAAAGGTGCATGCACAGATTTCAAATGGGCATGCACTCAAAGTATAGTAAATAAATAAAAAAGGTAGATGTTGGTGTATGTGAAGTCAAATAAAAGCAGGGGATGAAGGTGAGGGTTGTCTTCTTTTGGGTCATGAATTAATATATGAGGTGGTCGCAAGAAGAATATAATGGAGAGTGCCCAAAAGCTAATACTACTATACTGACTTATACTTGAATATGCACAAGCCCCAAAAGCCCAGCCAAGTTTCATTACAGCAGCCCCGACAGAAAGGAAGGAATTCAGCTTTTAGGACCTTTTCATTTCCCAACAAAATTACTTACTTACTACAAAGACTTTTCTTTTCTTTTCTTACCTTACTACTACTACCTACTAGGCTGAAGGTGAGGGTGAGGGTCCTTTACTACCCTATGACTATGCATTCATATCATACCTTTCTTAATTATGTGTTTCAAACATCTAACAAGATACTACTCCACTATAGTATTTCTCAAAGTAATCATGTGCAAATAATCAGTGCTTAGTGAGTGAGTGAGTGAGTGGATCAGGATCTTTATTGTTATTATTCCTTAAAGACTTTTTACTGATATATATAATATTAAGTGAATACTGCTTATGTCCTAATTAAGTTGAAAAAGATAAAAGGGGTTTGTTTGGTTTAGCTTTAGCTTTAGTACATGAATGAATGAATGAAACCAAACCATACATGTGATCATAAAAAAGACAAAGATGATAATATTATAATAATTAGTATTAGAGAATGGACCTCTGTAAGAGGAAGAGTACTAGTACTGGAATTTGTAGAGGGTAGCCAGTTTTTGGTGTGTTCAACTTCAAACACTGTCCTACTTGCGCCTGTAGACAAAAAGAAAAACAAAAAAGAATATAACTTTACATCTCAACCAACAACAATACGAATGAATGAGAAACAAATTAAAAAAAGATAAAGTAACGCATGTCATATTTGTACTAATAAGGATGGATGGATATTCCTCTAACAAACAAACACAAAACTACTACAATTTTCAAATACAAAACATTAAGGTATCTTCAGAACAAAACCCTCTTTCTTTAACCATACAAAACTAAGATTAATGGTTAATTAATTACCTAATAAGTCTTTCTTTTCAAGAGTAGTAGCATCAAAGTGATCAGCAGCTGATTCCATTTGACGGCGTCGTTTCTGCCTTTCTCTGGCTTTGTGATTCTGAAACCAATAGAAAACATTCTTGCCTTCAATTTTTCCAAACCTTCTAAGCTGAGCAGTAATTTGTTGGATTTGTTCAGCAGATGGTGTTCTTGTTCCTCTTCTATACAACTCTTCAAGTGCTCTTAACTGTTCTGGTGTTGGATTCCATCTTGAACTCACTACAACTGCTGCTGCTGCTGCTGCTGAACTATTCAACTCTGATGATCTCTTGCTCTGATCTCCCACTGATATATATATATATATATATATTGCATAAAAACATATCACACTTTAATCTAGACACTTTTCATATACATATATAATAATTAATCCACATCACATATAAAAAAAAAGATATATGTACCCTGGAGATTGTGATATTGTGAAAAGAAATCATGGCCGCCATGAATGCGGTTTAAGGAAGGAGTTGTAGATGAAGTGTTGTTGTTACCAGAACTAGAAGTAGTAGTAGTAGTTGTGACTGGTCTTGGAATGAGAGGCCTGAGTTTCCTTCCATTGAATGGATAATCAGACATGTTGAAATCACTACCTTCATTGTAACCAACCATCCACATATTGAAGGAGCTAGCGAGCAAATGAATGCTAGGGTTTTTGTTACTAAATAATTAATACTTGGATGAATGAGTTACAATTACAACTTTACTAGCTAGATATAATAATGTGTTGAAATGAAAGACATAACATATGTAATAAATAAATAATAATTTAGTAGAAGAAGGGGGGGATTGAAAAGGAAAAGGTGGAATGGTTGTTAGATATAGAAATCTTTTTGGTTGTGAGTGTGGTTATGGTAATTTGAAATGACAGAATGGAGTTGAAGTTGAGAAGAAAAAGGGAAAAGAAGTGAGTGGCAAGGTAGTGTGATGTGAATTAAAATGGTAAGACCTAGCTAAGCTAGTTGAAATGAAAAGGGTGCTTATATATGGCATATATAATAGGTTCATTCATGCTAGGCTACACCTTTTCTTCTTCTATATGGTTAATTAGGAGTAGTAAGTAGTAATAACCAAAACATATAGTAGTATATTATTGTTAATTAATAATAATTTGTTGAGGAGTGTGTCTGTGACATTGAGAGATGGGGATTGATCATTCAAGTCATCTAATCTTAGGTCTCTCACATGATAAATTACAGTTGCAAATTGCAAGAGAGAGAGAGAGAGAGAGAATGAGAATATATGAGAGAATGGTAGTAGTAGTAGTAGTATTAGTATTGTTTTGTGTTGGATGAATATGGGACAAAAGATGAGATGAGGTTGACTAGGCTATAGAAGAGAGAGAGAGAGAGAGAAGCGTGGAATTCTGGGAGATTATTGGGAGTAGAGAATGAAAAACGACGTGACGATCATGAGGGTTATCATGAGCCTCATCACACATTTATTGTTCTCTTCACGTCTCGTGCCTTTCACACTAATTCTCAATCCGAACTGCCCCTCTCTCTGCTCCCCAATTCACCCTTTCCTTTGTCTATTTTTCTGTCCATTCTCTCTCTCTCTCTCTCCAAATTTATTTACTCATCTACGTACGGATATTTCTTCATTTTTCACCTCTACTCCTCCTCTACTCTACCATGCACATCTATGTATGTATTCATCCCATGTTACTGTATTTGGTAGTCTCTTCTTTCTCAACAAAATATGTCTACACATGGTAATTAGGTCTTCTACTCATAGCATCTTCACTTGTGTTCTAATATAGGGTGCGTTTGATTCGTAAAACAGCAAGCACTTGACATAACAAGATAGTACAGAACATGACAAAACCTTATTAAAGAGAGATAGAGAGATATTGTTTTTTATATTCGAAAATAAAATAAGTATTTTCATATTTTTTTATACTTTTACTATGACAAAAAGTTGTCCTGTAGTTCAATGAAGGACAAATTTTTTTGTTTTTGTCATGTCTCTTACTATCTATTTTGTCCAATCTCATATCCAGTTTATAAATCAAACAGGTACAACAAAAATTGTTCAGTCCAATCATCTATTTATTAGCAGATCAAACACACCCACTATTCCACCAAATAAATTGTCAAGTCCGTCCAACACGTGTAGAGGCCTAAAGTGAACTTTTTAGTAAGGCCGAAAATAAACACAATGCTTATAAAAAAGGGAGCTTCTACGGTACACTTGAATAATTCAAGTGTACCGGTACATGGCATCGCAAATTAATAAATTAATGATTATTTTTATGGATTAAAAATACTATTAGTTAATTATTGTATTTTAGATATAATAATAGCACGAGGAAAAATACAATTTTATTGTTTATAATGATTACACTAATATTTTAACATTTTTTCAATAAAAAATTGAATATTGACTATTATGAAGAATAAAAATTTAAAAAATATCAAAATTTATATTTTTGACAACTTTGGTTAATGATATTTGATTATTATAATGTTTTTAATGATAGAAATATAATTTCTCTTAAAAAAATATTCATTTTATTTATTAATTTGACAACCATGTACCAATACATTAGAAATTGTCTAATGTACCATAGAACTTGCCTATAAAAAAATAAGTCTAAAACGACATTTTTTATAATGCCCAAGGATTGAACCTTGGTTAAGGAGGATATAAGACTTTCATTCTAACCAATTAAACTAGACAGATATTTATAAAAATTTGTCGTATTATATCATTTTAGACTAAATTAATTTTTTTTCTTTGATTCAAAATGAAGGCTTAAAATCCTTATTTAGGCTGTTTGGCCTTTGAACAATAATATTACATAGATTTATTTTACAGAATATTAGACATAAATTACTAGGAAGAAGAAAATTGTTTGACCTAATTCGAAAAGAGTTATTTAAACAATAATACTTTGCATTGTATAAAACTAGGTGGTGTGTTTTTTCGGGGGAAAGGATTTTCTGCTGTTACAACAAGACGCAAGATGTTCGATTAGAATTGTGTGGTTGAGATCATTTTTAGTTATTTTATAAATGAGTTAATCTGAACTGTTTGATCTGTTAATCAACGACTGAGATGTAAAACAATGTGAAACTGTGTGATTTTGGACAGCACCAAATCATGGTCCTTTTTTTGGGTATGGGCTAAGATCCTTTTGGATTTGAAATTACTCCTATAAATTAAATTGGAGGGGTGGAGATAGGAAATTAATTAAAAATAAATAAATTACTGTTACCTCATTTAGAATGTTGTCTCCATGGTCCAGAGTCATTTATTGAATTAAATTGATGATGGCCTTATATAGGAGGGTAGTTAAGTAATAAACAAAACTGTCCATGTCCTCTGTGGCTCAGTGTGGATTTGCCTCATAGGTATAACCCCTTGGTCATTTCATTATTATGATGGAATGACTCAATTCTCGAGCTAGTGTGAAACTCTGCCAACGCTGGCTGGCTGATATAGTAGTAGAATTTGAAAGCTATTATTGTTTAATTATTTCTAGCTTTTTGTTGGGTAGAGGGCCTACTACCTGCAAATTCTGAATCCCTACTATTTGTATGTCTCTTATTTATTATCAAATTTGTGCATGCAATGTAAAATATTGTGTAATAAGATACTACTAACCATGCAATGCAAATTAGTACACTAAACTACAGAGAGAGAGAGAGAGCATTGTATTGTATTGTATCTACTCTGTGCATGTGACCCCCCCCTCTAATATTGATTGAGCATATCACTCTCTCCCTATACTACTCCATACTGCACTGCCCATAAAATCCCTAATCAGAGTTGTCATTTCTGTTCTTATGGCTATTGCAAAACCAAAAATCACCTACACATATAGCCCATAGCTCATAGCTCATAGCTAGCTAGTAGTCAAATATATAATATTGCTTAGCTTAGCTAGGATATATATATGGCCCCATAAACTTTTCAATATCCTTTTTAGGCTTCAGCTGCAATTAGTCAATGGTGAGTTAGACTTAGCTAGGAGGAAGGGAGGCATATATACTTGTATGTATATGTATATGTGTATATGTATAGGATAGGATATAGGATGGGAATGTTTTATTCTCCACCAACATGTTGTCCTTTAGTAAATTTAA
Organism: Trifolium repens; assembly: GCA_030408175.1. NCBI lineage: Eukaryota > Viridiplantae > Streptophyta > Magnoliopsida > Fabales > Fabaceae > Trifolium > Trifolium repens. The sequence continues at coordinate 64,042,488 of CP125842.1, forward strand.
ACAATAATAAAAACAAACCTCATAACTAACATCTATATCTATTTCATGAATCAAGCCAATTACTAGTGCTCAAATTCTATATTTATTTATTTTAGGTACACTACTAATCTATAGAATATACCCGTGACTGAGTCTTTATTGATTTGATGATCACATATATCTACTTACTTCCGGAGTTATGCAAAATTTGAAAGTACACATTCAATTAGTTTTTTAATTTTGATGTATTGGGAAAAGGGTAGCTAGCTAGGAATACTTACTATACAAGGTTTCAGTGTAGAAAGATGAAAAGCAAAATTACATGTCTGCTTTATGCATGTAGGTAGATATATTTGGAATCAAGAAGAAAGCATGGGGAATTAACAAAAACAGCTTTTGATTCCTTTGTAATTAGAGTTGAGATTCCATTTTAAAAAGTTAAGCCAATTTTGATAGTATACTAGTACATGTACAGTATATATATGTATGTATGTCCAGAGGTACACGCATAATTGCATTGTTTTCATAAAAAATACAGTAAAATGGATCAGGTGACACTGGTCTTAGTCTAAGTTGAGAATTTGTGTATTTCCCAAATATCATATCATGCATAGTGTTAGTGAGACGCTCAATCTTTGCAACGACAAAACATGAATGATGGAAAGCAATCACACTCCAAGGGACAACACTTCAGAACGGACAGCTTCACACTTTTCCCTTACAAAGAAAATAGACCTGTAATTCTTTTTTCTTTTTTTAATAACCAGTTCTTTTTTTCTTTCAAGAAAATGCTAAAATAGTACGCCCAGTGAACTAGTTAAAAAAACTTAATATAGTAAAATTATTTTGAAATTTGTGCGTTCAATATTTTTAAAGTATAAAAAATACAATTTTCAATACAAAATTTTCTTTATTTGATTTCTTAACTAGTGCACCAGTGCACTAGTTAGCATGACCTTTTTTTTTATCATGGTAGATAGTTAAAGTATTTTGAAATATCTTTTATTCTCTTTGATGTAATTATGCTCTTAATTCAACCAAAAAAATAGTAGTAGTTAAATCATTTAAAAAATTGTAATAACTAAATATCATTGACTAAAAGCCTCAACAAAACAATATTTAAAATTGTTTGTCACTACCTCCAATCCTTATTATAAAAAATGTATTTTTTAGATTTATTATAAAATTGATATATGCAGACAAAATTGTAGTCTAAATATATCAAATTTATAATAAATCTAAAAAATAATTATTTTTTAAATTTTTTTTATTTTTATAATGAGTACCATATATTAATAATAATGAATGTTAAATATTAGTTTTAAGAAAAAAAAAATATAGAAATTTATCCTAATGCCTATAAATGGAGGTTTTAAAAATACAAACTAGTACCTAATAGGTACTGGTGCTACAATAAGCAATGGTGCCTATATTGCTTTTGTGGGACCCATTTACAATGATGTATAGTTATTGGTGAAATGTGTTATTTGTGGAACCCATTTAGAACTTTTTAAGGGGTGTTGGGTTGGAGGGATTGAGTACTTATTTGGTACTATTATTAAAAAATTATAAATAAGTGATGTGTACATGTGGAACCCATTTAAGTACTAAAAAAAGGAGAGCTCCATTGTGGAAGCTTCTCCTATTTGAGTGCTTATTTAATAAGAGGATCTTCAAATCTTGCCAAAAGTTTGGAAGAGTTTGGAGGAGTTGAGCTTCATTCAAAGTTATATTGTCTTCCCGTGGTAGTTACTCTTTGATAGGCACTTACTTGTCACAACCTTTTCGGTGTAGGGTTACATGGAATCCTAATGCAATTTATTTTGTGTGGTTATTCTGTTTAAACCTCACACTATTCGTTCATAATCTGTGATTTTGTTCTCCAAGTATGGTATAAATTTTTTAGGTATTTAGAATGAGAGATAGCAATGCTCCAAGATTTATTCCATCTATTTGCAATTTTTTGATATTTTGTTGTAGGATTCGGTTATATGGTCCATTTGAAAATCGTGTAATGGTAGTATACTAATACTAGTATGGTACTATCTTCTCATATGATATTGTGACCGTTGAGCAATATTGGTGGATAGAATAAAGTTCCCCTCATAAAAAATGATTTATGGTAAATTAAATTAAATTCATATCACCCTAATGGGGTGGCACTAGTTTTTCATTGGCCCATTAGTTAATTGTTTTACTTTAATTTGTTCCAATATGTTGTTATTTATAGTTGGATGGTGTATCATGGTGTACTTTTTTGGTATGTTTGGTTTTGTTGCCCTCAATTAATGGCGAATTAATCATTTTTTATGAAGGGGCCAAATCTAAAGAAAAATATTTTGACTGTTTTTTATTTTTTTTATTGTTAATAAAGCTTTATTTGTAGTGATTAAGAGATTATACATGTTAAAATAAGACGAAGCCTTTCAAATTTTTTATTTCTACTAGTTTTTTACACATAAAAACATTTATTTTGGGGTAACTTTGGCTACCCTACCCAACCCAGGGACTGGTTATTGTCCATAAGGGGTCCTTATGGACCGTCCATAAGCTTCAGCTGATTTCTATCCACACCATACTTTTTCTTCATACACCCCTCATAAGTGAGGAAAATTTCTCATGCACCCCCCAAATTTCTAACGCACCCCCCCAAATTTCTAATGCACCCCCCCCAAATTTTTCATGCACCCCCAAATTTCTTGTGTACCCCCAAATTTATCGCGCACCCCCCAATTTCTAATACATCCCCCCAAATTTTTCATGCACCCCAAATTTCTCGTGCGCCCCCCAAATTTCTCACGCACCCATCGGATGACTTGTGCCCCCAATTTTTTTTTTGTCCCCACACATTTCTAGCCTAAACCATTTTGTTGTGGGAATGGTTTCACATATATACAATCCAAAATCATTAAGTGCATAAGATGGTTTTGAAGTACAATCTATAATTAGAATCATTATTTTTTATTTTTTTTGGGTACAATTATAATCATTATTTAAAATCATTTAACAATAATTTTGGTTTCTTATATAAGACAATCTAAACCATTTAATCACAATTATTGTTTTTATTCTAATTATAGGGTTGTACTCCAAAACCATTTTATGCACCTAATGGTTTTTTATTACAGCCATCTGAAACCATTCCCACAGCAAAATGGTTTAATGGTTTTTTATTATAATCATTAATTTTTAGTTTTTTTGCTACAATTATAATCATTACAGTATTTAAAACCATTTAAAAATAATTTTGGTTTCTCATATAAGACAATCGAAACCATTAAATCACAATTATTGTTTCTATTTTAATTATAGGGTTGTAATCTAAAACAATCTTATGCACTTAATGGTTTTTGAGTGCATATCTCTGAAACCATTCCCACAGCAAAATGGTTTAAGATAGAAATGTGGAGGGGACCAAAAAAAAAAATTGGGGAGCAAAAGTCATATGGGGGTGTGCGAGAAATTTTGGGGGTGTATGAGAAATTTTTGGGGTGTGTGAAAAATTTGGGGGTGCACGAGTAATTTGGGGGGTGCATGAGAAATTTGGGGGTGCACGAGAAATATGGGGGCGCTAGTCAGTGGGGGGGCGCGCAAGAAATTTGGGTGGTGCGTGAGTAATATGGGGGCGCGCGAGTAAAATGGGGGGCGCATGAGTAAAATTGTTGTGTTTTGATTGGTTTATGGACGGTCCATAAGGATTGTCCTTATGGACAATAACTTTGCCCCCCAACCCATACATTAACTTCGCCCCCGATTGTTGGATTGGCTGATTTTAGTGAGGTTAGTTCCAAATTATATATATTGTAGCGAAAATTATTTTGTAGCGATTCATATCGTAATAAAACCCCACTTTTAAGAGAAAGATCTTTAAATTTGTTTTGATTTAAACTGCCATACAAGGTTTTAAAAAGTAAATTTCTTTTGTAAAAAAATCAAGAAAATATTTGAAAGGCAGATAAATTGTGATTTGTCATCTGAGAATCCTGCTCAGGGGCTATTTTAAAAGTTTTAAGATTTTGCAGGGACTAAAATGAAACTTTTTTTTACGGGGCTGTTTTCAAAATGAAGCATAATTGCAAGGACCGAAATCATATTTAAGTCATTGTTTTATATTACCGTTTGACCCGGCTTATTTTCTACTTTTTTTCTTCTCCTTAAAAGTAATAAAGAGGGAAAAATTTGTGTTTGACTTCACTTTTCTTTATTTTTTACTTCTTTACTTTATTTCTCTAATACTTTTAAGGAGAAATAATGTCAAATATAATTTTATACTTCTCTATTTCGTTTAAGCTAAAATAAAAAGTAAAAAATAAGCCGGGTCAAACGAGGAGTCCAATATTATTAGACCACAAAGCTACTAATTGATGTTTCTTATCATGTGAATTGGGCTTCAGGTTGGGCTCAAAGCATCTTCCTCCAAAATATTAGAGTGTTTTTATTTTATAAGTATCCTTCCGCATGTTTAATGAATTCATGATCTCATCGCACCACTAATATTTACTTTTATCAAATAAATCTTTTTTCAGTACAAAAATAAGTTTTAGTACAAGATGGTTGAATGTGCACTAATAATTTAAATGTTAAAAACTCAATAGACTAATTTGAAATGTTTAATTTAGTAAAAAAATTAAAAAAAATAGTTTAAAATATAAAAGACTAATTTAAATTATTATTTTTTGTCTTAGTTGAAGTGGTAATCCACTGGAAATTAAACTCACATAATTGTGAGATCCCGAGTTCGAACCCGGGTCACGACGACCGACCTAACAATTTCGGCATATTTTGCCAGTTAAGCTAGGGCTTCACGTTCCCGGGAGTTTATTTCGCACAAGATCTTTGAAGATTCTATCAGAAAATATATTTGTGTAATGTGGGCGCTAAGACGCACATGTTCTAGAAGCTCCAAGAAGTCGATTTGTGCTTGATGTATTTCTGAAAGATATCAAGATATTTTAGGAAACAAGAGATTAGTTTCAAAAATACATGTGTGTTGGCGTTCAATTGGATCAACAATATTCCGTTCAGCTTTGTTCATCAAGCCCATGCAACTCAGACTATTTAAAGGAATACCTAAAACCTAATGAGGGTATTGAAGCCGTCGTTATGAAAAGAGTCATTAGGGTTTGCGTCTGTTCATTGTTATTTTGTGAGCCTCACTTGTGTCTTTGATACTAGTGCTGGATTGTTTTAGTGTAGTTGTATTGTGTGATTCTCTCATAAGCTTTTAAGCAAGAGTGATTCTGTTTAATGGGAGTGTGTCTCCTCTTTTTATGTATTGATTGGAAACAGTGAGTTTGTTGTGTTTAAGGAAGTGAGAGGGGTCTCATACCTAGGAGTTCTTAGGTAGAATCACCATCGGTAGTAGCTAGGTGAGAAGATCTAAACAATGGGTTTAGTGGAGTCTTTGAACTAGTTCTATTTTAGTTGATTCCTTTATGAATTGGTATCCCCTAGAGTATGTGACATTTGCACCGAACTGAGTCAACAAATAACGTGTGTTGTTTATTTTTCTATAATTTACTTTTGTGTTGTTATTTGGAATCAGTGTTGGTATGATGTCTTGACATCCTACTTAACATCCCGCACTATCTAGTGTCACAACATCATACACGACATCTGATACCCTTGTGCTAGAATTTCAATTGGCATCAGAGCAGACACTCTGTCCTGCTTAGGGTGAGCTCCAGGGAAGATAATTTCTGGCAATATGAACAAAGAAGGAGGATTCATCAACAGACCATCAAAGGACAAAAAGTGTAAAGAAAATTTATTTTTATTACTATTAGGCTTAACAGGTCAAACGACTTCTAAATTTCAACTAACCACACGGAAAATAACAAAATAAATGGACCGATCCAACAAATCTAACCCAATTTACCATCACTAACTTAACATTTTAAATTTTAATACACTTATAAAAAATGTAGAGTTTGACAAAAAGAAAATGTAAAGACGAATAATTGCATGTTCATTTAGTGTATATTTGGTTTCAATTTTGGAGCGGTCGGAATTGATTTTAGACGTGTTGAATTGATTTTGGTTTATTTGGTTTCTCAAAAGTAAAATTAATTATGCCTCTATAATTGATTATATTTGAATTTAAAAATTGTAACTTCTAATTTTAGAATTGATTCTTACACTCATTTTTTTCTTTATTCAAATCATTTTTGCATGAATATATTGACACGTAAACCATCTTCACATCAATTTTGAAAATCAGTTCTGTCAAAATAATTTTTTCTCGCCCCATAACCAATCATTATGTTCTATTTGTGATTCCATCACCAGCTCCATTGGAAAAGAAGAAAATAAAATGGTTGTGTTCTGATCTGATTGTGTATTAAAATAATTGGCTATATGGTAACAACGTTTGGCATCATCAGTGGCGGAGCTAGACAAAAATATCCGGGGGGGCCGCAACGGACTTCGAATATTTTTTATATATAGTCACCATTCCTTTTGAAGAAAAAAAATGAGCACAGCAATATAATTTTTGTAGTTGTGGTGCTAAAAAAAATAAAAATTTGAGCAGCTTTTAGTTGTAATGGCGCAACATAGAAATTGTTTTACATATAAATTCAATTAAAAGCTAAAAACGCTGCAAGGAGGAATCGAACTCAGGTCAACTAGATTTAAATCCCAATGCCTTGCCGCTACACCATCCGAACATTTGTGATATTTTTTGACGCTTACATATATATAAAACATAAAATTTAATAAAATTTTAAAAATACATATATACCTATTAAAAAATGAAAATGTTGGGATGGGCCGCGGCCCTCCCCGGCCCTAAAGGGGCTCCGCCCTTGGGCATCATTGTCGTCAATGAGCAGAATGAGAGTTTTAAAGCTTGATCATGGATTTCTCAAAATCATTCATTCCCTTGGTCAATGTCAATGCACACTATCAAGTTCAAACAAACCATCACTCCATTTCGTGGCAGCAGCAGCACTGTCAAGAAATCAACGGAAGAAGATTAGAAGATGAAGAAGGAATTATTCTCACGTTTTCAATCATATGCAGGAAAAACTGAAAGGGGTTATGATTGATTCTGACATTCTGTTACTTACACTTCCATGATGCATCGGCTTTCAAGTTCTATGAATGTCGTCGATGAGGCAATTGCGTCGTGGGATGAAATGAAATCAAAGGGTTGCAGCTTTTATCAAGATTCTGTTTGATAATCAGTGAGTGAATGAAGCTACTGCTGTTTACAAGGAGATGACTCACTCTGGTTCTGTTCCAAATTGCTATACTTATACAGTTCTTAAGTGTCATTTTTTGTTGGGTTCTTTTATCGTCTTCACTGATGCTCCCTTTTTATATCTAAATGAACTTATTATGATTCCAGCTCAACTTATCACAATTCATAACATCTTTTTTTAATATACCTATGAGAAAGGATTCCTTCCTTCCTTCCTCTCTCTTGGATTATTATTCTCTTTAATTTAAATAGTGACAATGATATCGTGAGATGATTTTTCTGATGGTCTTTTAGTTGAGCAGATAATATATAGGCTTGTTCAAACTTCAAACAATGATATCATGATTTATTATTATTGGCCTTATCTGTGAATTGCAAAGGTGGAATAGTTCAAGCTTTTCTCCCCCTAACTCTTAACTACAATTAGCATTCCCAAACCTCCACCAAAATCCACTTTCTTCTCACCATCCCTTTCTTTTTAACTCTTCCATCAATTTTTTTCCCCCTAATAGTTAGTATTAGTCACCTTGAAATGAATGGACAAGAGAAACGCCGTTTAGGCCTTCCAAGTGGCATCACCCTTGGTATTGTCAAAAGAGATGATGTTATTATTATATATATAAAAAAACAAAAAACAAAGGAAAGAATGTTACAAGAGAAAATCGAAAATAAACTTTAATAACTTATTATCAAGTGCCTTTGAAGTCAGTGATGTTTGCACATACTATACTATAAAATAAAATGATGAGAATTGGTGTTTTTTAGCAGTGTAGAAAGGCCGGCGGTGTTGCAGGCAGATACTTACAGGTGGCAGTCATTCATTCATTCAACTCAACCTTTGCTTCCTTCCATCTTGCAACAATCCTCCACAGTGTGATCTCATCCTCATCCTCCACTATAAATATGCAATCAAACCAACCTTTGCTTTTCCAAGTCCAAGCCAGAGGGAGAGTAGTTGATAGCTGCAAAAGCGTTTGGTTTCCATTTTGCCTCTACTAAGTTAGTGCTGAAAATGCGTGAGATTCTTCATATTCAAGGAGGACAATGTGGAAACCAAATCGGAACGAAGTTCTGGGAAGCTGTATGCGATGAGCATGGGATTGACCCCATAGGACAATACATAGGGAACTCCAAACTTCAACAACTCGAAAGAGTGAATGTTTATTACAATGAGGGATCCAGTGGTCGATATGTGCCCCGAGCAGTGTTAATGGACCTTGAGCCTGGCACCATGGATGCAGTCCGGACCGGTCCTTATGGCCAGATTTTTCGGCCAGACAACTTTGTTTTCGGTCAATCTGGTGCTGGAAACAATTTTGCCAAGGGTCATTACACTGAGGGTGCTGAGCTCATTGACTTTGTCCTTGATGTTGTCAGAAAGGAGGTTGAGAATTGTGATTGCTTGCAAGGTAACCAAACATCTTTGGATAGACACAATACTAATACTATACTGTTTAATTAAAATTTAAAAGAATATACAGAATATAACTAAGCATGTTGGTTTTGTTATTGGTAAATATAGGATTTCAAGTATGCCACTCCTTGGGAGGAGGAACAGGTTCTGGAATGGGAACATTGCTCATTTCAAAGATCAGAGAGGAATATCCTGATCGAATGATGCTCACTTTCTCTGTCTTTCCTTCACCAAAGGTGTCAGACACTGTTGTTGAGCCTTACAATGCAACACTTTCTGTTCACCAATTGGTGGAGAATGCTGATGAGTGTATGGTCCTTGATAATGAAGCACTGTATGACATCTGCTTCAGAACTCTGAAACTCACCACACCAAGTTGTAAGTATAATTAAATGAGCACCTCATGCTATATTATATGAACTCTTTTATTCTTCAATATGATTAACAAAAATTAATTTGTTTCCAGTTGGAGATTTGAATCATTTGATATCAGCAACAATGAGTGGAGTAACTTGTTGCTTAAGGTTCCCGGGTCAGCTGAATTCAGACCTACGGAAGCTAGCAGTGAACTTGATTCCGTTTCCACGACTTCACTTCTTCATGGTGGGTTTTGCTCCTTTGACGTCTCGAGGATCGCAAAATTACCGTGCACTTACTGTGCCAGAACTTACACAACAAATGTGGGATGCCAAGAACATGATGTGTGCAGCAGATCCACGCCACGGCCGTTATTTAACAGCCTCAGCAGTATTCAGAGGGAAAATGAGCACAAAAGAAGTGGATGAACAGGTGCTGAATGTGCAGAACAAGAACTCTTCTTACTTTGTTGAGTGGATTCCCAATAATGTTAAGTCCAGCGTCTGTGATGTCCCACCGACAGGCCTTTCCATGGCCTCAACTTTTGTTGGTAATTCCACATCTATACAGGAGATGTTTAGGAGAGTGAGTGAACAATTCTCTGCCATGTTCAGAAGGAAAGCTTTCTTGCATTGGTACACTGGAGAAGGAATGGATGAAATGGAATTTACTGAAGCGGAAAGCAATATGAACGACCTTGTTGCAGAATATCAACAATACCAAGATGCCCCTGTTGACGATGGTGATGATTACCAAGAAGAAGAAGAAGAAGAAGAGGGTGCCCAAATTTGAAGATGTTCTACAAACTTGATGCTCGCACAGTGCAAGCAATGTTTTTTTTTTTTCTGGATAATAATATATTCAAGTTCTTTGGTTTTCTAAATGTATGGTCAAGTTTGTGGTTTGCAGATGTTGTTGTTGGTGGTGGTTCTACTTGTTTTAGTATACGTTTTAATATTCAAAAGGGTGCCCTTCAATAACAGTTTCAAATTAAACAGTAACACTAACGCCTAACACTATTATTTTTTATTGAGCTTTTCAAATCAAATTAATCAAGTTATATGATTAAGTATTTAGTTGCTTTTGAGCCTGTTTTTGGTATCTATTTTGAAAGCTACTTTTGTCTCCCCCGTGTTTCTAAAATTCACACCCTGTCCAGAAGGAGAAAGGATCTTCTCAATTTTTTTCCCTCAATTTTCCTCAATTATTACATCTTAACCATTCACCAACTTTCTTTTCATTTTTTCTAATTAAAATATTGTCACATGCTTTTGATCCAATGGTCTAAATCCAAACATTATTTCCTCAATTTATTTTCAAATGGAGAGAATTCATTCTCGTCCAGAAGTATACAAACTGTGTTTTTCTGAAAGTATACTTTTGAAATATATGTGGGATTGAAAAAGAAGCTCTTTGTTTTAGTGTAACGTGTGCTGTGGAGTATAATTACATAATTCAGCAGTAGTTTAGGTGTTTGCAGCATGATTCATAATTTTTTTAAAAATAAATCAGTCCATTCATTTTTTATTTTTGGTTACATCAATCCATTCATTTAATTGTTTATTAAAAAGTTATCTTCTTTCTTACATGAAAAATTATACACATAATAATAACCATGTCATTTCATATGGCAACTTTAATTAACGTTGAAAAAGACTAAAACATGACACTCCGACAAAAAAAAAAAATCGCATAACATGTTTCTAAATTCAATCGGTCAACAAAAAAGATTTCATATATGTTCTAATTTACAATCTTGCAAAAAAAAAAGTTATAATTTACGGACCTCAGTAAGTTGGAGTTTCCTATAAAAATAAAGTGGGCGTGTCAAAGTAGTCAATTGAGTACAATATCAAAAAGGAAAGCAGATGAAACTACCTCAAATTCTTATGTGAGATGTTGTTATTCTATTCAAATTATAGATATAGTATAGTATCTGCATGTAATAACTAAATAATTGAAATTTGGCCATGAATGTTGTAAATTAAAAACCTACCAATCGTTAGTTGGTTCAGTGGTGATTGGCGCTGAACTTGGTAGGGAGAACCGCGGTTCGATCCCCCGCAACTGCGATCGGGAGGGGGCTGGAACCACTTGATGCCAGAACTGACCCCCGAACCAGATTAAACTGGTGGTGAAAAACCAAAAAAAATAAAATAAAAACCTCATATGAACAGCATTCACTGGAACAGACAAATTAACTGCATTTGCAGTCCTGAATATATTTTCAGTTGCACATAGTTGTGTATCAATAAGGCACAAATCTATATAAACTTTTAACAATTGGCTATCATATTAACAAAAGGGAGAATGAAATCTAAGGACCTAAATTCAAGTTTATGATGTTCAAAGCTCTGACTAGAGTTCAGTTTTCATAGAGCAAATACCTTTGGCTGCTATCACATCCAAAAGTATGTTTGTTGTTTGTGCTTCTTTAGACAAAACTTTTAAAATGAAGAGCCATAATACTCATTCTCTTTTCTATATAATAAATATGTTTTTTAGGTCCAAAAATGCATTTCTCCCTTGAAAATTCCACCATGATTCAGTCATTTATTTTAGAACTCCTTGATTGATTTCATTACAGTGACTGTGTTTAGATGAGATACGGTTTAGTTGATCATACCCAGCAAGCACCCCAGCTCCTGCCATTCCAAGAAGCATATTTGCAGTGACTCCTCGAAATAGAGCTGAGAAACCCTCTTGACCAACAATCTCACGGAACGCATGCATTGCACTATAATACTTGTTCTGGTATCCGGATGTTAGCATCATACGCCGGCGCAATGTGTCAAAAGGGTATGCACAGACACCGGATACAGTTGTGATGCTCCAACCTAACAAGAAACTAGCAAAGAAGTTCCCCTGCAGAACATAAATCATAAGACTCAGCATTCGAAAATTGTAAAGAAAATGGTGAGGGAAATATTGAATCCTGTTTTCTCTAATGCTTTTTAGTTTCAGTGGAAATGAAAACATAAAATAACACAAGTAACGGGACCTAATTTTTCCAAATTATTGTTGTCTAACTTGTCATGTGTATTCTCTTGAAGATATATGCTCAAACAAAAGGTAAGGGTTCAAGCATCAATATAAGTTGCGCAGTTTAGAATAATTCTAATATTGACTAGCATACTAACATGGAACTGACCAAACAGACTACTAATTGAGTGGTAATACATGGCAAAAATTTCAGTAAAAAGTATCAATTATTAACCACATTTTCCCATTGGTGGTAAAGATAGATCTCTATTATAATTATAAATGTATAAACACTTACCTCAAAAGGCCCAACTAAAACAATAGGCTTCATAGTGTCATAGATCCCAAAGTACATCCCTCGATACAAGGTGATTCCCAATATTGAAACCCCAAATCCTCTGTACAAGCCGGCAATTCCATCACTGGATAAGGTTTTACGATATACGTCAATTAGTCCTTTAAACTGACGCTGACCAGTAACGCGGCACACCACTGCATCGGTGGCCAGCCTTGTACGTGCGTAGTCCAAATGGTACAAAAGCATTGAAGTAGTAGCTCCTGCAGCACTGCCTGAAGCCACATTCCCAGCAAACCACTTAATGTAGCCATCTTTCTCTTTGGAATATCCAAAGATGCTTTTGAAGTAACCTTTAAATGCAAAATTGAAAGCCTATGGACCAATTAACTGTTGGTTCAAACATGATTTCTAATATATATATATATAATTGGAATAGGAAGTATGGGCCATTCTTTTATACAAGTGGCAATGAACAACATTGGAGGTGATTTTAGATAGATAAGGCTGTGTTTTCAATTAAATTAGGATAGAAGGGATGCAATACAACTTATGACTAGGATAGTATCACTGATCAGCATGGTTGGTGGATAACTTTATCATTTTGTGACAAGGACACACTATATAACAACCTCATTCACAGATGGGGGTGGGTTAGCAATAAATAATGATATGAGTAGTAAGTAGGTACCTACCTGTGTGGGGAAATATCTTATAACATTGGCCTGATGACCTCTCCAAAAGGCAATGAGACCCTCTTCGAGAAAGACCCTCTTAAAGCTATTGGAGAGACCCAGATATGGTGTTTTGAGCTGTCCTCTTTTAATCATTTCAGTTTGGTTTTGTAATAAAAGTTTGACTCTCTCAATGGGTGCCACTGCAGTCTTGGATATGATTGCTGCCGCGCCACCCATTAAAAAATCCTTTGAAAATCTATCATATTCAGCTGATTTTACCATATTTTATTTTTGTCAATTCCTGAGAGATGTAAAAAAATAACAATAGAATGAATACCATTACACAAATGAATTTAATCTAAATAAATAAACAGATGATGAAAGGAACATACATACATACATACATACATACATACATACATACCTGAAGATTAGAATGAATTGGATTGCAGTCACGAAGATAGATAGTTGTTGTATGCAGTGCGTGGTGGTGAAGACGCTGGCTGATGATCACAATCAAAATCGTATAATCATTTGTGAATGAGAAAGGGAGGTTGGGGAATTTCTCAATGCCATTTTTTTGCTTTTATTTTTCTGTGGAGAAAGGAATGGAAAGGCTTTTGTCACTCGTCAATGTACCACCAACAACGTCAGTATCGTCGTGTATCAAAGAGATTTTGTTTGGAAGAGGAATCTTTTGCGTCACAAATTTTCCGAGGGTTATGTTAAGGAAATGCTTAAGCCAAATAAGCTAGTTTATAACTTACTATAACTTATAAGCTAAAAGCTCTATTTGATAATCGTTTTTTAAAAATAGCTTATAGCTTATTTTACAAGCTTAAACTTTATTTTTTAAATGTTATTTCAAGTAGCTTATAACTTATTATCTTTTCTTCAAATTTTACCTTATCATCTTACTTGAAAAAAAGAAAATATTAATTAAACATATCTTTTTTTATGTTATTTCATATTTATAAGATAGTTCAACTGCTAATTTTACCAAACACTACAAATTCAATCAGCTAGCTTATTCGCTATAAGATAAAAGCTAGCTTATAAGTTATCCGCTATAAGTTCATCCGTTATAAGCTATCTTATCATCTATCCGCTATTTTTTACCAAATAGAGCCAAAAAAATGGTAAATTTTATATTGAAAACTAAAAATATGTTTTTTTTTTTTTTTAAAAATATTGTACAAAAGTTTTAAGACTATTTTTTATCATGTTTAGTTTTTCAATTCTAATGTCAAATAGCGGCATGTAATGTTATCAAGAAAATACTTAGATGGAATTAGGGGTGGCAAAACGGGTCGAGCCCGCCGGGCCGACCCGTTTGGCCCGTAATTTTTGACGGGCTGGGGTGAGGTTTTCGGCCCGCTACCTTAAGTTGGCCCGCCCCGCCCACCCCGTTTTTGAGCGGGCTTAAATGGTGCGGGCCTAAACGGGGGCGGGCATGCCCGTTTTTCCATCTCTTTCTAGTATTTATCATTTTATCTTATATTGTAAGTAGTACTTATTAACTTAGTTGATGATTTGTTAGTTTAATTAAGCGTAATTATAAAAGAATTGTTTGTTAACTTGGTTAATGTTTCTTTTAGTTTAATTATCTTTATTCTCTGCTGCAATTTTCTCTTAATTATCCCTATTATAGTATTATTGTTAGTTTAAATATGAGGTAAGAATTGTAAGGAATTGTTAAGTTATTATAATTCAACATATTTAATATTTTTTTATCATTGAATTGTGAAGTTGTAATTCAAATTGTAAAAAAAAAAAAAAAAAAAATTTGGCGGGCATGCCCGCCAACCCGCAACCCCGTCAATAAACGGGCGGGCTTGAATTTTGAACCCGCACATCTAAGTTGGCCCGCCCCGCCCCACTCCATTTTTGGGCGGGCTTAAATGGGGTGGGCCTAAACGGGGCGGGCATGCCCGTTTTGCCACCCCTAGATGGAATGATACAAGTCTCTTTTAAATTAATTATAATTATAAGTTCGACCATTGACATCTTGAACAGAGTTTGATTATAATACAATAATGTATTTATTTATTTTTTACATTAATAATAATAATAATAATAATAATAATTTGAAGATGTTCACAAATCATAGTTTAAATGTTTAATTGATAAAAATGTCCAAATTATTAAGTTGGATACTATGATTCGGGTTCGACCCAAATCTCTTCATTTTATATGTGTGTTAAGTTTTGAATGGATTATCATTTTTCTATTAAAAAAATAATTGAAATTTTCTAGTCACACCCTAGTAAGACCTAGTTACATTCAATTTTCATTAAAATTTAATCATAATACCAAAATTTTGTTCTTTATATCATTTTTTAAAAATTGTTTTTCATCTTTGAGACATTCTTGCATAGGCACATCTATATAGGCACAATATTTAAGCACACACACATCAATCAAAACAATTAAAATGAAAATAAAATAGTCACATCAATTAATATAATTTTAATTATTTTTACTTTAACTTTTATTTATCTATGAGTGTGTGCCTAACACCTCAAATTTATATTTGTGCCTAAGTAAGTATTTTCCTTCATCTTTTATACTTCTGCTTCACACTTCTCTATCTCATAAATCTCATTAATGTATTATCTATCACAAACTCTATTAATATGTTATTAATTATAATGGAAAGTTGAATTTTGACGATATTCTGTTAAGTTGACTTTATTGCATGGGTTAGTGAATTTATACTTTTTTTTTAATTTTTTTTACTAAACTTTTTTAATTCAAGGGCATTCTATTTTTCATGCGTTTTCAAGGTTGCTTAGTATAATCTAAGTTAAATATTAACACGAACTGCTAATGTAACATAAGATCACGTACCTATAAAATATACTTCAAATCATACCGTTCACATAATTTTCCATACACTCAATTCATACTTTACAGTTTACACTCAGTTTGAAGAATTTCCGTTAATTCAATTTATATGAAGTTAAGTAAACTTAGTATATATAAAGTTATGTACACTGAATTGACATAAACGTATGTACACTTAGTTTACATAGATTACATCTATGAAGCTTCGATACTCTAAAAATTGTGAAGTATCGTGTCAGATACGTATTCGATATTCGTATTGGGAAAGTATCGGTTAAATCTTTAGTTTTAAATAAAAAAAATAATATCCGATACAATCCGTGTATCCTAGTAAATGTCAAACTATTATGTTGTTACACAGATAACTAACTATGTTTTTTTTGGATATCACTGGTGATGTTTTTTGGGATAATAGTAATGATGTTCTTTTTGTATAATACTTAACTTAAAATGTATAAATTAAAATGTACTGATGATCATTATTTTTTAGGACAATATTAATGAGACAAAAATACTTAACTTAGTATTAATGATGTTAATTTATTATAATTAGTATTTTTTGTCTTTGTCACTGTTCTGAAGTCATTATGGTGTCATACTATATAACAGGTTGTTAAGTATTTGAGTTTGTCCCAAAATTCTAGTATAAGAATGAATACTTTATGTTTTTAATTGATCAGTTGCATGACCTATATAGTTGTCTGCTATTGCTACAAGATGAG
Source organism: Trifolium repens (assembly GCA_030408175.1). Taxonomy (NCBI): domain Eukaryota; kingdom Viridiplantae; phylum Streptophyta; class Magnoliopsida; order Fabales; family Fabaceae; genus Trifolium; species Trifolium repens. The sequence goes on from CP125842.1 coordinate 64,058,965, forward strand.
CTTGTTAAAAAAGCTTGATGTCATAACTATTATATGTTTTTTGAGTATGTCTTTAGTTAAGACTGAGGAGCCCTTGTATGTTGAGCCTCAAACTGTTTTGCTCTTGTGCAAGCTTATTGACTTGTTTGTACTTCTTATACAATGAACTATTGGCGTTTATAATAATAATAATAATAATAATAATTTTTTGTCTTTCAAAAAACAATTATCATTATTAATATTATTGATTTTAGTCATATTTATATATTGTGCATTTATGTATTTAATTTTAAAATTAATTTTTAAATAACGTATCGTGCCAGTATCATATATGGATTTTTTATAATTTTCACGTATCAGCGTATCTGTATCGTATCGTGTCGCGTATCGAGATTTCATAGGTTTAGATTAGATTATCATGGTAAAAAAAAAAATAGATTACGGGTATTTTAGTAAAATTTGGGGTGTGATTAAAAAAATCATTAATGAGGTTTTATAACTGGAAGGTTTGTAGAAGGAGATAGAGTAATTGGATAGACTATAGATAGAGAAGAGAAGTTGAGGCGGCGGATGAGGAGGAAAGGATTGAGGACAGAGCTGTTGTTGTTAGTTCCGTTCTACTAATAATAATAATAATAATCAACACACAAAGTTAGCGAGTGAGTGAGTGAGTGAATGGAATCAAAATCAAAATCAGTATCAATGGGTTCTCAATCGAACAATATATGGGTTGTGTTGGGTCTGGGTTTAGCAGGAATTTATCTATTAACAAGAAAGCTTAAACAAACTATCAAAGAGGATTTCGGCGCTTTCATTCAAAAGCTTCAGTTGCTTCCTCCTCCACCTCCTGCTCCTCCTAAAGCTCCACACCCACTCACGTCCCTAACTTTCGCACTTTCCGACTTGTAAATATTTTTTGATTATTATTTTTATTTTATTTCTTTCATTTCAATGAATGATTCTGAATTCTGATGATATTTATTGCTATTAACCAACAATACAGATTTGACATAGAGGGACATGTGTCGACGTTTGGGCATCCGGAGTGGGCTAAGACGCACGAACCTGCTTCTTCTACGTCTCCTGCCGTTTCTACTCTTGTTCAATCCGGTGCAACATGTATTGGAACTACCGTTCTTGACAACTTCGCTTATGGGTATATAAATTATATCTTCTCCCATAAACCCCTAGGGTTTACTCACTTTCTTTCAATTTTATCATCATCATCACATAATAATAATAATAATAATTATCATTGTTTTTCAATTTTTTCAGCATCAGTGGCGAAAATAAGCATTTCGGAACACCTACCAATCCCGCTGTCCCTGCTCGTGTACCGGGCGGTTCCTCTAGTGGTGCTGCCGTCGCTGTTGCTGCTAATTTCGTTGATTTCTCTTTGGGTCAGCTTCTCATTCACTCATTTGGTCTCAATTTTCTGTTCAAGTGTCTACACTCCATTATAAGATAAAATTATATCTAGGAATGAAACTATTAGATAGAAAGTCATGATAGCTTTTAGTGTGTACACAAGTTGGTAGAGAACACAAATATGGAGGCTAATCCAATAATTAGAGATAAAGTGACACCAACAAAAACTTTGAGTTGAACCACTAAGAGAAATTTAGATTAAAATGGTCCATCTTCTTGATGAGAGATTATGACATTGTGCAATCTGTGTTGTTGACCCTTCCTTAGTTGGTTGTATATAACTCAAATGTTTAGAATGTATTTAAAATCCAGACATTTAAATGGTTGATGAATTGGTTTTGTCACTATGTGTCTGATATGATTGTATCACTGTGTATTACAGGCATTGATACTTCTGGAGGGGTGAGAGTACCTGCTGGATTCTGTGGGATACTTGGATTTCGACCTTCACATGGTGCCGTTTCTCATGTGGGAATCATACCTGTTTCAACAAGTCTGGACACTGTTGGTATGTATGATTCATTCATTCTATCATTTATTCAGGTTTGATTTAAGCGGCTGCTTTGTTTATTCTGAATGATTGGTATATTTGCATGCTATACAGATCAAGTCAACTTTGGATTTGATTACTTTTTAGGAACTTATTTAGATGCTTTCGTTGATAATATTTTGATTATAAATATTTGAACACAAAATTGTAAAATAAGCTAATCCACACCAAGAAATGGATTAAGCAGATGTTTTCTTACTGCCACTTTGTTTAAACTTTCTTCATACAGTTGCTGCCACTTCCATTTCTTTTATAAGCGGGATTTAGCGGAATTTGTGCTTCTACCATCTTTTGCAGTTTTGAAACTCATTTTACCACTGAAATGCTCTTTTCAGGTTGGTTTGCAAAGGATCCTGATATACTGCGTCGAGTTGGGCATATACTTTTACAAGCACCATTTGTAATGCAACGCAGTCCCCGACAAATTATTATAGCTGATGACTGTTTTCAACAACTAAATGTTCCTCTTGACAGGAGTTCTCAAGTGGTGATCAAAGCCACCGAGAAGCTTTTTGGAAGTATGTTCTTTTGCTGTGCTCTTCTTCTCTGTTTAATATACTCCTTATCAGTTTTGTTTGCATTGGATACTCTTGCCTCAGTTTGTCTTTTGGCGGGTGTTTTTTGAATAACTTGTGCTTGTTCTTACTATTGCATTCCGTTAATTTTTTTTTCAATATCAATTATCTTCAGAGCAAGTATTGAAGCACATAAATCTTGAGGACTATATAAGTTCTAAAGTTCCCAGCTTGAAGGCGTGTTCCAACAAAAAATCAAATGGTGAACTGAAATCTTCTTCGTTAAAATTGCTTGCCAGTATTATGCAATTTCTACAAAGGTTAGTTGTAAATATCACTATAATTTGCAACTTTTATGGTTAACTTTGAATGGAAACTGCGGTTTTTGTCATTTGATAGAGTTGTTTTACATTCAATAATTTTGTTGTGATTTGATCTATCCATGGGTTATCATGTCATAACTTCTCCTCTCAATTAAGCGTTCCTCATTATGGGTTTATTTGATTTATACATGTTCTGTATTATGACCGTCTGCGGAAGCCTTAAATAATAGTGTTTTTTGCCACATGCAGACATGAATTTGGAAATAAGCATGATGAGTGGATGAGCATAGTAAAACCTGATCTTCATCCAGCTGTTGCAGCACAATTGCATGAAAAATTTGACGTATCTGAAGTTGAGATTGAAAACTCTAAATCTGTTAGAAGTGAGATGCGTGCTGCTGTAAATTCACTTTTGAAGGTAATCATTTACTGTGCTCCCTATTTAATCTTAAATCCTTTTGATGTAAAGTCAATCTCCATGATGCCTCATTCCAATTTTAGCCAGTGGTTTATCCTTCTTGCTTTCTTAAAAAACAAAAGAGTACATTTGGAATCATAGCGGGTGGGTTTTAATGTGATTGTTGGAGTTAAAATCTGTGCTGAATTTTAACAAACTTATGGTGAATGGAACATTGTTAATTACTATTGGATGGAGTACCAAACTACCAATAATTTGTGTTTCCTACTTTCTTTATATAAATTAACCAGGAATATATTCACAGACAAGGAAAGTGTGCTGTGGGAGGATTATGCGTGGTTGTGTAAGAGTTGAAATTTATGCTGAATTTTACAAACTTACGGTGAATGTACATTGGTATTAAATTAGCAGAAACCTTTCTAGATATAAGTTACTGAAAATAATCAAAGTATACTGCTAGCATGCAGAAAATTCTTTAAAGTTTGAAAGTGAATATTTTCAATAGGTTTTTTTTTTCTTTCTTTTTTTTTTTTCTTTTCTGAATAGCATGCAGAAACCTTCTATTCTTGTAAAGTGTTTGTTTTTTGTATTTTAGTAGCCTGTAACTGATAAGGGAAACATAATTGTTGTGAGTTTTAATACATTTTAACCTTCTTAAGGACGAAGGAATTTTGGTGATCCCTACTGTGGCTGATCCTCCTCCAAAACTAGGTGGAAAGGAGATCCTATCTCAGGATTATCAGAGCCGTGCATTGAGCCTGCTAAGTATCGCTAGCATATCAGGTTGCTGTCAGGTAAAGATTTCATTTCACCTTCATGAAAGTTGCTTAATGTTATCTGTTTTTGTTTATATTTGTGACTGTTTGTCTCATTGTCTGTATCCTAAGAATTTGATTTTTAACAAAAACTTGTTTCCTCAATCAAATATCATTGCACATTCTGTTTGATTTTCATCAGTGATAGAACTTAAATTACCACTATGCACCTAATGGGTAAAATCTCTGGTAATTGTGGTTGTAATGCATTTGATGTTCATATTATCCTAATTTATCCTTTCAGGTTACAATACCATTGGGATTTTATGACAAGTGTCCTGTTTCAGTGTCCTTAATAGCTCGACACGGTGGTGATCGCTTTTTGCTTGACACACTTAAGACCATGTATACGATTCTCCAAGAGCAGGCTGATATTGCTGCCACAAGTAAATCATCAAAAAGTGTTGTCAGCAAGGAACAATCTGCTGAGATTGCCAAAGAGAAGGTATCACTTATATATTTTTATTGTCATAAAAAAATGGTTATAGTTCTAAATCACCAGTTACGTTTATGGTTATTGTTACAAATCCCCTGTTATTTAAGTTGGCCTTTGTATTAAGAGGTGTCTGATAGTTTTGCGAGTTAATTCTCGGTTCCTTTTGTGCCTGTTCACCTCACTCACTATTTTTGGGGTTCATCATTCAATGGTTCAGGGAAATCAAGCCTACAAAGATAAGCAGTGGCAGAAAGCCATTGGATTTTACACTGAAGCTATAAAACTCTGCGGCAATAACGCAACATACTACAGTAACAGGGCCCAAGCGTATCTAGAACTTTGCAGGTAGTGTATCATTCTTTTGCTATTTCTCTTCAAGTTTCCTGCAACCTAATGGATTTGTTTTCTGTTAATCCAGTTATCTCCAAGCTGAGGCAGATTGTACAAAAGCAATTAGTCTTGACAAAAAGGTGACTTTTATCTTCAAAGAACTTTGTCCTTGGAAGTTTATGGCATTGTTTTGATTGATGACTTTGTCATTTTAGACTATGACAAAATCTTGTCATCATTCCAAATATATATGTATGATGAAAATGAAGACTTGATAATAATTGAATTACTATTCAATTGTAAAACAAGGAGAAAAGGAGACCAAGAAAGATTTATTGATATGCTGGGAAAAAATATTTCCTGCTATTTTCAATACGTACTCTTCAAACAAAGTTCAATTAAATCTCATATACCTGATTATTGTTTGTTTTCTTGTATGAGTTAGCCATGAGCATTTTTCAGTAACATCCTCTCTTCATTTATGGTTTAAACAGAATGTGAAGGCCTACTTTCGTAGAGGTACAGCTAGAGAGATGCTAGGCTACTACAAAGAAGCAGTTGATGGTAAGATCTTTTACTCTCCAGTTTCTTTACATTTTCTCATTTCTTCTAGAAAAATGAAGAGATTCGCAAAGTTGAGAACTGATCTGTAGCCAACTAGCGATTAACTGCTAGCATGATTAACCACACATTTCCTTTTTAGTAACATTCACCTGGTTCTAAAATTATATCCAAAAAAATATAAGATTTAACCTGACTCTCAATTGTTGGGGTTAATTTTACCCATTGCCCATATTTAGTTGATTTCTGTTTGTGGGCTTCTAGTATCTATTCTTTCAATTTGTTATTGGAACTCAACCATCAAGTTTTGCTGATGATTGGAGGACTGGTCAAAATTCAAATGTTTGAATTATTTGGGATGAAATTTGGTGTTTACTGTCACAAATTAGACAACTGTATATGAACAGGGCTTACATTCTTTTATCCTCATAAGTGTTCTCATTTTCATATGAAGATTTTAGAATTTCAAAAGCATAAACTAATGAAAGATTGGGCATACAGATTTTAAATATGCTGTTGTACTTGAGCCAACCAACAAAAGGGCTGCTTTAGCTGCTGAAAAGTTGAGGAAACTATTTCCATAGATAAATAATTGGGAATACAAGATTTGAGGGCTGGATAATTGGTCTTTGTTGGGTGATGCATGATGCTGGTTTTATGCCCCGAGACAATCGTGAGTTTATTGTTACAATAATCATACAGGAGTGGTCTGACTCGTGGTTTCTGCATAGATCATATTGATTCTTTTGTCATTCATGGCTCGGCAATTTATACCTGGAAACCAGATTAAATCTCAATTTTGCTTGAGGTAAATATTAGGATTGTAATATCAGTCAAGTCAGGCGACTGCTCTTGGGAATAGCTCGGGATTTAGCTGTGCTTTTTTGTCTTCTTAAAAATACATTGTACTTCACGGGATCTTTGCTCATGTACTTTCATTTGTTAGTGCTTTTAAGTAAATCATGTTAACGGATAGAAATATTTGGTTAATTTTAGCATATGAATTTATTTTATCTATAACATTTCGTGATAATTGGTTGCTACCATTAAAGTTAGTTCTCCCCAAAACAAGTCAATTTGTCTTATACATGATAACCCACGACTTGCTGTATTTCTAGTATGAGAATTACTTTTGCCGTCCTATGGGCTGCTCGCACGCTCGAAATGACTAAAATACCCTTATGTGGCTTAAGTCACAGATGTAGAGAAAATGAGAAATTTTGAAAAATGCCGTCTGTGACTTAAGTAGCGGACGTTATAAAAATAAAACCCGGTCCTAAAACGGTAGGACAACAAAACTAATTCTCTTCTCTTCTAGTATTATCTAATGAGAGCTGAATAATTGGTCTTTTTTGTGCTGACGCACATGATGCATGATAAACAAAACAATTTTAACAGAAAACACTATTTGATAGCCAAAACTATTTCAGTAGAAAATGAATTCTAATTTAAGAATTTTTTTTAAAAAAACTTTCTGATAACCATTTTTTCTTAAACTAAATTAATTTAAGAATTTTGTTTGTATTTTTTCCTATTGTTGTGGTTTGTCTTTTAAGGTCTTGTTGTAGATTTGAAGAATAGAGGGATTTAAGGATAAAGAGAAAATGAAAGGGTAGGTGTATGAATTCCCTCAACCTTGAATGGGGTTTTTTTTTAAATAAAAAAAAACTAAAAGGACGTGTTGAATCTGAATTATAAAAACTAACGGTCTGTTTGGTTCTATGGAGAAAAAGTGAGAGGAAATAAAATTACGCAAATCAAAAAATGAATTTGGTTTACTTTATCATCGAAATTCATTCATCGATTTCTGTTATTTTCTTTCCTTCCACTTTCTTTCCATCATACCAAACGGACCCTAAAACAGTAACTCAACGAGGGAGTCACCCCAACAATATTATGCTTGAAAAGAACAAACAACAAATTTGAGATTCATTCAGCTCTTGATTATGAACTAATTCGCTCGCAAATTTTCTACACCCACCACTAGTCTCCGTATAAACATGAAAGTTCTTCAATTTGATACACCTCACTTCTCTTTCCCTCTAAACTCCCAAATATGGTCTAAGTATATATTTGGTATCACGGTAAGTATGTTAGAATTATGTTATTCCGACAAAACTAGTAAGATACTAAACATAGGCTAAGTCTGTTGTGTCTAAGTGAAAATGCAATCTATCTAGAACCTTTTTTGTAAACAATGTATGTGAATATACACTCTAAAATTAATCCCGTTATATGGGGTGTAGAAAAGCTGTTCCCTAATAAGGTAAATATGGGCCAAATAATGAAGAGCCCAAATACCCAATCTAATCCAATCCAATCGTCTTATTCGTTTCTAGTAGCAGAAGAACAGGTTGTGTTTCATTTCGATTATCCGACAAAGAGAGAGAGAGAGAGAGAGAGAGAGACAAAGAAACAAAGAAAGAGGTATCTATCTAGTCTAGTCTAGGGTTTTTGTCGTGTGAAAATGGCGCATCTAAGCGAACCGGCGAAGCTAAGGTGGGGAGAATTGGAGGAAGACGACGGTGAGGATCTCGATTTCCTTTTACCACCACGTCAGGTGATAGGTCCTGATGAAAATGGAATCAAAAGGGTTATTGAATACAAGTTCGATGATGACGGTAACAAGGTTAAGATCACGACAACTACTCGCACCCGCAAACTCGCCAACGCTCGTGTCAGCAAACGCGCTATCGAACGCCGTTCCTGGCCTAAATTCGGCGACGCCGTTCAGGAAGATGTCGGTGCCCGCCTCACTATGGTCTCCACTGAAGAGATCGTTCTCGAACGCCCCAAGCCTATTGGTTATTTTATTTCTCTATCTTTTTTTGTTTTCTCTATTATTATTAACAGTAACCAAATGAATACGATATGTATTATTCTAGCTATATTGAGGACTATGAATGAATTACTGGGATTTGTTACATTTACATGAGTTTAGTTTAGGTGTTTTTATTAATTTCCCTTTCATCCTAGTTAGTCAACATGTTTACAAGTTACTCTGTATCTACAGGTTCCAACAAGGAGGATGCAAACATTACCGACTCAATAGCTCAAGCTCAAAGAGGTGCTGTTCTTATGGTATGCAGGACTTGTGGGAAGAAGGGTGACCATTGGACTTCAAGGTGTCCGTATAAGGATCTTACACAGCCTGCTGAGGGTTTTGTTGATAAACCTCCAACAGCAGATGGTGCTGCTGCGGCTGCAGCTGGCCCGGGTAGGAGTACCTATGTACCGCCTAGCCTAAGAGCTGGTGCGGAGAGGACTACTGGGTCCGACATGAGGCGCAGGAATGATGAGAATTCTGTTCGGGTAACCAACCTCTCAGAAGATACAAGGGAACCTGATTTGCTTGAGCTGTTCCGGCCTTTTGGTAATGTCAGCAGGGTCTATGTTGCTATTGATCAAAAGACTGGCATGAGTAGGGGATTCGGCTTTGTCAACTTTGTAAGCAGGGAAGATGCTCAGAGGGCTATTAACAAACTCAATGGATATGGCTATGACAATCTCATCCTCAGAGTTGAATGGGCCACCCCAAGAACAACCTAAGTATTTGCTGCTTTTGAGTTTTGCCCCCTTTTCTTTCTCAAGGTCTATCACTTTTTGTAATCTGATTTTTGGACCATCTACTTCCTTTATGTTGGTGTATTATTATGTTTACTCAAGATCACTTGTTGGTTATTTATGATAATAATCAATATTACAAGGATTGTTTACTCAATATCACTTGTTGGTTATTGATGATGATAATAATTAGTATTATTATTAGGTTGTTTACATTGTCTGCAGGTTGCCATTCTTCTCTTTCTATACTTGCAAGGAAAAATGTGAAAATGGTTTTGATATTTGTCTGCCTAAGGTGTTATGTTTTGTCAATTTTATTCTTCAAATTCATACATTTTCCCCTACTGGTTTACTGTATGTATGTGTTTCAGTCAAATGATAGTTGTCATTTGTTCTCTTTGCTGACATAGTTGTTATTTGCTTGGTAATTTATGAGATGCTGTGATTGTTGCATGTTTCTTTATCATAGTGTAATTAAATAGAGTACAGGCTTGCCCATATCATATCAAATAAGAATTCAAGACTTACACAGGACATGACATTCGAGAATCAAAAAGTAGTTCTATGGTTCGAGATGCTTTAATCATTCACACCACCTACATGGCATTTGATTGTCGTTGTTTGTTCATTTCCCTTATTAGATTACTACCTTTTTATATATTCTCTACTTGCTATATACTGGTGTGGTGATATCCAATCATACTTGAATTTTAACAATTACCAGCAATAAAGTCACTATAGGACTTTCTAAACAAGGTTTCAATTTCATCTGGATCCACTCCTGCCTCCCTAGAAACAATAATCAGCTAAAAGCTTGCAGTACCAAAAGATTGTTGCTGCATTTTCATCAAAGAGTCACCTCTTTTATTTTTAGTCTAAGTAAGACTACTAACAATTTACACTTAAGTTATAACATTTTTTGTGCGTTTTATTTGTTTAATTGATTGTATGTTTGTTGATGTTCATTATCTATTTTCGCAAGTGCATATTGCTCTGTAATTGTTCTTATGTTGTTGCATTGGTGTTTCTCCATAAAAGTTTTCTTTTGACGTCAAAATAGAAAAATAAAGAGTGGAGAACTTACCACACTGTAAATTTTACTCTTGTTTGAGCATATTGTTTGAGCACTTGTTACAATTTATCATTGAGCTTCTCCTATAAGCTATACTGTCCTTTCCTTTGAGGCTTAACTATCTAGTCGAACTCGAACAGAGGTGGAATTGTCTTTAAGTATCAATTCTTACTATAAAACACTGTTCAAGGAAATGAAGCCTAGACTTATAAAGATAAGCAATGGCAGAAAGGCATTGTATGTTAATCTATAGCAATAAGGCAAAATATTACACTTACAGTAATGGGGTCAAACGTATCTAGAACTTGGCAGGTAGTGTTTCATTCTTCTGCTACATTTCTCTTGAGAGTCTTGCAAACATAAAAAAATAGTTGCAGAAATCAAAACATTTATCAATCCAACCATAAAGCGATCAGCTGCTACTTCTCCAATTGTGAAAATAATTATGCAACATTTTCATACATGTTACACTTCAAATAGATTATATATTAATTCTCTTTCTTTAAAAATATAGAAAAAGGAGTTTGTGCACCAATATCTGCTATGATTTATGCTCTTAGTTCAATTCAGTTAGTTTCAAGCTAAGACAGATTATTAAAAGGCAATAAATCTTGACGATGGTGACTGCTGTATTAAAAAAACATCTACCTGTAAAAAGTTTATGGCATTCCTGTGACTGATGAAAATGAAGGCTTTGTATGAAAGTACTTGTTAAGTTCTAAGATAAAAATTGTTATATAAAATTAACAAATACATCTTGAGTTGTATAATTGAATGCAACAGTTTTCATTCATTCTAATGGGAATAATAGGATAATGAGAAAAAGATAGATGTGTAGATATTCACGAGAGAATACACAGTAAAGTATTTCTATTTTTTTAATCTGCATTCTCTATACAATGTTCCATTAAAATAGTCCAGATTCAAGCTTATTGTATATCTCCGAACATGAAACAAGAAAATTGAAATGTCTAACTACAATCCCAACACTCAATTTTAAATCTGCTTCCAAACTAACCTGACATTATTCTGTTGAGATATTTACAAAACACGTGCACTGTTAAACTGCTAAAAGTTGCACCACCGAAATACATGTAAACTAAGAATGTCTGCATCATCCAATATTTTGCTTCGACACATGGAGATTATCATCTCAGTCAAATGCAAACAGCTCATCCAGCTGTTCATCTGTCCATTGTGGGATTGAACTTTTTGAATTCATAACCTCCTGTTGTCTTTCCAAGTGATTTTCCATACCAATTTCCTGACCAACAGATATATGTGCCGAGTTTTTTGTGGAACTACTGAATTGAGATATCCCTACCAGATTGTCTCCTTCACCCAATTTAGGATGGTTTTGATGGTCTTCCGTCTCACTTTCAAGCTCGTCTCCATAAGTTGCTTCGACAGGTCCAGCACCATCCTGTCTCGGTGATAAGTTTTCTCTATCCAAAACAGTTATATGGTTTCGATCAACTCCATTAACAGAGTGGCTGCTACTTAAAACCAGAATTTCATCCCTTTGTTTAGCATCACCTGCTACTTCTCTAAACCTTGAATCAAGTCTAATATTATTCAGGGTTCCTTCAGTTCTTTCTTGTGGCCGAGATAATGCACTGCTTGGCTGCATCCATGACTTTTCACATGTTTCTGTTTGTAAATAAAGCCAACTAATGAGCAATATGATCTCAGTAGTATAGTCAATAAATGGGACAGTTTCCATTCCTCAAGTGAAGGCAAGAATATCTATAAAAAAGAACATGAGCCATATTACTGCAATGACTGCTTTTAAATATCTACCTGCATTGCTGGTAGGTGTAGTTAGTTTCGCTGAGATTTGTTCTGATGGTCCACTGTCCTTTGAAAAGACCTGTATAATAAGCAAACAAATAAATACCTGTCAATGGAGCTCATTCATCAACCAATTTAATACTCTAATCAGAAAAGCGGATAATACAGACTATATTCAGTGCAACTCATTTAAGATTTGCTAGCTAGTGAAGTTGAAAATTGATTGAAATGTGTAAGCAGAACAGAGAAGAAAATAACTCCATACCTTGACTATGTTGCTCAGTGTTATATTCAGGTAACAAGTTGAGCCATTAGGAGAAAACACAGCGACCTGAGTATTTGTTTTGTTAATTATTATATGGAAAAAGTAAACAAAACAAAACTTAATGAACAAAGAAAATCAACCAAGTAAGAGAAGGGAAGGGACCTTTTGGAGAAATAGAACAGAACCAACAGTTATATCCTTTCCAAATTCTACTTTGGTGAAGACTTTGCGATGGATACTAGCACCAATAGTGCCAGTAGGATCCTGAAATTCAAACTATTAACACCAAAATGCAATGCAGCAAATTTAACTGAAATGAATAGAACAGTACCTTTAGGGTAACAGTCATGTCACCAAAACCGTTGGGAGTGCATGATTTGATAACAGCGACGATTGCGGGAACCCTTCCTTCGCCGTTCACATGCTTCTTGATCGAGCTCAAATGCGTAATAGATGCTATATCCATTCCAGTATAAGAAAAAGAGAACGAACATCAGCAGCAGTTGAATTGAAGACGATTGAGAAGCTGAAAGAAATTATTTAACTAACTAACTAACTAACCTTGAGAAGAGGAAAGAAATTGAACTGCAGAAATCCATTGATCGGAGTTGAAATCGAGATCAGTGTCGTGGGGATTTTGGAGGGCGCGCCTTACGAATTCTTGAGTGGGAAGAGTGTTGGATGATCCTAGGGTTCTGCGTTGCATCATGGCGGCTTGAACAGCACCGGCTGGACCGGGAATCAAAGGAGGAGAATCGGAGGTGCGGTGGTTGCAAGGGCGGAGGATATTGGAAAGATCAGAATAACCGTCGTCGTCGACCTCAAGAGCTACATATGATGGTCCCAATTCCATTTTTAGCCCTAAAAATTGAAATCAATCAAGTTACAACATTATGCTCGCGCGGGAAGGAATGATGCTTTTCTTATTTACTGTTGGGCTGGGCCGAATCGTACATCGCTAAAGGCCTCAACCTACACCTCTTGATATTTGAAAATTGCTATCTAGGCCCCTCATGTTGATCTCAGGCCCCCCAAAAATCCTAAAATACCCCACTTTTAAGCCCAGGATATTTTGCTTTTTAGGAAACGAAATTGGCGAAAACCAAAATTTTGTCTTCTAGGATATAAAACACACAATTTCGTCTTCTAGGTGACAAAATTTCAAAAAATGGATTTTTCGGTAACAACGAGATAAAATTGTGTTTTGTGCCCATATGTGCACGACAAGGGAGACTTACTAAGTTTAACCAAAATTTCGTCTTCCAGGTGACAAAACACACAATTTCGTCTTCTATGTGACAAAATTGCAAAAAAAACAACGTTTCGGTAACTACGAGACGAAATTGCGTGTTTTGTGTCCAGATATGCGCGACAATGCAGGACTACTATGTTTTAACATAATTTTGGTTTCTAGGTGACGAAGTTTGTTTCCTTCATTTCCTAGGATATGAATGCTGGGCATTTTGGTCATGACGAGGCCTGCAAGTAATAGTAGGGGGCCTAAATAGCAAACTTCTTGATATTTAGTTCTGCTAGTGTACCTAGGGATGGACATGGTTTGATTTTGGAGGAAAATTGAACTGAACTGAACAAACTGTTTACAAAATTTATAATAATTGAACCAAACTTTTTATCTTTAAAACTGAACCAAACCGAACTGTTAAAGTGGTTAAGTTTTATGGTTTTAAACCAAACAATAACTATTTTTTCACTAAAAAAATTGAGTCATTAAACCGAACCGTATCAAACTGTTAATCATGAACCGAACTAAATTGTTTTAGTTTGGTTTTAAAACTGTTGGTTATGGTTCAATTTTTTTTGGTTCAGTTCAATTTAGTTTAGCAGTTCGGTTTGGCCGGTTTTTTGGTTTTCTTGTCCACCCCTAACTGTACCCGCTACTCGTACGTTTTTTCTGTTTTACTTTTCCGCTATTTAAGTAGCGAATGTTATAATGGTATGATGTTTTTGGTTGTAACTGCTACTTAAGTAGTGGACAATGATATTTTGCTAAAATTATAAAGAGCACGAGAAAATAAGTAAGGTCGAAAAATTGGATGGCAAGCCTATTTGCTTTTCAAACAACAAGAAAAAAGCTTATTATGTTTAAAGATGACGCCATTTTATTTTAAAAAATAAAAATAATTGAGGTATATATATTAACTATCGGTTTAAAAAAGTCATTAGATTTGATATAATGGTAATAAATTTGAGCAGTATGCTTAAAGTTTGAGTTTGATCTTCAGTTTCATTGTAAACCAAAATATATTTGTTTAAAAATTATATTTTATGCACTTTAGAATACAAAATAATTAAATTAATGTAGCCTGGTTTAATATTTTTTAACTGATAATAAAATTAATAGATTTAACCTTTATTTTGAGATAATGTTTTTTTTTTTAACATCAAACTTTATTAATTGCACAAAAAGGTACAAGGAGTACACTTAAGGCTATTAAGAGAACAAAAGTCACAGCACTTACAACACAGAACCTAACAACAATCACCTAAAAAACAAACACTAACAACCACACCTGCCAAGCACAAAAAGACTCAAGCAAGCATAACAGAAAAACGCAGCAGCAGACAACAACAAACAACATAAAACAAGCCCGGAACTGAAACAAAACACCAAGCCAAATAGCAGACAAAAACCTAAGCTCCTGAGACGCGAACAGCCCGCACCAGCAGCAGCAAAAAAAACACCCAGCCAGCTTGTCATAGCATCATACATTCACCTGGATCCCACTCCCATTCACAAAGCAATGACGGGCTTTTTGAAGTGTTGTTCATGAACCATTGCCATGATACTCTTTGAACCTGATCCATTACCACCGAGGCATCAAAAACAACGTTGTTAAAAATTCGATCGTTTCTCGCTTTCCAAACCACCCAAATATAAGTCAACCACACCACCGAGAAGCCTTGTCTACGCTTTTTATTTGATCCACACCCTACTAACATAGCGTAAGACAACAAAATCGTCGGAGGTAGTACCGAGACCACTCCCAACCATCGTAGAAAAAGATGGCCAGCCGTTTCAATCTCAATGTTACAAAGCGGGCAACGAGAGTCTTCCACCGTGATAATCCCGCGACTATGGAGATTGTCCCTAGTAGGTATTCTATCAAGTAAAAGTTTCCAAGACAAAGCAGTAACCTTACTAGGCACACCACTTTTCCAAATAAATTTAAAAGCAAACGATTCCAAAGAGCTCCTAGTAGCACCACCTACGGCCAAATGGTCAAGAAAAACATATGTAGACTTGACCGAAAAGCCATCCTCCGCTCCCGGATTCCAAACCCACCTATCCTCATCCAAAGTAATGTTCGCATGTTCAATCACTTCCATCAACTCATGAACCAACTCCTCCTCCCATACAAAAAAATTACGGCGCCATTCCAACTTCCACGTCCACACACCACTAACCCAACAACCAACTTCACATACGAGATTCTCTTTTTGAGTCGAAATCCCAAAAAGTCTAGGGAACCTAGCTTTAAGGGTAGTTCCCCCGACCCAAACATTATTCCAAAAAACGGTATGATTTCCTCTCCCTATCTTTTTACTCGCCGCATGTGAGAACCACCCTATACCACTATCCACTTTACAAATATCCCTCCACCACACCGACGCTCCCGCCCTAGCATTCTCTTCATTCAAACAAGTGTTTCCAATGACATTATTACCATATTTAGCAACAAGGACATTTTTCCATAACTCATCCTCACACATAAGCAACTTCCATCTCCATTTAGCAAGAAGGCTCTTATTCATCAACCTTAAATCTTTAATACCCAAACCTCCTTCTTTTTTAGGCTTACAAATTTCGGACCATTTTACCCAACACATGCTTCTCCTACTAGCCAAAGCGCCCCAAAAAAAGTTCCGTTGAATTTTCACTACCTCATGCCAAACTTTAACCGGCATTTTAAGATAGGAGAGGAAAAAAATTGGTAGTGAATTCAACACCGCATTAATAAGAACAATGCGCCCACCTAGACTTACATATTTGTTACCCCAAGAGCAAAGCCTTCCTTTAATAGCATCCAACATCGGCTTCCATGTCGAACAAAGTCGGGGGTTAACACCTACCGGAAGGCCTAAATATTTAAAAGGTAAAAGCCCAAGCCGGCAATTCAAGAAGTCCGAAGCCATGGTAAGAAACTCATTAGACACCTTCACTCCAAAAAGGCAACTCTTCCAAAAATTAACCTTCAATCCGGATGCCATTTCAAATCCTCTAAGAACCGCTTTGATTGCCCATAAGTTGTCAACCGTTGCCTCCCCAATACATAACGTGTCGTCCGCATATTGAAGGATAGATACCGGCACTCCACCCCTTCCAACCTTAAAAGGTTGAAATCGCCCACGATCAACCGCCATCCTCATTAGAGATCCCAAGCCTTCCGCAACAATTAGAAACAAAAGAGGAGCAAGAGGGTCCCCTTGCTTTAGCCCTCTTCTAATACTTATTTCCTCCGTTGCACAACCGTTAACCAACACCGACATATTGCCGGAACACACACAAGCCTTCATCCACGCACGCCATTTATCCCCAAAACCGAAACGCCGCAACATATAGTCCAAAAAACCTCAATCCACCGAATCATACGCTTTTTCGAAATCAACTTTGAAGATCACACATTCTTTGCCCGATTTCTTAGCATAATCAATTACCTCATTTACCACTACAACACCGTCAACTAATTGTCTACCTTTAATAAAGGCCGATTGGGTATTAGGTATTAACTCTCCAACCACCTTAGCAAGACGAGCCGCTAAAACTTTTGCCACCAATTTATAAAGACACCCAATCAAGGAAATGGGGCGGAAGTCACCAAGATTTTGAGGAGAAGACACTTTAGGTATAAGAGTGAGAAAGTAGGAAAACATACTCTTAGGGAGACAATTGTTACCATGAAATTGATTGAACATAATCCGCACATCCACCTTCAACAAGTCCCAAAATTCTTTAACAAACGAAAAGTTAAAGCCATCCGGCCCCGGACTTTTAGCTCCGTCACACTTCATCACAACCTCCGTAATTTCCTCCAAAGTAAAAATTCCCGTCAACATCTTCACTTTCTCGCTTGGTAATTGTTTGAAATTAATGCCATCTAACGTAGGCCGTTGCCAAGAATCATTGCCGAAGTGGTCTTTGAAATAAGACACCACCTCACCCCTTACTAACACCGGTCCTTCTACCCACCCCCTTGGGGTCTTCAACGCCTTCAAAGAATTTCTCCTCTTCCTCAACTTGACACAATTATGAAAATATCGAGTATTTGAATCGCCCTCCTTTAACCACTTAGATCTAAGACCGTTGAAAAGTCAAGGCCTCGGCATTTTTGAGAAGTCTCCAAAGATCTTGAAACATTTTCTTCCTCTCCACCACCTCACTCTCAATCAAACCCGTGGACTCGCTTTTAACATCAAGGTCCGAGATTTTCTTTATAAGAGTATTTTTCTCCCTTCCCACCTCCCCAAACTTCTCCACGCTCCACGCCCTAATAGCACCTTTGATGGATTTTAGTTTTTCTTTTAGAACGAAGCCCATCCACCCCTCCGCAAGACAATCATCCCAAGCAAGGCGAACAACTTCTTTAAAATCATTACTTTGGAGCCAACAATTTTTGAAACGAAACGGTTTAGGGCCCCAACCATCGGAACTATAACGGAGTACCAAGGGACAATGATCCGCAACATCCCTTTCCAACACACGCACCATAGGATCACCCCAACAACCAAACCAAGACGAGGAAATAAGAACTCTATCCAATCTACTCATAGAGATCCCATTCGGATGAAACCATGTATATTTACGACCAACCAAGGGAAGATCCACCAATTCCAAACTTTCAAGAAAATCATCAAACTCCCGCATCTCCAAAGTTCTACTATCTTGAGAGAGAGAACGCACCCCCTTTCTTTCGGTCACATTTCTAACCGAGTTAAAATCACCCACAACACACCACAACCCATCACCAAACCCCCTCTTCGACATACAAATATCATTCCATAATCTTCTTTTATCACGGATATGGCAACTAGCATAAACATTCACAATATAGCATCTCCTATTATCCAAAAGTAAATCTAGACAAACTCCAACAAAACCATCACCCATAAAAGTAAAGACAAGAGAAGCCTTTACCTTATTCCAAATTGAGAGAATGCCTCCACTATTCCCGGTTGCCGGAAGAAAAGACCACCCGTAATCGCAATTGCCCCAAATATTCGAAACAATTGACTCCGGAATATCCTCCAATTTTGTTTCTTGAATCGCCAAAAAATCCACCATCTCTTCTCTAACAACCTCTTGAATTTTCCTCCTTTTCACCCTACTCCCTAAACCTCTAACATTGAAGGAGCAAATAATCATTGATAACCATCTCCTTGCACCCAGACATTCTTCAACTGTTGATCCCTTCTTTCATATCTCAAACTTCTTTCCACATCCTCATCCCCCACCCCTTTGAAATTCAACCCCACATCCTCCTGTATATCAATTAAATGATAAGCATCCCCTCTTTCTTTATCTACACCCGCCCCACATAAAGGTACTTCATTAGTCGGCACTGTCGAAATTGCTAATAAATCACCTAAACCCGAAACTCCAGACCCGCCATGGCCCGACAACGAACATGGTACCACCGTTCCGATCTGATCAGCGTCCTCAATACCTGAGTGAGGTAGAAACACCTCCAAATCAATGCCCTCCGCATCATAGAATTGTTGACACGTACCTCCTTCTTGCTCTAACTCCTTCGTCGTTTCAATTGAGTCTGAATCCGCCAATGACACTGATTCTTCATGCCTCATCGCCTTCTTGTTAAGTTTAGAGCCTCCTTTTCTACAATTTTGAAATTTGTAGAATTTATGTCCTGGGAAATAAGGATGAGGTCTCTTGGTAGCTTTTTTAGTTTTTCCTCCCTTGCAACACCTATCAGTAGATAACAAATGAGTTTGTTGAGGTGGCAAGCTACCTCCATTCACACCTGTCGCAGAAGAATTAAGGCCCACGTAAGTTGGATCCAAAACCTTGTCGCCCATTACATCACATGGTCCATTAGATACCCCTCCATCACTCTCATGTAGCTTAAAATCCCCAGCTTTAGTTCTTAATACATTGGGCTGAGAAAGACACGGCCCAATCCTCAAAGGCCTCATATGTTCGGTGGTCCCCTCCCCTTGACTCTCTCCTTCTTCCAACGCGCGTGAGATACTTCCAGAGCTAGCACTACTCTCCTTCCCCTTTCCTGCTGACACTTCCGGATTAACGTTGACCTCATTTGACACACCCTCCAAAGAGTTTCCCAAAAATGTGGGAACTGAATCTGCCATATCTTTCTCCTGTACCACAACCATCCTTAATTCCTTGACCACTCCCTTACCATCGTTCCGCATGCCCACGTCCACCAACCCCTGTCTTGTCTCCGACCAGTCGCTATCATCACCCCCTTCCGATCCCTCCTCCTCTACCGCCGGTGTCTCACCTTCACCGGAACCATGATACGAGTTGTCATCGAAGTTTTTCTCACATCCACCACAGCATCTCAACTCGTCCATTGTTGCACTACCTGTTTCTTCCAGCACACGAATGACAATTTTTTTATCTAAAACAGATACAGAGATAGAAGAATCTATCAATTTTGAAGCATCCGTTGCCACTTTGATTTTAGCCACATCCACCCTTGTCATGTTGTTCGTTGGGATATCAGTTTCAATATAAGTACCGAATTTAAACCCCAAGGATCTAAATAACGCCTCTCCCCACACATGTAAGGGGACACCATAGCAATTCAACCACACCACTCTCTGATTCGACACCCAACTTGGCGACCATTCTTCAAATTTTTCAAAGACAGTGCACCACCACCCCACCGAATTAGCAATCTCCTTCACTTCCCCTTCCACACTACTAGAGATAAGGACTTTCATGTGACCTAAAGCCTTCACTCTGATATGTTGATATCCATCCATGATGAAACTACGTTGGATAGATTGATGATCTTTGTTTTCTGTCAGCAACCCCACATACGACCCTTTCAGCATATTCACCGCCTCAGTTTCCACCTCCACTTCCCATGTAACCGTGACACTTCCGCCAACCTCTACCGATCCCACCACTTGATCGTTATCGCTCTGCCTAGCCAAAGGTCTGACCTTCAGTGCTTCTCTATATGACTTCCCCTCCACCACTACAGCCTTACCGCCAACTCCTGTGGTCGGGATTGCCTTCCCCTGCCTCGCAGCTTCCTCCCCCACCTCTTTAGGTCCCGTACCTTTAGTGAAACGTGCAAGGTTAACACGTAGCTTGTACGTACCCACCCATATATCCGACAACAGCCCCAATTGCTCCTTTGGATCTCTAACGTCTCGGTATTTGACGAAACCGAATCGCCTCCCCTGCTTGTCCAACCTGTCCGGAATGTATACTTCACCCACACGACCAAAATGTCCAAACTTTGGCCATAAATCAGCCGCGGTGATCTCCGCCGGAAAATTGGTGAAGAAGAATGATGTTGCCACTTGATCTAACCTGTGCACATACCCCTTGTTGCTTGCGTTAGCTTTCCTGCCTCCTTTCTCCACCCACTCTCTCTACTTTGTCTGAGATAATGTTAGTTTTGAAAAC
The DNA here is from genome assembly GCA_030408175.1 of Trifolium repens. NCBI lineage: Eukaryota > Viridiplantae > Streptophyta > Magnoliopsida > Fabales > Fabaceae > Trifolium > Trifolium repens. The sequence goes on from CP125842.1 coordinate 64,079,650, forward strand.
TATAGAACATGCAGTCTTTTTTATTAAATATTTTTTTTTTATATTTTTAAAGATCTAAGACAATTGCCTTTGTAGCTTTTAACCTTAGACCGACCCTAATTGGTTGATTCTCGAAAATGAACTCTAGATATTATCTAAAGGACATGAAGTTCATACTCATTTGACTTCATCTATAAAATTGTTCCTTAATTTGGCAAGACCTTGATAATGGGATAGAAACTTTTTTGTTATAACTCATTGTAATTACGATCTTTCGCCTCTATTAATAGATACTCTGGGGTTTTCCATTGCTTAGCTTTTAATTAAGGTTCTATATATATGAAACTCTTTGAGTCGCAACAACGACACATTCAACTTTTTTATGTGCTATTTAAAAAAAAAAATACAATAATTCATCCTTAAACTCAATTTTTGGGACACATATACGAAGTTTTGGTCATTTTTGTTGTTATATTTACTTTGGTTTATATTTAAATTATAGTTATAAAGAATAAATTTGTTTTCTTATTCATCCAATTTATCCAAACAATTCAAAATTAATCCTCAACTTGTGACTTTCCTACATTTTTTATAGGCATCCAACCCAAGATGGGTTAATGATAGAAAATGTTTTTGACAAACTAAGAGCGCAATTGACGGGGAGATGAAAAATAGGGTCAGACACGTTGATGGTAACATGCAATTGTGAAAAAGCTAATCAATTGTTACCTCTCATTCACTCTCCATCAATTCTTGGTTAATTTTGCACTACAAAACAAAACCTTTGTTTGTCAACTTGTCTCATTCATTTTCATCAATAATTCAATTCACTATTAAACCATTCCTTCCTTCCTGTGCGTGCCTCGCAAGCAAACTCCCACGCACATACTCTCTCTTCCCCGTCCTCGTGCCCACCTTTCAATATTGTGGTGAGCTAGCTAGCTCATTGTTCAATATTCTTTAATTTTCCAATTTTTGATGTGTGTTATTCTTCATTATTAGTTACTAATCATGACATGTTTGTTGTTGTTGCTATTTCTATTTTTTGTAGTGTAAAAGAAAAAATAAGAATTAAATTTGGATAAATTATTATTAATTAAAGGGAGAGGGAAGGAGATATTATTATTATCATAATAAAATAACTGATGGGAGGTTAATTAGCCAAAGTACGGATCGAGAGGGAGATCATTGTCGTCATCATCATCATCATCATCATCAGGGAATATAGTCATTGATGGAAGACCTTCTCGGACTTCTAAGGATTCGCATCAAGCGTGGCGTCAACCTCGCCGTCCGTGATGTCAATACCAGCGATCCATATGTGGTGGTTAAGATGGGCAACCAGAAACTCAAGACTCGTGTAATTAGAAAGGATGTCAATCCTGAATGGAATGAAGACCTTACACTTTCAGTAACAGAACCTGTTCTTCCATTCAAGCTGGTACGTAATTTATTAATTAATCAATTGCATGCATGCATGCATGCATGCACTGATGATTGAATTGAATGTTGTTGTTTTTTTCCATGTATGCATCGAACCTGCAGACTGTGTATGATCATGACACATTTAGCGCGGATGACAAAATGGGAGATGCTGAATTCGACCTCACACCATATGTAGAGGCTTTAAAGATGAACATAGAAGACATCCCCAGCGGTACTATAATCACCAGAATACAACCATGCAGGACTAACTGCTTAGCAGAGGAGAGTTGCATCAGTTACACCGATGGCAAAATTGTCCAAGATGCTGTTCTTAGATTGCGACACGTTGAATGTGGTGAAGTCGAAATTCAATTGCAATGGATCGAACTTCCTGGTGCTAAGGGTTTCTAATCATTAATTATTACGTACTGCAACTTGGTTGCATTTGCAGAATAAAACATTTTTTGTCTTTTGCCCATTTTTATTTGATTTAATTTTGGGCATTCGTGTTAGTTAGTAGGGTTGAATATGTATTTTTCCCTTATTCATCATTCCTCCCATCTCTCCTATATATCATTTGTTTGTTACACTTTCGTAATATAATTAGCTTGTAATTAACTTCCTTGTTTCAAATGAGACTTGATTTGTACGTATACGCAGTGAACTTTGTTGGTGAGCCTGCTAGCCACTGCATTTTAATAAGTATATATCAATGTATCATAGTGTTTACTGAATATAATTAAAGGAAACTTTATATTGTTACTATATTTTTTTTTTAAAAAGGCAAATGAATATATATATATATATTAGTGACTTATATTTTCAAAATTTATAGTGACTTATATTTATTTGACCCTCAACTTCAATGGTCATTAAGTAGTTTTGTAGTGATCAATAGCATGAAAAAGGATTTTCTGCGGTAACAGTAGGGTGAGTAATAAATTAGAGCCTTTTGATTTAGTTTAAATGGCCGAGATTGTTTTGACTAAAAAAACAAAGTTTTCAATATAAACTACTACTATTTGATCTAAGATCGATGTTGAAATTAAAAACTATGTGCAACTGCGTGTAACAATTACAACCAGTGAATCTTAATTCTCAATAGCATATATATATATAGTTAAATGTAAGATAAAGTGTGAGCAAAACATTGTTAGTTAATTATAGTAAACTTATAATTTGATATATTTTTTTTAATCTGATTATAATCTTTATATTATCACACTCTCTCCTATGCTTAAGTACCTATACTAGTTGCTAAATTAGAGTATAACAGGAAGATGTCAATTGCAATGATCAGTTAGTATTAAATCAATCACTCCAATCATCACCTTAGGAGTGTATATAGATTGGGCAAATCCGGCCGATCCGGTCAAAACCACCCAATCCAACCCAAAAAAGTGGTTTGGGTCGGGCAAGTGAGTGGATATGAATTTCAAAAATGAAAAACCCATAAAAAATTTTGGACTTTGGGTAAAACCGGATCCAACCTAAAAAATCCACTGACTCACTAGTGTTATGTTTTTTGAAATATTTTTATAAAAATACTAAAGATTTTGCCATTTGATCATTAAATAATTTTATATTAAAAATAAGTTATACTATTTTTTTAAGAAAATAAAAAGATTGAATAATTTTTATAAACAAATATGATAATTCATCGCACTATTTTAAAAAATAAATAAAAATATTAAATAATTTTCCATAGACAAATATGATAATTCTTCGTTTAGTCATTTGATATTAAAAAAAGAAAAAGAAAATCATTTGGATTATACATTATCCAACCCGTAAATTAGTGGGTTTACACAAAAAATAAGTGATTATTTTTTATAGTGAAAAAAAGTTACACTATTTTTCAAAAAAATACAATGGATGAGTTATTTTTATGAAAAAATATGATGATTCGATATTTATATTTTTAATATAAAATAAATGTAAAAATCGTTCGGGCAACCCACTACCCAATCAAATCCAACCCGAAAAATAGTGAATTTATCCAACCCGGCCCAATGTTATAACGGGTGGTTATTTTATTAGACTCAATCCGAAGTACCTTATATGGTTCGGGTTTTAGTTTTGGTCAAACTCGTCCCAACCCGACCCATGTACACCCAACTATTGATTTAGAGAACTCAAATTCTTTTGGGTCAAATAAGTTTTTTATTTTATTTTTTTATAGAGAAATATGTTTTTTATTTATATAAATATCTCAAATTTTATTTTTAGTTCCTATAAAAAAATTATAGTTATTTTTTATCCCTTGAATATTTCATGTCTTGATTTTTTGTCTTTGCTAGAGGTACAAAATTTTCAATTTTAATAAATAGATGTTAGGTTAGCATTTTTTTCATCATGATATGAACTTTGTCCTTTAATTTCTTCAATGTTTAGCTCAAACCAATTGAACTATGTCTAACCCACCATATCTCTTTAACTTTTTATTTTCTATAACTTAAACACATTTAAAAAATATTGCATTTAATATTAAAAAAAGTAAATAGGTTTTTACCCCCCGTAAAATAGGCGAATTTTGTTTAACCCCTCTATAATTTTTTTTATGAGATTATCACCCTGTAATTTTTTTAATTTGATTTACCCCCTAATGGAATTTTAGCTCCCTGTAATGTTAACGAATTTTTGTTTAACCCTCACTGGTCATACTTTTATAGGCGGATAAATCAAATAAAAAAATACTACAAGGGGTAATCCAAAAAAAATATTATAGGAGTAAATCTAATTAAAAAGAATTACATGGAGGTAATCTCAAAAAAATATATTACAAGGGGCAACACAAAATCCACCTAGTTTGTAGGGATAAAAAGCCTATTTACCAAAAAAAAAAAAAAAGTGAAAGTATCATTTCTTCTTATTTGTATAGCCCGGAGTCTCTCTCCCCATTCAAAAGTCCAATTAAACAAAATTCTTTTGAAAAATATTAATTTTGTCCTTTTCACCATTAAAGTGGTATTTTTAAAAGCATTTTTCTAACTTTTGTTTGTTATTGCGTGTATTTTGTTGAACATTCATGTCATTTGACCAGAATCTGGGTGAAAATATAAACTTCAATATAGTAGTAAATAGCATATTTTCAATATAGTATAGTAAATAGCAAAAAACAATTTTCGATTAATTTTATGCTTTTTCATATGATATTTAATAATTTGTGATTCAAAATTTCAATCTCTTTCATATGATACTATTTAATAATTTGTGATTCAAAATTTCAATCTCGGTAAAGACATGTCTATATCGATCACATATCCAATCCCCAAATAACAAAGCTCAAAACAAGTTTTACTTTCAATTTCATTTCTTTCTTTTTTGTTGAACTCAATTATCAACAACAACTAAGAGAAAATAAAACAACATCAATCAAGATGATAACATTACGGTGCCACTTTACGCGGCTATGATATTAGCATATGGTTCAGTGAAATGGTGGAAAATATTTTCTCCAAACCAATGTTCTGTTCTGGCATCAACCGTTTCGTTGCTCTGTTTGCAGTTCCTTTACTATCATTCCATTTCATCGTCTCTAACAATCCTTACAAAATGAACCTACGCTTCCTCGCCGCAGACACACTTCAAAAGATCATCGTTTTAATTGCTCTTACTATTTGGACCAACATGAGCAAAAAAGGTTGTTTGGATTGGACAATAACACTCTTCTCTATTTCAACACTCCCAAACACTTTGGTGATGGGAATCCCTCTTTTGAAAGGCATGTACGGTGAATTTTCAGAGAGCTTGATGGTACAAATTGTGGTTCTTCAATGTATAATTTGGTACACATTCATGTTATTCCTGTTTGAATACAGAGGAGCAAAAATGCTCATCTCAAAACAGTTTCCAGACACTACTACTGCTGGTACCATTGTCTCCATCCATGTTGATTCTGATGTCAGGATGAAAAACTGAAGTTGAAATCAAACAAGATGAAAAACTACTTCATGTTACAGTCAGGAAATCAGACGCTTCTATAAGGTCTCATTCTCGAGCTTCCAATGCAGAGATATACTCTTTGCAATCATCTACAAATCCAACTTCGAGAGTGTCGAGTTTCAACCATACAGATTTTTATTCTATGATGGGTGGTAGTAGTAGTAGTAGTAGTCATAATTCAAACTTCAGTGCTTCTGATTTGAAAGATTAAGATACAACACCCGAGACTTGTAATTACGATCACTCTACTGAGAGGGTACTTGAGAGTAACACACAAACTCAAATAGCACAAGAAATAGATGATCTTCATATGTTTGTTTGGAGCTCAAGTGATTCTCCAATTTCTAATGTGTCCTCCAGTTCTCATGATAAATATGGAGGAACAAGAATTGGAGTTCAAGTTCATCAAAATCATAAAATAAATAAATGTATATCATATTTTAGTTTGTTTGTGTGGTTGGTGATTAATTATATTAGAGTACGTAATATTAATTCTTTATTGTTAACTATTATTATTATCAGTGGAAGGTGAAGAGCACGTAGAATTGGGGTATGAAAAGAATGGTGAAATGAATGAGGATGAGGAAGGTGTAAAGGGGACCCTAAAAGCGATTCCACAAACTCAAACATCATTTTTAAGACCTTAAAATGTTATTGGTTTAGTAATTTAATTATTTAATCTTTAATTTTTGTTCATTTATCTATAACTTCAAATTAAAAATTAAATTGTTAATTAAATTAAATATTAAATAGTTATAATTAAACTTATAATATTTTGAATAATGATATGCAATCAAAATAAATCATTTGAAACATGCTACATAAACTTTTGTAAAAAAGAGACTAAAATTGAAAAATAAAAATGTAGAGAAATTAAAGTTTAAAGAATTTTTTTTTAAAGAGACTACAAATAAAATTTGATATATTTAAAAGGACCGCACAATTATTTAACCTGTGTATTTAATCATTGGTAAAGATATTAATGTTTGGTAGTATTGCATGCATGGCAGGTGGAATATTGAAATGCCTACTATCATAGCAAAATCTATTTCCATATTGTCAGATGCAGGGCTTGGCATGTCCATGTTCAGTCTTATTAATTAGTACGTAGTACTCCTACTACTTAGTAGTAGTATACTCCTTTGGGTATGAATATGGGATATATGAATGAATAATGATATATATTAATTGACAGGTTTGTTCATGGCTTTGCAACCAAGGATCATAGCATGTGGAAATCGTGTAGCAGCTTTTTCTATGGCCATTAGATATTCCTTACCGGTCCAATTGTCACGGCAATTGCTTCCTTTGTTGTTGGTCTCGAAGGAACCCTCTTGCATGTTGCCATTGTTCAAGTATTTTATCTTCTGACCCCACTTCTTTTGATACAACATTTTAAATTATTGCACTATAACCTCAACTAATTCTACTATATTGTATTAAAATATCTATTGTAGTTCACTTCCTCCAATCTGCTATAATTTATCATACATGTACATGTTAATACTACTAATTCATTTCAATTTTCTATTGCAAATTAATAATGTTGTCATGCACTGTGCATGACTGCAAGCTAGACCATATCAATTGGGATCTTATGAAGAAAATTAAATGAGCTAATCTAAGAAAATATGACACACCCAAATTTAATTGTGTTTGTGAATGTATAATAAAAATTTGAAACCATATATAGTTGACAACTTGCTTCAATTTTTCTATATTTAAAATTGAATTTTGTTTGCAAAAAATATAGGCAGCAATTCCACAAGGAATAGTTCCGTTTGTCTTCGCCAAAGAATACGATGTACATCCTGATATTTTAAGCACAGGGTAAGTATTTTATGTCCAATTCTTATTAATTAACATTTGATTATTCTTTCTTATAATAAAACAAAGTACTTGCTCTTTGTAAAGTAAAACTTTTTCAAAAGGAAACTTTGATTCACACAGGGTGTCCTGTTTTTTCATCAATTCAATCCATTTAGTTTTAATTAATCAATGGAGTTGATTGAATTAAATGCAGGGTAATTTTTGGGATATTTGTTGCATTGCCCACAACGCTCGTCTATTACATCTTATTGGGGTTATAAATGGATATCAAAATACTATATGGTTTTGATACTGAAGATTACATATGATATTCATGCAAACTTGTAGAGCTAGATCAATAGAGAGATAATGTTGGGTGAAATACAAGAAAAGCATCACCCTTTGTTTACTGTTAAATTTGGTAAACAACGCTAGTTTGATTATTACAAGAGAGACCAACTAGTAAATCTCGAGACATAGTGCTTTTGTTTATATTTTCAAAGTAAATGATATTCATTATTGTTCTTATGTTCATAAAGTATTGTTTTTGTTTTATATGTTGCTTGAAATACAAGAAAGAATGCTTATTCAATTTGAATAAACAGAATGGAAGAAAAGGTCGAAATAAGGATTAAATGAGATAAAGATAAAAATACTGTAAATTTGCATTCAAATATAAATGTTTACAGAAAAGTAATGGTGCACATAATATACATTCTTCCTTTTGAACTCGTTTCTCTCGTTAGCATGGGTACTTTGAGTTTTGTAAGGATTCTGTATAAATGATTGTGATCCCTATTTCGATCACAGAACTAAACTATTTATAGACACTAGTTCCTAACTGCTAATAACGCCTAAATAATTACAGAGAGGACGCGTGTCTTTGACACGTATTTTGAATTTGAATCCCTTCTTATCTTCTGAATTAGCCGTTGTGTCCATCGAAGTCGAAGTAGTAATGTTTTCCCTTGAATATTTCGCTAAGTCCATATTTTAATCTTGCACTATTGGGTGCTTCGACCCTACTGACGCTTCGACCAAATCGAATGGATCCTGAAAAGTACGCAGTTTAGAAGAAATGTTCAATAATAGAATATTTACTGTATGTTCATGTATAATTGATCATTAAATTCATTGGCCCTAAAAACCAAACATATTTAATGACTTTCAAAATAATTATATAATTAAACATAATTATTTTAATCATATATTTAGAACATATTTGGGCTAACACCATTATTGAAGAATAAGAAGAATCAACTCATTTTTTATTTTATTTTAATTGATTGTCCTTGCTTGCTGAAAATTTAAAATCGTACCAATAGCTATAGTAAAGTAGTACTATTTTATAAAAATGGTTTTGGGTTGTTAAATTTTAAAATTAAAACGTCCTCGTGAAAATGTAAAATTATGTTACTGGCTAGTGGAGATAAAAGTGGCTATCAATATATAGTTAATTTATCTTATAACTTGTTTTAAAATAAGTTTATAGACCATTCCTCTTACTATTATCTTTGCATGTTTAAAACATATCACATTATAATTTTTTAGACAATATTTTTTTAATCAAAAATTGAATTATAAAAAGTACAATGTATACTCAATCCTTACAATTAATGAATCACTTTAGATGTCATAAAAGCAAGCAAAAAACAAACCGGAAAAACAAAAAGAAAAATTGACCTCCACACCTATAAACCAAAACTATGAAATATAGATAATGCGATTCACAATTTTTGACACTTCTCCTCCAAACATTATATTGTTCCATAAGCACCATATACTCCAAGTTGTTCCAACAATATTAAGTGCCGAACTTTAGCTTTGCTTCTTACCAAAGTACCAAAAACAATGAAGTGACTCTAACTCTCCTCAAAAGGTGTTGGATATTGCCTTGAAAATGATGTTGGAGGAAGCTGGTGTGCCCTGATGAGGGTTCAACAGGCAGCAGACAGCAGGCAGGGCGAGCCCTCGTGAGGGCGCCATGGCGCAGGTCTGCGGGCGCCAGGGCGCAGGGTCTCGGGTGTTGGCGCCATGGCGCGGCCACGAGCCCTCGTGAGGGCGCCATGGCGCAGGTGCGCGCATAAATAGTGTTGTTTTGCGTTTTCTGCATTTTTAACAAGGTTTTTAGGGTTTCTAAGGCCAACATACATACTAGGGTTAATAGAGAACATCTTGGGAAGACTCTAGGGTTGGGAGAAACATTCTATCACCTTGGAAACACTTGTTGATTGAATCTCTTGGTCACGGGAAGAGATTCGGGACTAGGGTAGAATTAGGAAAACTCTAATTTTTGTAACTCTTGGAGAATCTCATTGTAATCAAGGAAACTTTGATAGTGGAACGGAGAGGTTGCTCTCTCCCTCAGACGTAGGTTCATTAACACCGAACTGGGTAAACAATATTACTGTGTTCTTTACCGCTTTCGTGTTTTATTCTTGTTCGTAATTATTATTGTCTGTTCTCAATTTGTGGTTGTTTTAATCGTTTGCTCCACACACTAAAGGTTATTGGTGTGGTTCAGTCGGAATTCATAACAAAAGGGATCTCATTTACCTATAGCCACCTATAAATATTTCTCCATATATTTCTAGTAAAGGTACAATTAAAGAAAATGCGGTTGACATCCTCTAGTTCGAAGTTTGGCTAATAACGACCTCCGACAAAAAATACTCACCTTTGAAAGGATGTCGTTCAACCACAATTTTTGAATGGCATGTTGAATACCATCTTCAATTGCCTCCACAACTTGTCGATCTAATGGAAAATTATATGTCAAATGAACTGAAAACATAACAGACTTATCTGGTATCCACTTCCTTTGTTCCTCCCTCTCCCTACAAGGGCCAATGTTCGTCGGTAACATCAACAACTCTACCCCTGTCTTGACTTCAGCATGTATCAAAGTCGTATTCCACTTGCAATCCATTTTCATCCATATTCAACCAAACTACACATCTTTGCTATAACAACGTCCTTCTCCGTTGATTTAGCATAAAGTGATGAAAACAACTCCTTCAACGGTTCCACTCCTAACCACTTTCCCTTCCAAAAATTAATAGAATGACAATCTTTAAGAATGTTATTAACATTAGAAGAAAATAAAAGAGTCATATCCTTCTCCAATATCGTCATGATGTCACGCCGCCACCATATATTTTGCACTCGACATCAAACCGTCATTATGCAAAAAACAAGCTAACAAATATCCATAACAATGAAAACAATAAACATTTGTCTCATTCGAACATCTCCATTTTCAATTGCTTAATAATGCTAAATTAAAGAGGTGAAGGTTTTTAACACCCAAACCTCCTCTTTCTTTAGTCAAACAAATTATATCTCATCAAACTCAACAAATCTTCCTTCCCTCCAAACCATCTCCCATAAGAATTTTCTTTGAATGGCCACAAGTTCTTTTAAAACACACACCGGTGCTTTAAAAAAAGAGAAAAAGTAAAGAGTTAAGCTAGAGAGAACTAAATTAATAAGAGTTGCTCTTTTTTGATAGACAAGTGACGACTATTTCAACCACTTAACTTCTTTCGCATAGCATCAACAATAGGATTCCAAGTAGCTCTTTTCCTAGGATTCACAAACCGAAATTCCTAGAAATGAAAAAAAAATTAAAACTCTCAAATTTTAAAATAAAGAAACTAATCTGTAAAATGATAAACCAGGTAATTTTAAATTGAAGGCCAAAATTGGTTTAAGTGTAAATTGAGTTTAAAATTTAAAGGAAAAAACTAACACATGTCCTTATTAATGTAATGTGGTTTAGGGGTCAGTATTAAGTGGTTCCCAGGGCTGTCTTTGAACCCATGCAAGGAGACCTATAGCACGGGCCCTCCAAAAAAATGGGGCATAAAAAAATATATATAATTAGGTAATAGATAGTTATATTTGGGGGTTTAAGTAGCAGTAATAATGGTCCAGCAATAATCATGGTTCAGCAGAGCAAAATTATATCAATCAAATTATATCAATAATGGTACAACAGAGTAAAATATACTAATAATAGCATCCGTGCTTATGTCCGGTTGTTGTTCTCCTACTTTTTGAGTTTTTTGTGTTATTAATATTTGTTTGTTCACAAAAATAAATATTAAGTTCTTTTTAAAAAACATATTTATTTTTATTAGGGAGTTATTTTTATTATTAGCTCGGAACCTCTAAATACACGGAGACGGCCCTGGTGGTTCCAATTCTCTTTCGATTACAGTTGCAAGAGATTGAATCGTAATTCTCCTCTTTATCAAATCCAATGTCAATCACCATTAAATTAATTAATAATTGGTAAGCCAACAATATATTTTTTTGTCAATAAGCCAACAATTATTTTATTCAATACACTGTATAATAGTACTAACTATTTGAAACATAAAATTAACAATCAAAATCTATGATCACATAATATTGCGTGAAAATCAAATTGCGGTTAATCTGGGTCATTCAATTTGATAGTGCAAAAATAAAAAGAAATTAGTTTGTTTTTGGGCGTCAATTATTGATTGTTGCATGACTCATTAGATCTAATCATCCTAGTCCTACTACATGTGGTTGCCAATAAAATAGGTCCGGCCCTCATAAATTTCACGAATTCTAATATAGACACAAATATAAATGTATAGTATTTAAGCACACTAATATGAGTGAAGAGAGAGAAAATATACTCCCTCCGTCCCATTTTAAATGACTGTTTTTGACTTAGTGTACTATTCATTTGACCTGCTTTGACATTATTTTTCTACTAATATATACATACAAATATTAGCATATGAGATGTTTGATTTGTCTCGACGAGTACTTTCAAAATATACCATTTTTATAATTTTTAATAATTGATAATTAGAGATATTAACGATTAAAGTTGTGCATTGGCAAACATGTCAGTTGTCAAACAGGTCATTTATTTTGGGACAGAGGTAGTAAAATAATTTAATTTGAAATATTTTTCAAAAAAGTAAATGATGTGAAATTTTATGTATGTGTTCCTAAACACTGTTTATTTGTGTCCGTGCCTATGTAAGACTTTCTCCGTAAATAGTGTATTGGATTGAGATTTCATGAGACAATTTTGGCAAAAAAAATCTTGATGATTTTATGAGATTTTGTTGGACTATATTGATTTCCTGAGACTTTTTTACAATCAAGATTTTTAACAAATGATTTGAATGGATTTTGAGAGATTTTTTCCAAAAGACTTTTTACAATCAAGATTTCATAATACTTTATATATTAGGAAACTTTTGTATATTAGGAAAATTTTAAAAGAATCAATATTTTGGGAATCCAAATATTAAAAAAAAACTCTAGGTTCCCTTTTTATGTTTTTACGTATATGAAACAGATGAATGTAAAGAAGAAAAAAAATCGTTTTCCGTAAAAATAAATAAAACAAAATTGAAGAAACAAAATTGTATAAAAGTTGTAATGAATCAAAAGTTTGTAAAAAAGATGTAGAATTTGTTAATTTGTTTTATTATAAAAAAACATATTTGATAGAAGAAGAAGAAGAAGAAACTAGTATAGTAATGATGAAAGTAAAAAGTTTTTGAGAGTTTGGGAAAGTCTGTGAGATTGTTGAATAAGTTAAAAAAGAAGAGAAGAAAAAGAAACAACCGGGCATGAAGATGAAACGTGAAAGAGATGTATGGAGAAAATAAGCAATTATAAAAAACATGAGATAATTAGGAAACATGAAATAGAAACAAGAGGGAAGATGAAAAAAAAAAAAAAAGAATCCATGGAAATCTCATGATATGGGGAAAGACTTTTTTTAGCTCAAAATTCACTAAAAAGTCCATCAAAATTCATTAAAATCCTATTTTTTAAACAATCCATCAAAATTAGAATACTTTTGAATACCACAAGACTCTTTAAAAGTTGTAAAGAGTCTTGATTGAATACCACTAGACTTTTTAAAAGTCTTTTAAAATCCTAATTGAATACCACTATACTTTTTTGAAGTCTTTTAAAATCTTAATTGAATACCACATGATTTTGTCATCATAAAAAAAATCTTTTAAAATCCATTGAAATCCTAATTGAATACATTATATATTAGGAAACTTTTGTATATTAGGAAAATTTTAAAAGAATCAATAATTTGGGAATCCAAATATTAAAAAAAAAACTCTAGGTTCCCTTTTTATGTTTTTACGTATATGAAACAGATGAATGTAAAGAAGAAAAAAAATCGTTTTCCGTAAAAATAAATAAAACAAAATTGAAGAAACAAAATTGTATAAAAGTTGTAATGAATCAAAAGTTTGTAAAAAAGATGTAGAATTTGTTAATTTGTTTTATTATAAAAAAACATATTTGATAGAAGAAGAAGAAGAAGAAGAAGAAGAAGAAGAAACTAGTATAGTAATGATGAAAGTAAAAAGTTTTTGAGAGTTTGGGAAAGTCTGTGAGATTGTTGAATAAGTTAAAAAAGAAGAGAAGAAAAAGAAACAACCGGGCATGAAGATGAAACGTGAAAGAGATGTATGGAGAAAATAAGCAATTATAAAAAACATGAGATAATTAGGAAACATGAAATAGAAACAAGAGGGAAGATGAAAAAAAAAAAAAATCCATGGAAATCTCATGATATGGGGAAAGACTTTTTTTAGCTCAAAATTCACTAAAAAGTCCATCAAAATCCATTAAAATCCTATTTTTTAAACAATCCATCAAAATTAGAATACTTTTGAATACCACAAGACTCTTTAAAAGTTGTAAAGAGTCTTGATTGAATACCACTAGACTTTTTAAAAGTCTTTTAAAATCCTAATTGAATACCACTATACTTTTTTGAAGTCTTTTAAAATCTTAATTGAATACCACATGATTTTGTCATCATAAAAAAATCTTTTAAAATCCATTGAAATCCTAATTGAATACAGCCCTTAGTATAAAAATGGGATTTCCATAAAAAAGAAAAGCATGATGTGACTGCTAAAACCACGTGGTGAATAACCATTGGCACAACCAGATCCTGCTTGATTCCATTCAAGAATCATTTGTTTCTTTCCTTCGTCTCGTATCGCCTATCGCATCGCAATGTAAAAGAATCTTATTCAGATTTTTTCTAGAGTCGTATTTTTTCAGGACCGAGCACAAAATGGAGATTCTCCTCAAAACATATACTCTCTCTAATCTCATATATATAAGCAACATTTTACGTTTTAGATTTATTAAATAATTGATAAATTTAATCAGTATTATATACTAGATACATATGTTCTTGAATGAACCTAAAAAGTAAAATGTTACTTATATACGACACTAGAGAAGTATTGAAGTATTCAGATGTTTGTCTCGGGTTAATAATTATAAAAAAGAAATGGGCTTGTATATACGTGGATGTAGATATCTAAATTTTTATGAGTTTAATTGTTATGCACTGTCAGTGTAAAGTTATTTTACGCATGCAACCAATAAGAATGATTTAAACTTTCATGTCATATAAAGATAGTAGGGTGAATTAGTAGGGTCAGCGGCGAAGCTAGCCGAAATTTTACGAGGGGCCAAATATATAGGAAAAATAAATATTATTTTATTAAGTTTTATTTAACAATTTTTGTAAATGACGATGTTTTCTATGTAGTTATCACAAAGAGTAAAAGCGTTAAAACAAAAAGAATTTATTTATCTGATGATAACTTTTTTTTTATCTTTCGTATCTCTACTATTTTTTGACAAATAAATTTATTTGGAGTTGCTAAATCTACATTATTAAAGTAATTAAATGTAAAAACACACAACCTTATTAAAAAATTAATTAACTTTCAGAAAAAAGGGGTAGCCTTGCACTGGGCTACGCCCCTGAGTAGGGTGATGTGGCGAAATACATGGTTGTTATTGATTGATAGTGTAAAATTATTTTACACTGTCAGTGCATACAAATTAAATTCAAATTTTATCTCTTCATAATTGAAATCGACTGAACAATAAATGAAATGCAAATTAATTTTTTCCTGTCTCTCTCTACTCTCTATGTATACTCTTCACTTTGTTGTTTTTTTAATCTTTGATATATAAGAAAAATGTTATATTTATAAATTTATAATTAAGTTGATCTATTTTAATTTCTATTTTTCTTCTATTTAATATATTATTATTTGTAGATCTACAGTTTTTAAACAAAATAATTGTATCCCACCCAAAAATATTAGAAGTTGTAATTTATTTAATTTAAATTTTCATCTAGAAAACGCTAAAATAATAATCAAAACATTGAACTCAAGTGGTTAATGAATTCTCTTAGGACAAATTGTTCGAAAGAACTCTAGTTCAATTTTCGACAAAAACAATTTTTGATTAAACTTTGTTTACATTGCATTCGAACTCTGAATTCTTAATATATTTTTGAAAGATACACATCTTATTTTAACATGAACCGATACACCGTTAAAATATACCATTCTAATAGATCACTAAATAATACTGTATTTAGTATTAGCATATCACAATTGTCCGCATGACTGCATCGATAAGTATGTCGGTACATATCTTAATCTTAATCTTAATATAATAAAACGAGAGTAACTAGAGGCACTCTAAACCCTAACCCTAATATGAATGGTCTAGATTTTGACACTTGGAAAAAAAAATTATATCAACGGCTATGATAAAAACTTAAGTAATCAATTTTTAAACCAATATTATGTTGCCACATTAATTAATGAATATGACACGTCATGTGTTTAAAAAAAAAAGATCTCTCAAAAAAGAGAAAATGAATAAACATTAATAAAACAAAAATAACTAATAATCAGTTACGAATGTATAGATGCAAAATTCTCTATTCATCAGCACGTTTATCACACACAATATTCAGTTACTCTTTTCCCGTTGCTACAGGTCCTAAATTCCTCCGTCTTTTTTCTACCTTTCTACTTATACCAACGGTTTTAACCGTCACGATGATTCACACTTCTTAAGGATTTTAATGCTTCGTTAAACACTGATGTTGAAGGTGTTGATACTTTGTTGAAAGAATATGTTATTAACGTTTGTGAGGATCAAAGGCTTGACTTGAGTTTCATTCCCAGTAATGGAAATTCTAATAACTATGCTTTCATCAATGGAATTGAAGTGTTATCCACACCTAATAATCTATATTACACACCACCTGAAGATAATGGTTTTTAAACTTTTATTTTAACTAATTTTTATTTTATTTTTGTCTTTTTATGTTTATGCATCTTATCTACACACTTCTATTTTTCTTTTTCTTTTTTGACAGAAACTTTCTGTTTTCCATTTAAGTTTTTTTTTTTTGGTAACATAGCTTAATGGATTTTTTTTACTTTATATATACTAGCCGCCGTTTGTGTGATCGATATTTTTTGTTTGTTTGTTGTGATCGATATTATCTATTGTGCAAATATAAATAACTACTTAATCTCCTTTTTTATTAGACTTAGTTAATTGATAACTACTTAACCTCCTTTTTTGTTGTGGCTACTTATTAAGAAGAAAATATATATATATATTTTACTATACAAAATACTGAAAACATACTTTTATGTGGAAGTTGTGCTTAGTTTTTTTTTTTTGTAGTTTTTTTTAAGGGTAAAATAGGAATATTGAAAAAGTCATCCCAAAAATTTGTATCCCCTTTATATATTAGTATATATATATATATATATATATATATATATATATAATTATTATATTTTTAATCATGGTTTGATTTTTTAATTTTGTTTTTTGAAATTAAAATCATATTAACATTCTATATAAGTACTTTTTAGTGTACATATCCAAACACAAAATGCTTATTGAGTATAAGAGCTTATGATGTAAGGTCTCATACTATAAGCTCTAATGTTATAAAGACATGTATAAGTTATTTATCCAAACTGGCCCTAAATGCTTATTACTATAAATAATCACACATTATCAACATTTCTATTATATAATTGAATTGAATGATTGAACCCGTGCGAGCACGGGTAAAATGTCTAGTTAAATAAAAATATGTAAAAAAAAAAATCCACCTAGTAGTACTGATAATAAATAATATTTTTTTGTCTTATTGTATGATAAGATTTGATATTGATATGCGTAAAATATCATATTATAAGAAGGGAATGGTGTGTATAAATGGAGGTTGTGGTTGGAGGTAGGAGGCAAGGGGCAGAGGAGAGTGTTATTGTAAATTAGTAGAGTTGTATTAATTGATTAATGCAGCAGAGAGGAAGAGGCTTTAACCGAAGATCCAGGAGTTTCTCAAGGTCTCGCCTCGCTATCGAAGGCACTTAAACTTGTTTTTCTTTCATTTCTCACTCAAATTTTTATTATTATCATTCCATTTTCTTCTCCCATGGCTTCACCACCACCAGGTCATTCTCTTTCTTCTTCTTCTTCTTCCTCATGTCATGATAATTCATTCCTAATACTATTTCAATTTTCCACTTGCATTGGATTGGATTTTGCAGGTATGGATGAACGTGAAATTCAGAAATCTTACTGGATTCAGCATTGTGCCGATCTATCCGTCGAGGCAATGATGCTCGACTCCAAAGCTTCCGATCTCGACAAGGAAGAAAGACCCGAGGTCACCTCCTTTTTCAGATTTACTTTTACGCTTTTTCATTCTGCATACGTGCTGTACTAATTCAAACCAATACTTACCAATCTCTCTCTCTCGTGTTATTTTAATTTCAATGTGATAATATTAGTAACAGATCCAATCTCAGCTTCATCTTTGAATTCCATCGATCATTCTTGTGCTCTACTCACTATCACTATCATCAACTCATTTTATGTCTATATATCCTAGGCTCTGTTGTTGTGTCTATAATTTAATTTTTCCTTTTTAAACTCTAATTGTTTGATCTGCTTCTTAAACCTTTTTTTTTATTGATCTAACCATTAAATTCTATCCATCATCTTCCTCTCATTTGCAAAATTTTGTGAAAATAAAAAATCAACAAGCGTTGTTAAAAAGAAAAGCTTATATTTACTAATATTTCATACATATGTTTCACTTTGATTTTGGATGGATACGAACCAAATATAAAACAGTTTTCGATTAATATGAAATTTTATAGTATGATCTACAATCCGTCGATTTAGTTGTAGATTTTGTGTGTAAGTTATCCAACTGAGAGTTTTTTTTTTTTGACAAAAACAAAACGATACTCATTCATTCAAATTGATAGAATACATCATACAAACCACATATTCAATATCGCTAAAAACGTAAAGGATGAATCTGCGAACATACTCACAGCATCCGAGTTAATAGCATATAACGGCAAAATGCCTACTACAAATAATATGATAAAATTAAAATGACCGGAGTATCTATGACTCCGGATCTGCAACGTTGATGCCCAAATCATTGATTGAATCTGTAATTGACTGAAGCCGATCTTTCAATAAGAATCAAACGAACACCGCAAAATACAGGAAATCAAATAGCGCCGCACAAGACGACGAACAACGAAACGCCGCACTCAGACGACGAAATCACAGAAAAGACAAAAATAAAAACTTGATCTATGTGAAAATCACTTATTTATGTTAAAAAAGAAGGAAAAAAGATGTAGAGGGGTGATTATAGGCCAAAAATGACCTAAAATCACCCCTCTCCTATGAACAACAATGGAGAAAAAAAGTTAAAAGAAGGGGATTTAGGGCCGGCTGCTGGAAGAAGAACGGTAAGAGAAGTTGTATCCATTATCCAACTGAGAGTTATTTAATGGCATATGAGTGGTTTTAATTTACAACAGTGTCAATTTACAGTTTACACACATGCTTGTGCTCTGTTCATTCATTATTGCAGTGCTGTGCTTCGTCTTTATTTTTCCGTTTTGAAACTTCTGCCCTTACACTCTAGAGTCTTATTTTTGTCTTTTCAAATGTCTCTTTTACTGCTTGCATTGTCAAGTAATTTCACTCAATAATATACATGTACTGATCTAATTCATAATGTAATCAAAATCACAAGTATGACGATATAATTTTCTTTGACAAAGAAACGTCCAATTTCACCCACATGTTTTAATAAAAGTGGCCTGTGAATTTCCTTACGTACCTTTTTCATTATCTCTGTCCAGTTACTTCTTTTTTATAGCAGGACAATGCTTTTGTACTCATTTATTTTTTATTTACATAGGTGCTTTCCCTACTACCAGCATATGAAGGAAAATCAGTTATTGAGCTTGGAGCTGGTATTGGAAGATTTACTGGAGAGTTGGCCCAAAAAGCCGGTCAATTGCTTGCTGTGGACTTCATTGAGAGTGCCATAAAAAAGGTCATCGCATTGTCTTACCATTATGAGAAATTACACGTTTGATGCATGCATGTGCTCACACGCGCACGCGCAAACACATACACAACACCCTCACTGTGAAGTAAAACCTGAATCCCTCATAATGTTCTGCAGAACCAAAGCGTTAACGGACACTACAAAAATGTCAAGTTTTTGTGTGCTGATGTCACATCTCCAAACATGCATGTTCCTGAAGGATCTGTTGATGTGATTTTCTCAAATTGGTTACTAATGTATCTTTCAGATAATGAGGTCAGTTTTGTTTATTTTAGTGCCCACATACAAAAATTTCATAAGTTTATTTTCAATTCAGGCCTTTTGAAGTCAACAGGATGTATAAACTGTGGAGTAATGGCTCATGGTTCCAACTGACAGTAAACATAACATGCTGTAAATATAAAATGAACTTTGTTGTTTTATTACGTATCTTCTATTGGTGCTCTGTGCTATCCATGAATTCAAAAAACTTGTTAAGTAACTAAACAAGGATATATTTTAATTTCCGTTGCAAAGAAACATTATAGTGAATTTGTTTAATCACAATTATTGGGGAAAACTATGTAGTATTCCCTCTACTCTTTGCTAAGGCTCTGGGTAGTACTGACCAAAACACAAGCTATATGTTCATGCTTTTGATTTGGAAAACAAAAAATTCATTTAAAGAAACATAAATTTTGTGGTTTCATATAATTAACCTTTTATTTTTCCCTCGGTGCTTTAGGTTGAGAATCTAGCAGAAAGAATGATGAAATGGTTAAAAGATGATGGATATATATTCTTCCGAGAATCTTGTTTCCATCAATCCGGAGATTCGAAGAGAAATTACAATCCTACTCACTACAGGGAACCCAGATTTTACACAAAGGTTTGTTCGTTGTAGTTATTTCTCTCCCTTAGGTTGTGCCAGATTATTGTTTGATTAAAAAGAGATTGACATCAACTTTGGGCTCATCCTACTGTATGATCTCTATTTTATGGAAATGATTAAATAAAGAAGCTTCAAAACTATTTGAACCTAACTAATGGGAGTGTTTTGTGATGGTAGAGATAGACCAAACCAAAGGTCAAATATGTTAATGTTGAGCACTCATTGGATTATTTTTTATAAGACAAATAATACCCCGCTGGTTTGGTATCTTTGATCAGCCCTCTCCTTTGTTCATGCAGGTATTTAAACAATGCCACATGAGTGATGATTCTGGGGATTCCTTCGAACTTTCTCTCGTGGGATGTAAATGTATTGGAGCTTATGTTCGAAATAAGAAGAATCAAAACCAGGTAACATAGCAGGGTTCCCTTTCGTGTAATTACTATCATGAAATTAGCTTTATACAATTGACCGACGTATGCATGTGTACAATAATATTTATATGGTGCAGATTTGCTGGATATGGCAAAAAGTTAGATCACATGATGATAGGGGGTTCCAAAAGTTCTTAGATAAAGTTGAATACAGCGAGAAGAGTATTTTACGATATGAGCGTGTGTATGGCCAAGGCTTTATAAGCACCGGAGGACTTGGTATGCCTTCATATTTTCCTTTCTCCACTTCAATTTGATATAAATTCAATATATATCTACCTTCTGGAATGCCTGATTTTGATGCTCATCATTCAAGAATTGAACACGAGGATGAATGTTCTTCCAAATAGATAAGAATAAAACATAACAAATTTGTCATATAGTTCTTTAGAACATGGCTTGTAATAGCATGAACAAATATATCCACATTGTTTTTGGCCTCCTCAAAAAATTATGCCAAGATTCACCGCTGTTTGTCTCTTAATATAGTTCTAATTATGATATGTTGTTTATAGACTGCTGAATGTGTGATGCCATACTTGGAATTCTTTTATTTTTTTCATTTGAAGAATCTATCACCCTGATCAAGATTAAGTTCTTTGGTTTCAACATATTGCTTTGTTTCTAACTTAAGTTGCTTAACGTGTGGGCAGAAACGACAAAGGAACTTGTAGCTAAGCTTGAACTAAAGCCTGGCCAGAAAGTACTGGATGTTGGTTGTGGTGTTGGCGGAGGTGATTTCTACATGGCTGAAAATTTTGATGTTGAGGTTGTCGGTGTCGACCTCTCCATAAATATGATTTCCCGTGCTATTGAACGTGCTATTGGACTGAGATACACTGTTGAATTTGATTGTGCTGATTGCTCTAAAAAAACATATCCTGAGAAAACGTATGATGTAATCTACACTCGTGATGCCATGTTATACATCAAAGTAAGGATTTTTCCTTTTTACCCTTAATTAAATTTGTTAATTTACTCTACCCAAAAAAAATTGTTAATTTAGTAGGAGTTAAGCTTTAGAGCATTGAATCTATAGATAGCTTTATCCTCATAGCCATAGGTGTGTATGTCCCTACTTTGTAGTTCATTTAATATATTTTAGTTGATATTCTTGAAGATCTTGCCATTTATTTTCTGCAATTTACTCTGGATTAATGCAGGACAAACCAACATTATTCAGATCATTTTACAAGTGGTTGAAACCTGGAGGTCAACTTCTAATCACTGATTACTGTAAAAGTGCTGGAATTCCATCATCAGAATTTGCTGAGTACATTAAGGAAGGAGGATACCATATCCATGACTTGAAAGAATACGAGCAGGTCCATTCATCACTTGATTCTCTTTCACATATTTGCTTTCAGCTGACACCACTTGAGTTTAATTTTCTTTTGCATGACAATCTACTTGTTTTCTAAATCATCTGCAGATGCTGGAGAATGCTGGATTTGATGTCATTGTCGAGGATCGAACTGATCAGGTTTGTTTGACTCTATGGTCTAGTTTGCTTAGCATTTGCATTTCTAGTCTTTCTCAATTTCTAATATCTTTGCTGTTACTTGTGGGGTTTAGTTTGTGAGAACACTACAGCAGGAGCTACTTGCTCTCGAGAGCCAGAAGGACGAATTTATCTGTGACTTCAGCAATGTGGGTTTTTCATTATGTTTAGATGACTTTTATATTACTTTATTTTGAGGTTTGTGCTCCCCTTAATTTAAAAGCTTTAATTGCTTGCAGGATGACTACAATGAAATTGTGGAGAGATGGAAGGCGAAGCAGATCAGGGGTGAACGTGGGGAGCAGAAGTGGGGTTTGTTCATTGCTAAGAAAATATGATTCGCTTTATTCTCATCATATATACCATGTTCTAGTGTGCTAGCTATGTTATATTTAGTCGTGTGAAAGTTGTTTTCCAAATAATGGTGTGAATAACCATGATTTATCAGTTATATGTATGTTGAACAAAAACTGTGTTTTGAATGCTATCCGGTTTTTCTTGATTTGACATATTTGTTAAGTCTGGCGCTAATGATTGTTGAACCATTTGGAACTTTTGAGAAGGAAATGCTTCCTAATATTATTTTCCTCCTCTTGTTGAGAAACTAGTAACTATTAAGATGTGAATATGATTGTTAGGGTCAGTATAGAACATTAAAATGGACCGATGAGATTGATCCATGTGATTTATAACACGTCCACAGATTCTGCCTAATATCATTTCCACCGTCTCAATGTGATTTTGCTTGATATCATTCCAGTAAAGTCGCACGTACCTCAGTTGCAGATATTAGTTTTCACTTCAATGGGGTATAGGACGAACTTGCAACTGATCTCCTCCTTGGTATTTCCACTCGGAAGACCATCGTTGTGTTAGCGCAGCCACTAAACACAGAACACAGATCCACACGGATCTATAAGCACTCAGAGCATATCCACACGGGTCTATGAGCACTCAGAGCAAGTCCACACGGATCTATATGCACACACACACACACACGCAGTTGCAGAAACAATGTGTTTCTACACTATCAAGATGAAACTAACTCTAATGAATGAATAAGAAAAACAAACTAATTTTATTCATCCATCTTGGGGTAATGGAACTTCTGAAATTTACAAGCACCAATACAAGTATTTATAATACTTGTGACACTTAACTAGTAAAGCAAGTTAACTAACTAACTAACTTTTACAAACTCTAACAAACTAACTAACTCAAATATCCTAACTAACTTGTAGATATTTATAAAACCATTATTAAAAAGCTTGAATTACAATATTCTAACACTCCACCATAATTCAAACTTGTTTCAAACTAAAAATCTCAAGTTGCCTTCTCAAAAATTCAAATCTCTCAAGTTTGAGAGCTTTAGTAAAACCATCTGCAAGCTGCAGTTTAGTTGGGCAATATTGCACTTCAATCACTCCATTTGAAACTTGTTCTCTGATGAAATGGTACTTGGTCTCTATATGCTTGCTTCTTCCATGAGAAATTGGATTCTTTGCTAAGCTTATAGCAGACTTGTTATCAATTCTGAGTAGTAAATGCCTGCTTGCTTCACACTTCAATTCTTTCATCACTGAATCAAGCCACAATGTCTGGCATGCTGCAAATGTGTCTGCTATGTACTCTACCTCACATGATGAGAGAGCAGTCACAGCTTGTTTCTTTGTGCACCAAGATATTGCAACATTGTTGAATTTGAAAACATAGCCTGATGTGCTCTTTCTATCAGTTATGTCTCCACACCAATCACTATCTGAATAGCCAATTAAGACACTACCCTTATTGCTTGTGCCAATTGGAAAGTGCAGACCAAAATCATGAGTACCTCTAATATACCTAAAAATCCTCTTTGCAGCAATCAAATGAGGTTTTCTAGGATCATGCATGTATCTACTAATCATGCTAACTGAATAACATATATCAGGCCTGCTATTGCATACATACCTCAAAGAGCCAACCATTTGTCTAAATAGAGTTGGATCAACCTTCTCAATTTCACTACATTCACTTAGCTTTGAGTTGGTTTCTGAAGGATTTGTCACTGAATTGCAATTATTCAGTTCAAATTTTTCAAGCAGCTCAGTTATGTATTTTTGTTGATGCATCACAATACCATTCTTGACCTTTACAAATTCCATTCCTAAGAAGAATGAAAGTTCACCTAGATCTGTCATCTCAAACTCAACCTTCAATTTGCATTTCAACTTCTCAATTTCTGATCTTTGACTACCAGTTATGAGAAGATCATCAACATATAAGCAAATGATGACTAATTCCTCTTTTGAGCTTTGCACATACACACCAAACTCTGCTGCACATTTCTTAAATCCAATTTGGATAAGAAATTGATCAATCCTCTTATTCCAAGCTCTAGGTGCTTGCTTTAAGCCATATAGTGCTTTATACAATCTAAACACCATTTTTTCTTTACCTTCAATTTCAAAACCTGGTGGTTGAGACACATACACCTCTTCATCTAAAGGACCATTTAGAAATGCCGACTTAACATCTAAATGATACATCAACCAATTATTTTTACAAGCTAGTGCTACAACTAACCTGACAGTTTCTATTCTAGCAACTGGGGCAAATACTTCATTGTAATCAATACCATGTTTCTGCAAGAAACCTCTAGCTACTAATCTTGCTTTGTGTTTTGAAATTGTGCCATCAGGGTTTAGCTTGACTTTGAACACCCATTTCACATCAATCTTTCTTTTCTTGTCTGGCAAGTTAACTAGCTTCCAGGTCTGATTCTTCTCTATAGAGTGAAGTTCATCCTCCATAGCTTTCTTCCACACTCTATTTTTCAAAGCTTCTTTGTAATCAATAAGCTCAGAACCTGCTAAGAGGGCAAAATGAATTAGATCACCATCATCATTCACTGCACTGTCAGAATTGACTATGTGATCATTCAATCTGCTTGAAACACTTCTATTTCTTTGAGGTAATTGCCTTATCACTGGTGGAGATGTGACTTCCTCATTCTCATCATCATCACTATCTGGAATCACATCATTTTGATTACCATCATTCACTTCTCCAGCTGCTTCATTGTCAGATTCATCACTTGAATCAGGGAAGATATAGCTGCTTTCACTATTGTAGGTAGTTTCAACCTCCCACTTCCATTGTTCAGCTTCATTTACAATCACATCTCTGCTAATATGTACTTTATTAGTCATAGGATCAAGTAACTTGTAAGCACCGGTTGGATGATAACCAATCAAGATCATAATTTCACTTTTGTCTTCAAGTTTGGTTCTTCTAGCATCTGGCACATGCTTGTAGCATAATGAGCCAAACACTCTTAGATGCTTCACACTAAGCTTCCTTCCACACCAAGCTTCTTCTGGTACCATTTTTAACTTCTTTGTAGGGCATTTGTTAAGAATGTAAGCAGCTGTTGTGACTGCTTCACCCCAGAATTTGTGAGGAAGTGATTTCTGCTTGATCATACTCCTGGTCATATTCAATAAGGTCGTGTTTCTTCTTTCAGCTAGACCATTATGTTGTGGAGTATAAGGTGGTGTAACTTCATGAGTTATGCCTTCACTCTTGCAGAATTCTTCAAAGTCCTTTGAGGTATATTCTCCTCCACCATCAGTTCTTAAGATTTTAATTGATTTCTCACTCTCCTTCTCAATTAAAATTTTAAGACTTTTAAACACTGACAAAGCTTCACTCTTAAGCTTTATAGTGAATAACCAGATCATCCTAGTAAATTCATCAACAAAAGTGATGAAGTACTTGCTTCCACCAAGTGATGGTACCTCAAAGGGGCCACATACATCAGAGTGTATCACTTCTAGAGCAGCACAAGCTCTCTTACTTGTCTCCTTCACAAATGGTAACCTACTCTGCTTGCCCTTCATGCATATATCACATAATGCATGCTTGACTCTAATCTTAGGTATACCATATACTAGTTCCTTAGAATTCAAGTCACTTAAATTTCTAAAGTTCAAGTGACCATACCTTTTGTGCTATAGTGCTTCAATATCATCAGTTATTGTTGTAGACATGCACATCATATCCACACTAGAGATTTTACACTTGTAAGTTCTGTTCTTTGACAAATTACACATCAACACCAAGTTCTTCATTTTGTCAAACAGCTTCAGTGCACTATCTTCCATGTTAACTGAGAAACCTTTCTCCACCAATTGACCTAAACTGAGTAGATTACAACTCATATCAGGCACATAAAAGACTTCAGAGATGATTACTTTACCTCCTTTCTTGCTTTTGATCACTATGTTACCAATACCTTCAGCAGCAAGTTTCCTCCCATCAGATAGTTTGATACTAGATTTCTGACATGCATCAAAACTAGTTAACTATTCTCTATGTGATATCATATGATTAGAACAACCTGAATCTAAATACTAATCTTCATTTTGACCATTGTCATCACAGGTTGTGGCCATCATAAGCACAACATTAGCATCATTGTTATCTTCAGCCATATTTGCATCTTGTTGATCTTTGAGCCTACATTCGTTTGCAAAATGACCAAGCTTGCCACAGTTATAACACTTGATCTTGCTCTTATCAAACTTCTTCTTGCCTTGATTCTTGTCATAACCTCCTTTTGATGATTCAGTTTTGTCCTCAGTCTTGATCTTTGAATCTTTTGACCAATTTGATTTGCCTTTGCCCTTGTTCTTGTGGTTCTTGCCATCTTTCCCACCAGATTGAGCCTGCATTGCTTGTTGACTTGTTCTTTCAGAGCTTCTGTTGATCACCATCAACTCATGTGCTTCTAAAGAACTCTGCAGTGCTTCAATCTTCATGTCACTTATGTCATGTGATTCTTGAATAGCCACCACGATGAAATCAAATTTTTGATTTAAAGATCTAAGAACTTTCTCTACAACCATCTTATCTGTGATGTTTTCTCCACAAGTTTGCATTTGATGAACAACTGCAAGTAGTTTAGAGAAATAATCACTCACCTTTTGATCATCTTCCATCTGCATCATCTCATAACTTTTCTATATGATTGCAGCTTCACTTGCTTAACCTTTTCACCACCATCATGATAAGCTTGCAGAATATCCCATGCCTCTTTTGATTTTGTAGCTTTTGCAATCTTCTCAAAGTGTTGAGAATCAACATTTTGTTGAATATATAACAAGGCCTTATAGTCTTTCTTCTTGATTTCTTTGTAAGCATTTCGCTATGCATCATTTGGATTTTCAGCTAGCTCTTCATTGCCATTCATCACCACTTCATAGCAATCTTGAGCTCCAAACAATGACTTCATTACTGCACTCCACCTATCCCAATTCTTCCCATCAAGAACCAGGATGTTTGTACCAAAACCATTTGTGTTCATCTTGATTTCTTTGAAGAAATTCACACTCCTCACTCAAGTGTTTCCCTTTGATGAATTCCCCTCACAATCACTCGTGTTTCCCTGTTTCCCTTAGAATTGAAACCGGTGCTCTAGATACCACTTGTTAGCGCAGCCACTAAACACAGAACACAGATCCACACAGATCTATAAGCGCTCAGAGCATATCCACACGGGTCTATGAGCACTCAGAGCAGATCCACACGGATCTATATGCACACACACACAGTTGCAGAAACAATGTGTTTCTACACTATCAAGATGAAACTAACTCTAATGAATGAATAAGAAAAATAAACTAATTTTATTCATCCACCTTGGGGTAATGGAACTTCTGAAATTTACAAGCACTAATACAAGTATTTATAATACTTGTGACACTTAACTAGTAAAGCAAGTTAACTAACTAACTAACTTTTACAAACTCTAACAACCTAACTAACTCAAATATCCTAACTAACTTGTAGATATTTACAAAACTATTATTAACAAGCTTGTATTACAATATTCTAACACGTTGAAAATGGGTCCATGCAAATGGATATTGGAGATTTCAAAAGAAAACCTCAATAGTTATAGCTAAAAACTTTGGCAAATTTACAAACCATTTATGAGATATTTGAGTTCGATTTCACATGTTTAATATTTGTTACTTACTTTGTTGACAATTCCATGATATCCATCTTTCGAGATGATCAACACTCAACAGCAACCCACGATTGTTGCATTCAAAATAAAGTAGATATTTTTTTCCACTCTTTAAAATTAATAAGTGAAGTGTTGAAGATTCAAACTTCAACTTCTATATATATAATGTGATTTATACAACTAAGTTTACGGGAATAATTATTATTTTATTATTGTTGTTTGATGCTCGCGGTGGGAGGGAGGAAAGGGAAGAGTGTAAAAATAAAAATAAGGAATTTTATGGGTAAAAGTAAGATATAATGTAGTAAATGCATGATGCAATCTATAAGCTTGTTTAGTCATAAGCTTGTTTAGTCATGTTTAGTGGTAATTTTTCTTTATTTAAAATGATAAGAGAACTCTTATGGAGTACCCCGGTACCGGTACTCTTCTTTGACCTTTTAAAGATATCTATTCTTTCATTCTCTTTATTCTCCTCATCCCTCCTTATGGCTCTGTTTGGTAAAATTAACTTATGACTGATAAGCTAGCTTATGGCTGATAACTTATAGCTGATGACTAATGGCTGATAACTTATAACTTATGGCTGATAAGCTAATTGAAGTGTTTGGTAAAATTAGCGGTTCAACTAGCTGATAAATGTAAAAAGACATAAAAGGACATTCTTAACTAAAATAGTAATTTAAATTTATTAATTAATATCTCTCTTATATTTTATTATTAAATTAATTTGTGTATGCTAAAATTTTATTTTATTGTAATATATCTTTCATGTCAAATTATATATATACATTCTTAAGCTATAATAAAATTTATATCAAATTAATATTATTTTTTTGACGCATATCAAATTAATATTTAAAATTATAAATAATAATAAAATATATTCAACACAATTATGTAAAATTAGAATAGTCTTAACTATGCTTGCTCAAAACAAGAAGTTCACTTATATTAATCCAAAATAATAATGAAGCATTATGTAAAGAAGTACAACGAAGTCACAAGACAACATATATATAAATATGAAGCACTATGTAAAGATGATTTGTTTTCATTTTCTTTTTTATTGAGATGGTCTGTATTCATGGGTAAAATTGGGTTTTTATTAAAATAATAAGGGTAAAAGTGGAAAAAAAGATGATAAACTATAAGTTATAAACTCATAAGCTAATTGAAATAGCTTCTGAAAAATAAGTTATAAGTCAGTAAAATAAGCTATAAGTCAATGTAGAAAAGACTGTTACCAAACAGGTCTTTTAGCTTATAAGCTATAAGACATAAGCTATAAATCATCTTTTATGTCTTGCCAAACAGAGTCTATGTGTCTATCTCTCTCTTAACATTTTCTCTCTGTTGATTATTTTTTTTTTTTTTTTTTTCTTTCTTGATTTCTCTCTAATATTTTAGAGAGACATAGAAACAAATTATGAAAAGAGAGAGATGGAGAGAATAAAGAAAAAGAGAGGATCAAAATTCTTAATATGAATAAATGGAGAATAAATATTTGAATTCCAACTCCACATATATAATGAAATATTTCTACCGACTAATTTTTTTTCTATACAAGTATCGAAACTCACTAAAAACAAATCAAAATTTATGTTTTAATTTAGAAAAATAATTACATTTAATATCTGAAATAAATTATCTCAAAAATAGGCATGTAACTTTCAAAATGTACGAGCTGTTGGATCAATCACATCACATGCACCATATTGCACCACGTGTCTTGTTTTTTATTACTTTTTTAAAAAAAAGAAAGAAAGAAGAAAAGGGATAGTTCGCTTTCCATCTTGCACCTTACTAAGTTACTACATCGCTTCAACTAACCTTCCATCATCGTCACGGAGATATCAACCACCGGCGCCGATCTCTGCTTTTGTCAACTCTCTTCGACGCCTTCGTACAGTTGACGGAACGGCCGGGAGGGATTGAGTGTGTTGCTCTTTGAAACCCTATAACTAAGAGAGAGAGTGAGTGTTA
The DNA here is from genome assembly GCA_030408175.1 of Trifolium repens. NCBI lineage: Eukaryota > Viridiplantae > Streptophyta > Magnoliopsida > Fabales > Fabaceae > Trifolium > Trifolium repens. The sequence goes on from CP125842.1 coordinate 64,109,890, forward strand.
GAGAAACAATGCCACCAAGAAGAACAAGAAGACCAAGAAGATTAGTAAAATTAGAAGATGTTGCCACATGTGTTGGTAGTCGAGTTGACATCATAGCTGTTGTTAATGATGTTGGACTTCCCAAGATCACTCGGGGCACTGGTAATTTTTTTTTTTTAGTTTTACTGCCAATGTTGATAGTAGGTTGATTAATTATTGAATGATTTCGTGAAAGTGTCTTCTTTTCAATCAATGGGTTTAGGGTTTACATCAATGCTTATCCTTCTTTTCAATCAATACTTTTTGCAGATTTGGTTTGTACCATAAGAGTGATCGATGAAACAAAATATCAAACTGGAACGACCATCAACCTTTTTCTCCAAAATGCACAAGCTTTTCCCCGTTTTGAAGCTGCTGGAGATATAATTCAGCTCTGTAATGTTAAGGTACAACTCTTTGTGTTTATCACACACTTCCATGTTTCTAAAATGTGTATATTCAGTTTTGTACCCCATAAACTAGCTTTTACACTTATGCATTGCATCCCCCGGAAGGACATTAATCTGATTATTTTTAAATTCTTTTTAACCTTCCCTTACTAAAAATTGAAACGACATTCAAATCAACTCTATGCTTTGTGTTCATTTTTCCTTTCTCTCTTTCAAATTCTTTTCCTGTCTTTTGCAGCTTGAATCATATCAAGAAGAAGTAAATGCTACTTTCTACAAAGACTCTTCCTCTTTTGCCTTATTTCAAGGGAGGTATGGTGTTGATTATGACCCTTATCAACAATATTCACCAGATGATTCAAGAGTTACCAACAGAGAAGTCGATAGAAATCGCATAGACGATCTTAGAGATTGGTTGGCCAATTTTCAGATTCCTCAAGGTATTCTAGGATTGTAGATTTTTATCTAACTTGAAGAATTCATTTCCTTTAATTTCTTTAGTCCAATTTAAACTTATATTTAAATGCGTGCATACACACAGTTGCATGCGCTTGTGGTAGAAAGAACTCATATAGTGTATAATTATGTGTTTCTCCCATCCTGTTACTATTCTTGTGCATATGATGTGTTTATGCTTTTACAAGATAGAGACATTGCCTATAGCCGCTAAGCCAATCCGATAGGTGCAACTGATATAGAACAGGGAAATTAGGAAAGAATCTGTATTGCTATTTATTCTCTGTTCAAAGCAACCAGAGATGAATACACCGCAGAAGGTGAATTTTATTTAGAGTCATATTTTCTCTCATGACAAGAAACTAGTCTATTCTTAACAAACTCTTCTAATTGCTCTACTTTTTATTTATATGAGATGGTTACAATGTAGTTAGTTCCCCCCTCGTACCTTCCTATTGTGACCACTCACATCATAATCCTTTGTACAAATAAGGATTCAGGGGGATTGTATGATTCTTATCATGCATTGAATTGAAGCCTTGTTTGCTTCTGGCAGGAGTAAGTTGTTGTTTGCTAAAAAAAATAGCTTGGATTTAATTGCAGCTTTAAGATTATCGTCATATTCTTTTGATAGTGTGAATATTGTTTTTTATATGTTGTGTAGTTTCAGGTGACTTTCCTATGTTAAGAGAAATCAAAGAAGGTCACTTAAATTTGGCATGCAAGGTAATTCAATTGAAGCTAGTATTAATTTTTGTATCATGAATTTTTAGATCTTTGGATAAATATTAAAGCTAAATATGATATGTAAACTATATATAACTTTTTACTTTTAGTTCTTACCTTTCCAAGGTTCTGATCCTTCATGCTTACTTTTTTTGTTTGTTTTTGTTTTACACCTTAAGATACTTCATTGCTGGAAGGCTGCAAATCAATGGTTTGTTTATGTGTGGGATGGTACAGATACCCCACCAAATGTCATGAATGCAATGTAAGTTGATATAAAATAAATTTTGTATTGCCAGTTCAATACCTTCCCCCCTAAATGCATGTGGCGGGTTAGGATAAAATTGTATTGAAATTTTTTTGCTAGAAATCTTTAATCATTAAATAAGAAGTGATGCTTTTTAGTATTTTGTACATCATAATACTTTTTGAAGGCAAGTTATTTGACATAGGCATAAGCACAAATGCCATAATGCTAGTGGAGTTTTATAACTTTATTGACATCTATACCTACAAAATAATTTATACTTCTATTTTCTATTTATGCATATCGTAATCCTTCCTTTGGTTTGTACCGTGCTGGTATGGCCATGGATTTTTTATAGGCAATTCTGTTTTAAAAAATTGGTAACTGCCATGAATTGTATAGGTATTGGTGGTATAAAATTTTTATATGATGATATCATAAGGGAAGCAATGTGTAACCATATTCATCTTGAAATTGGAGTACTATTTTTTTCATCAGTTTTGAGCCTTCTTGCTGTAGATTCTTCACCATATATTTGTGTGCAGTATATACAATATTTATTATGTTAGCATGCTAAAACGAATTTGATATATTTGTCTATGAATTGCAGGCCAAATGATGAAATTAATTCTCCACTTCCATTAGAGTTGGAACCGCCTTTGCCAAGAGATATATTACATACTTTTCCTACTGTTGGATCTATATTGAGGATTAATTTTGGACAATTTGTGGAGACAAATCATCTCCCAATTCTTAACACTGATAAATGGGTCAAGTTTGTCTATTTAAATCTCAGAGTTGATTCAGCGTCAAGACTATGGCATGGCAATTTTAACCCACAATCAAAAATTCGATACACACCACACGATGATTGTCTCATTACAGAACGTCAAAGGTCGTTACTAAATTAGTGGAGTCTTAATATACTGTTTAGATAGATTAGGTCACTGAACCAATGTCATTTTATGTTTGTGTTGAATTAGGTTGAGCGATGATCGGATATCGTTGACATCAAGAAAAGATTTTATTGAGATGATTCCTCAGTCTATCAGCAGTTTATCCGAGGTTTTTCGTATTACAAGTAATAATCCATTTACAACACTTGTACTAGACTCGTATATAATGACTCAAATTTTATCTTTCCTTATGGGATACCCAACTTTATTTTATTCTTACAGGGGTTGAAGACGATCACAAAAAAAGGCGTTATTCTACTTTAATGCGTGTACTCAATCATTCGAAGGTACTAAATTGTTTTACTTTACTTGTGGCCACACTTTTTAATATCCAACTATGCAATGATCAATATTATGTGTCTTCTCAAAACACTTGTGTTTTTTTTTTTTTTACAAACAAACACTTGTTTTTTGCTTAGTAAATTCATTCATTTATTTAAGGAGACAAAAATATTCAAGTGTGTTGTTCGAGTAGTAGCAGTGGAGCCATCTCAAGTTGAAAATTTCTATTGTCCTATTGAAAAGAAGTATAGGATGAGACTCACTCTAGAGGATCCAACATCAAGAATTTATGCTTTTGTATTTGATAAAGATGGGGTAAGAACAAATTTTAACTTCATCAATTGTAAACTGTTTGGCACCATTACTCGGGACATTATGTTTCTAACTTTATGATTGGCCTAATTGTTTATCTGTTAATTTATTGACCATATTTTGTGAGGCTGATTTGTTATTATATCAATTGCAGGAAACTCTTTTTGATGGTTACCCTAGCATTGCAAATTTGAAAAAAAAATTAAACAGATTACTTGGAATTGTTGAATGCGAAGGGAATGATGTATCAGATATCCCAAGAAATCCTCCATGGGTGAATGTATGTATCAAGTCATATTATAAGTCTAAAACTAATCAACGAGGAAGTAGAATCTTTGCTTTATATGACACTAAAATATTTGGTGACCCTTAAGTTATCCCGATGTGATGTAGAATAGAAAATCTTCTGTCTGTCTCCCTTCTAGAAGATGCATCTATACATTGGTTCACAATTCTTCGGCCCTTTTTTAGTGTTGTGTTGTTACTATATTTTGAATGCCTGTATGTGAAGATATGATGATGCGTGTATATATATGGTTTGAAGAAAGTTTTGGAGGGATTTTAAATTTTAGTTAGGGAAAATTTACTCTTCAAAAGGGATTTAAAACTACCTGGGGAGATTTTTTATCTTCATTCCTTCATTAAAAAAGTGAACCAAACAAAATTTAAAATTAAAATAATTTCTCTTTTCTTCAATAAAAAAAAAAGATCTTTGGAAATGCGGAATTTTGAGTTTGTTAATAGTTTATAGTATATAGGGTTAATAGGCTTTTACCCCTGCAAAGTAGGCGAGTTTTGCGTTACCCCCTGTTATTATTTTTTTTGAGATTACCTCCTGCAAAATTTATTTTTTTGATTTACCCCCATTTCGCTGACGTGGCAAGAAAAAAAAAACAGAATAACCAATTTAAAAAACACTATTTTTAAATCGGTTGAACAAAATAACCGATTTAAAAAGTGCATCCAAAGGGGGTAAATAAAAATAAATTTGGCAGGGGGTAATCTTAAAAAAAAAAATTACATGGGTAAAGCAAAACCCGCCTACTTTGTAGGGAGTAAAGACCTATTAACCCTAGTATATACTCATATTGAAACATACTCATATTTGGTAATATTTTTCCGCATGAGTTTATAATTTATTTTTGGACAAAACTTACATGCATTGCTATACATGCAGTTTTTACTTTTCCTCTCACAAAGAGGTAGTTATTTTAATTGAAAAACAGTTTTATTTTATTTTTTTAAAATTAGAAAACACAAAAAACCACTGCTTTGTGAGAACAGCAAAAACTGCACATAAAGCAATGCATGTAAGTTTTGTCCTTTATTTTTTTCCTTCCAAATTTACATGTTATCTTTTAAAAAATTAAATATAAATTAAAAATATTTTTGTTTCTTTTTTCTTTTCAGAAGCCAAATAATACAATCCCAATCAAGTACAATATGTAACTCATTGGGTAAAATACAAAAAGTTTAAGAATAGATGTAATTAATTTGCCCCTTAAAAAATACATTACAAGAAATTAATTTCAATCTAAAGGAGAACCACCATAAATTGTGCATGAAGGTTTTTTTTTTCAACCATCACCAAATGAAAATTTTAACTATCAAAAATAAACTCAATTAATAAAATCTTATGAAATTATGAGAGAAAAATCTATTATTCATTTCTTTCCAAAGAAGCTAGCAACCTGCCATCCAAATTGCCATCAAACACTTGTGAGTCTTCTTGTTAAACAAATAACTACTATTAAATTAAAGAGCATGAAAACGAACATCAATAAAAAAAAAAGTAGTCTAAATTTCCAACTACTTCACAACACCTCTCCAAAGATTACAGAAAATATCACATAAAAAAAATAAAAACTAGTTGTTTCGTTTAACACACCCTCCCGAGAAAAGTAGTGAATCCAATTGTTACACCCCGCCTCACCAAATCACTTCATTTTGATCCAGCATGACCACTTGATCGTCCTTTGATAACATTTGGTAAGCACCTTTGAGAGAATAACTTTCAAAAGGTTCTAGCTGCCACTTCCAAAAGCCAATAATATTCACATGTAAAAAGTAATTTTTCAGAATAACACGCACTCAACAACTTGTGTCATCTCCATCCTTCGCCTTCCAACTCATCTTCCTAAGCAAAAAGTCTTTTGTGTCATCTCCATCCCCCACCTTCCAAACTCCATCCCAAACCTACTCATTCCTGCTACTGTAATATTTTATGCAAGGACAATTCAAAAAAAAATCTACTAAATCTTATACAAAGAGGAACCTGTAATGACCCAATATAGGTTCAATAGAATATAATAGGCCTAAGTTGCATTAGATAATATTTAGGTTGAGTCATGCTTTTTAGAATGTTCTAGTAGGATATCAATCCTATAAATGAGGACATTGTAAATGTAATAATCAAGCAAAATGGATGAAAGAAATTAGTTTGTTAGTTTAGTGTAGTTTTTAGTATCTTTTAGAAATTATCTCCTTCATCTATGAACAACTAAAAAGTTGTTCATAACAATTGGTGTTTTCATCGAGAGAAATTTACCACCTCCCATGGCTTATTTCCACTCTACTCCATATTACCCTTAGGCCCCGTTTGGCCCGACTTATTTTTTACTTTTTATTTAAGCTTAAACGAAATAGAGAAGTATAAAATTATATTTAACACTATTTCTCCTTAAAAGTATTAAAGAAATTAAGTAAAAAAGTAAAAAATGAAGAAAAATGAAGTCAAACACAATTTTTTCCTTCTTTACTATTTTTAAGGAGAAGAAAAAAAAAGTAGAAAATAAGCCGGGTCAAACGATTCCACAAACAACGCGGTTCCCACCCCATCTCCATTTTATTCCACTAACACTCATATCACAACTCCATTGCCAAGTTTCTGTTTCAACCATGGCTACACACCACCAACACCCACTCCATCATCTTCACCTAACCATATCTCTCCATTGTCCCCACAAACACCCCCTTTCTTCAAAATTAGAGATGAAACTTTCTATTTTTGATGGTAGTGAAGATGCCTATTGGTGGATTATTTGCTCTGAAAAATCCTTCAATAGTAGGAACCGAATAGTGTCAGATGCATAGAAATTAATGGAATGTGCTTTTGCAATGAAAGGTTCTGCTCTCACCTGAGTTGGAATCTCATAAACCCATAAAGGAATTGAGATTCATTTACATGTGCATTTCTTTGGCAGTTTAAGCCTGAATGGCGAGTAATTTTACCGTTACCGGATGATGAAGAGGAGACAATTTCAGAACCGCCGCCGTCCGAGCCGTATTTTGACAGCGTGGTTGCGGATCCCACAAAAATTGTTGATGATCGCAACAAATCAGCTCCTGATAACGTGCAAATGATTGGAGAATTTCGACAAGAGGATGAGTTTGGGGTTCAACGTCAAACAAAGCTCACAGTGATTACGACGGGTGATTGCAACAGTGGAACTGTAGCGACACAGGAACTTCTGAACTCAGATCTTCCAGCTTCGAACCCATTCTGCCCTTCCACAGAGCCAATAACAGCTCATTCATCCCATGACGAAGATACTTTACAGTTCGACAAATCGCAAAGAAAAGTCACCAACGATGATGTAGTAATAAATCAAGGTTTGTCTCTGCACTGTGAAATTCAGTCTGCGTTTCATTTTATGAGTATAGTGAATAATCCAGCTAGTAGTCTAGAACCTAAGTTTCAATTGCACTCGGATAACCTTTTGGCGGAGATCACAGTGTTGTCATTGACTGCCTCAATTCACACATGCCTTTCTTATGTTCGACAAAATGTCCCAACACAATCACTGACACCAAAACCACCAGATTATGCAGTATCAAACCCCCTACTATTACTTGAACCATCTAATGGTGTAGCCGTTCAGAACCACTTAATGTTGCCACCACCACCAAAACCGCCGGATCACAGTTTTCAATTGACACAAGGGGAATTCCAAGTGACATGGGTACCCGGCGTTCCTCCACCACCTCCCGAGCCCCCGACGTAGATCCCATAGTGGTGGTTTTACAGGGATTTGCTACATTTATGTTTCCTAGTTTGACCGACTTGAGGAGCTTGTGTCGGAAGGGATATAGTGTGACTGAATTGATACTTGAGAGCTTGAGCATTTTGTCTCAACTTGTGATTCTTAATAATTTTGGCAGCAAATTTTATACCATAGTTTCCATATTAACAATGAAGTTAGTGCATGCAAGAACCCAACAGTGGAATTTTGTAAAGGTTAGTAATCAAGATAGTGGGAAAGGAAATGTTAATTTGGATGAGATGTACGTTTCTTATGGAAACAGGGGTCCTCCAGCAGTAGTCAATTACATTCTACCTGATTGGTTAGCATTTCATGCATATAGAGCTGATATGAATCAAAATCAAGAAATGTGTGTTGAAGACTTTGGAAAAATGGGAAGGACTATGCCAATCGAGCATTATTCTAGTAATATCATGATCATCAAATCCAATACCATGCACATCATAGCAGCTCTTGCCATATGTTGAAGCCTTTGGAAAAAAATAAAAACCTGCTTATTTTTTTATTTTAATTTTTGAGATTTGATTAAATTTTAGATTTGTAACATTACATTATTGAATTTTGTTAGATTACACCTTGAGGATAAGGTGATTCTGCAAGAGCAATGGAATGTAATGACCCAATATAGGTCCAATAAAATATGATAGGCCTAAGTTGCATTAGATAATATTTAGATTATGAGTCATGCTTTTTAGAATGTTTCTAGTAGGATATCAATCCTATAAATTAGGACATTGTAAATGTGATAATCAAGCAAAATGAATGAAATAAATTAACTTGTTAGTTTAGTGTAGTTTTTAGTATCTTTTAGCAATTATCTCCTTCATCTATGAACAACTAAAAAGTTGTTCATAACAGAACCCCCTCCACACATCTATCCTTCTAAAAGAACGTATATTTCCCATTTCCCACATCCTCTTGATATTATCCTCGAACCGCCTTCCTACATTCAACACAACACCTTCTCTAAACATCCTTAAATTCCTCCGCCAAATAGACGCCATTCTTCCGTTTTCTTTAATTTTACCATCCTCCAAACAATATTTAGTCATTAACACCTTAAACTACCGACTCCTGATTCACATACAACTACCAACACCACAAACCCTATAAAATAGATTAAAACCAAAACCATATTTATAAGATAGTTTAACCTTATTATTGGCTTTTTCATTCACCTATTAGGGTTAGCCGCAATCCTTCTCTCAACATTTTTCTCTATTCATTCTTCCATTGTAGAGGATAATTTTTGGCCATTTTTTACTACTCTCTCTCTCTCTCTCTCTCTCTCTCTATCTCTCTCTCTCGTTTTAGTGTGGCGTTGTGTTTGTTCGTCGTCTTGTTTGACTTTGTGTTTGTTCATTGTTTTGTGCGGCATTGCATTTGCAGATCCGGGAGTATAAATATTTTCTGATTACTTTTATTGTCATATTTGTTGGCAGTTTCATGTTGCCGTCACATGCAATTAGAGCTGTCAAATGGGCCGGCCCAGCCCGACCCGGCCCGGGCCCATAGGGCCAAGACATCTATTGGGCCTAAGTGGGCCGGCCCATTAAGGCCCGAGGCCCGGCCCACTTAGCCCAGCCCAATAAGCATGGGCCGATGGGCCGGCCCGACACATTTTTTCAAAATTTTTTTATAAAAAATTGACAATTTTTTTGTAAAAAAAAAAATCAATGGACAATAAAACTACATATGCATCGCACACAAATTAATATCCATAAAAAAGTGAGTGTCATGATTTCATGAAATAATAAATACTTCAAAATATCCATGCAAAAGTCGAGAGATTTGTGGATGATGATTCATAAAGTGCATCCTCAAAGCTAATAAATTTCAAGCTTACATCAGACACTAAACTTTTAACATAACCATTTTAAATACATAAATTAAATTATAAAACAAAAGTAAATTATAAATCTCATCTTTTTCCTAAAAAAAAAAAAAACAAATCTCATCTTTTGTTACTTATTTTATCTAAAGATTTTATGCTAACTAAAATTCCTTATTTTTAGGTAAAATTTTTTTTAGATATATTTTTTTAATTCTTTAATGGGCTGGCCCAAAAGCCCGTTGGCCCAGCCCATGATGGCCCATAGGCCCGACAGCCCAGCCCAATAAGGCACAATGATATTTTTGGGAAGCCCAGCCCGGCCCGGCCCGTAGAAAACTGCAGGGCTACTGGGCCGGCCCGATAGCCCGGCCCATTTTTACAGCTCTACATGCAATTAACCAAGGTACTGGAAGATTGTTTGCAGATTCACATTTTTCAATTTTTAGCAATCTTAAATTTATAATGATCTATATATTTTTCAATTTTAGTTAAAAAAAAAAGAAGATAGCTCAACTGTTAAATTTATCAGGCATTACAAATTCAATAAGCTATATGCAATTTTTTCTCCATCCGAGTAGAAATTGGAATGTCATTTTTTTAATATACATCTAGCATTATTTTTTAGGTTTTGAAATTGTTTGGGGTATTTTTCAGATCCGATAATTTAAAACATTAAATTGGTTTGCGTTGATATCTATACTAATATATAAAGGGGATACAAATTTTTGGGATGACTTTTTCATTATTCCTATTTTACCCTTAAAAAATAACTTCCACATAAAAATAGATTTTCAGTTTTTTTTTAGTAAATAATATTTTTTTTTCTTCTTAATAACTAAGCACAATTTCCACATAAAAGTAGGTTTTCAGTTTTTTTATAGTTAAACAAAAAAATATTTTACTTCTTAATAATTAACCACAACAAAAAAGGATGTTACGTAGTTATCAATTAACTAAGTCCAATAAAAATAAAGATTAAGTAGTTATTTATATTTGCACAATAGAGAATATCAAGATGAAGAGAATATCGATCACACCGTTTGGCGGCTAGTGAACAATAAATTCAAATCATATTATATTATAATAAGTAAATTTTCTTTTTAAATTCGAGTCGAGTCATTGTACAAACCCGATCATATTTTGAATTTAATTAATTTATACATAATAACTTGAACTAGTAAAAAAACTTGGGTTAAGAGATCAGGTGTTCCTGCCTCACAAAATAAATAAGGAATATCTACAAATCCACTTCTTATAACCACCGCTATAATAAGTTCTCTATGGTACAATTTGGCCTATAAAGTCGTCTCTACCTAAAAAAGAAAGAAAGAAAACTTGACATTATAACAACTGAAACAGTCTCTGTACCTTATGAAATTGGTAGTACCATGAATTACATGGGTGCAGGCACACCAAGTTCATTTGGGCGATTTGGCTGAGCGACCTCTCCAGCTACAACAAGAGCTTGCCTCCGTTGCCTCTCGCGTAGATACAGCACAGTTAGGAGGCATGCAAAAAGGGTTAGAATCGTGGCATTTCCCTCCTCCAAAAGCACATTCTCTACCCAAGCTTCCAATTTTGGATAGACATCTGGCAAAGAATCAATTATGTGGACCTAATATAAAAAATAAAGACATCGCAATCAGGATCTAGAAGTGTGAAAGCTGAAATGTTATTTAGAAAGAAACTCACCAATAAACTGTCGGCATGGTTCTTCCGGACCCACAAGCTTGTAAGAGCCAGTGTGACCGGCAACTTAGCTGCCGGATCATGCTCTAGAGCTTCATCATAGTAACGTTTGGCTAGATGAAGGTCAAGGGGAAGTCCTTGGCCATGCTCATGCATGTATCCGAGATTGAACATAGCTTGTGCATTAGATTGTGATTTGGCATGCATGTAAGCCTCCGCAGCTCGGTCATAATCCCTGGCAGTTCCCTGACATAAGAGAAAGTGAAGTTGTATGTAAAGAGTGCACCATGGCTTAAATTGAATGTTCAAAGCACACTGGCTTAATTCGTTCCAAAATCACATACCCGACCATAGTAATATGCATCTCCAATTAGTAAAGCAGCATGTTCATTACCCTGCTCAGAAGCTTGCCACCACAAAGAATGTGCCCGCTGATGCCTTTCTGCATCAGTGCAAAATCCAGATTCACCCATGCACATGCTTCGTTCTCCATATTTGTCAAGAATCCAAGCAGCATTACTCTGTGCCACCTCATAGCCCATCTCAGCCATTCTTGAATACAACATATATGCCTTGCCAACATCACCTTTTAAGTATGCTTCTAGTGCCCATCTGGACAAAGAACTCCAGGGACCTCGTTCTGCAACTAACTTGTATAGGGCAGTAGCCTAGGATCACAAATTTAAAATTGTTAGCACGTAAATTTGTTGGCAGAGACTTGTTTTATGATATAATAATCATTATGGAGTGAAAAACATGATTGATAAATTTAATTCAGAGAGAGTACTCTAGATTCAATAATGACCATCATAATTATATTCTATTCTAATTCTAATGAAAACACAGACAATATAACAGTGAACACTGAATAAATGAAAATGCTGATATATTATTTCAAAAGGTGAGAAAATTACAGTAGAAATCCTACTGCCACAAAGCTATGCTCCTCCATCGATAACTTACTAACTTCCAAAAGATGCCTCTCCATTGCCCAATACCTAGCCTACTTATAAGTTATAACTATAACCCATGTTTCATGTAACTGCTCTCTTCTTAGCATTCGCTCTCTGCCAGCTCATACACTCACTCACTCTCCTCACCTCTGGGCCGTTTCCTATTGGGTTCTGGTCTAATGTAAATTATCTTGGGTCCTATCAGTACAGTTTGCATATAATATCAAATGGTGCCAACTGTAGAGTGTGGATACAAGCAAAACAAAAGGCATCTGTAGCTTATCAGTTCTGTCATTTATGACAAATTCAAGCATTGAAATATTATTACATCCCATCATAAATAAATATAAAGATCAATCCACAACTAAAAAATTATTAATAGCATGGAATTCTTCAATAGTTGGTACCTCTTTAGGAGTGGTAGTTGACTAGTTGCTCATTTTCTACTTTCAGGACAACTAGAGTGTATATTTGGTATCAGCAAAGTTATTTCTGGTCTTGCTCATATGGGTGCTTTATATTTCTTCTGGTATAAACCTTTTAGATGCTAGGCTTTTGGTTTGGGCAACTGGTCAATTGGCTTTGAAGTTCATCTTCATATTTGGGTCTAACAATATTCTAATTCTAATGATTCTATATTTTAAAATTATTAGAGTAGTTTCGGCCTATATTATATAAAGGCTTAATAGATCTCTAGGTCCCTGTATGTTCTCGAATTTTTGGTTTTAATCCCTGTATTTTGTTTTGTTGCAAATAAGTCCCTGAATGTATAAATTTTTTTGGCTTTAGTCCCTAAAGTCAAAATCCGCAGGAAAATTTGCAGTTTTTGTGGAAATTTTTCTTCAGATTTTCCTGCGGATTTTGACTTTAGGGACTAAAACCAAAAATATTTGTACATTGAGGGACTTATTTGCAACAAAACAAGATACATGGACTAAAACCAAAAATTCATGAACATACAGGGACCAAAAGATCTATTAAGCCTTATATAAATTACGTATTCTCAGAAAAACAATAAGGTAGATTTCTTCATGTAGCCTCTTTGTTTGGTTGGTAGAAATCATTTCAATTTGTATGTAAATAAAAATGCTTGCATCTTGAACAAAATCAATAGAATACTTTTAATATAATTATGAATCCCAAATTTTGATCGATTACATTCTTCTAATGCAAGCTTCTAAAATTCATCAAAGTAAGATAACATTATAGAATGAACATTTAGGTCAGTCCAGTCTTTTTATACACAGACCAGCCTGGTAGAGTGAAATACACAAATCTTGCAATTCCGGTAATAGCTCAGCAAAAAATGTAGTCATCTCACAAACATTATATAATACAACTACAGTGCATTAGCTAATTCACCCTTATGTCTTGTAAAATATATTATATTAAAATTAAAATAAAGGGCAGAGGAAAGAATAATATAGACATCAGGCTCTTACCTAAGTTATTCAATAGTTTTGCATCAGCACTTGCATTAAACAAAGAAGACAAATGAAGAATTAACTCACCAATGGAACGTTCTTCTTGAAGCCAACACCAAGATGAAAAATCTTTGCAAGCTGGTAGAAAGCCTTCGGTTGACCGTGATTGGCAGCCACTATAAAGAACTTACATGCAAACTTGACATCTCTTTTGACTCCAATTCCCTTGAGATACATGACACCTAGGTTATAATGGCCACCAACCTCGTCGTTTTCAGCAGCCTTTTCAAAATACTCTTTTGCCTGTAATTCACAGAAGATACAGTAAATTAAGCATGCATAGCATTAAAAGCTTCAAGTAACAAACATGAATGTTGTACATAAACACAAAATGGCAAAGATGATTGATCATACTTACTTTAGTGTAATTCTTGCTGTCGACTCCGTAGCCTTTGACATACAAATAACCGATCCCATTATAAGCAGAGTAGAGGTGGTGTTTAGATGCAAGAGTAAGCCATTCAAAGGCTTTAGTGTAGTTTCTCTCAACACCAGCTCCCCTGGCATATATCTCTCCGAGAAGTTCCATAGAACGAGGCTCACCCTTGTCCACTGCCTTCAAGAACCAAGAGAGTGCCTTGGAATGGTCACGCCTCAATCCACGAAGGCCGAAGTAGTAAAAGAGTCCGACTTTGTACATTGCAGCTGCATTCCCTTTCTGTGCCTGATATTCGAGAATCTGAAAGTCGTCGTCCTCTTCCCCTTTAGACTTTCTGAGTGCCTCTTTGTTCTCTTCAGCTCCATTGTGTAGCCTAACAGGTTCAATGACAGGAGAATCTTTGGAAATAAGAAAACTATTTACAGCAACTTCAGCCAATTCAGCATAAAGCTTAACCGATTTATCAAACATCTGCAAGCATAAAAGATTATTTAAGTAAATTAATAATAATACTAGAAAATAGAAATAGAAGGTGCGAAGTCACTCACATCTTGACGAGTGTAGAGATAAGCGAGAGCCATTTTGGATTGCATATTGCCACCCTCCGAAGCAAAGTGATGATAAACAAATGCTTTCTGTTTGCTCCTCTCTCGAAAAAGCCCCATTCCCCACAAAAACCCTAAAACTGATTGAGCGGCAGGGTAACCAGATTCTGCAGCCGCCTCGATCTCACCGGAGCCCTCTTCCATTAGACGGGCGTCCCCAGTCATTAGCTTGGAGACGGAGGAGTAGTATAGAAGCTCCGTATCGGATTGGGGTTGGGGGTCTGTGGGAGAGGGTTCGAAGATTTGGCGCCATGAGCCAGGGTCAAGATCCTCTTCGGACTTGTGGGAATCAGAGTCGCCGAACTCGTCCCACTCAGCGGAGGAATCGGATTCGGGAGGGACATCGTCTTTGAAGTCTTCCTGGGAGAGGACAAGAACATAGGGTCGGGCGGCGACGGAGTGGGTGAGAAAGGAGATACTCAGAATAGATATTAATAATAAGTTGGCGGTGGACATTCTTATTATTGCTGTGTTGTGTTGTTGTGTTGTTGAAAATCACAAAAACAACATCGAGAGAGCGAGTGAGTGAAAAAGAAGAAGAAGAAGGATCAAGAATGAATGAATGAATGTTAGTTGAAAAACAAATCATCCAACTCAGGAACGGTATGACTGACACGCAGCTTTGCGTTATTCCCACCAATACAAACCATCCAACTCACCATCTTTGTCTCGTCAACATACCCGATAGTATAAATTATCCCAATCATCTCTATTTTAAATGTACAACATGGAAAAATTATTCAATTCTATTGGATATTAATCAAACATATTCATTAACTCTAATGCCAAATGGTACGAATTTAAAGTTGAAGAAAGACAAGAATTACATTGTTATTAAGTTGTTATTACTGTTTTGCCCATTATGTATCTTCTATTTTACCACAACTACCCTTGTATCGTTATGCTTTTCTACTGTTCGGCCATTTCGTGAGTCAACACGTCGTACTGCATAGCAGTACTCTCGACAACCTTTGATATATGTTGCTACTTATTTGAAAAAACCACCTCATTACGAACTCTCTGAATAGCCCACAAAATTGTGTGCCAAACCAAAAGCAAACACTTAATGATAGAGAAATGATATCCCTACAACTTTATTTTACAACTATATTTACAACAAAGGGCAGTGCAGTCATTTCCAATTTAAATAAAAGACCTTAGAGTGTAGTCATTTCCAATTTACAACTATATTTACACACTTCATCTTTCTATTTTTTCCTGCAACTGCAAGCACGTGCACGGCCATAGCCATGGCAGAAGCTTCGTTCATTTGATTTCGGCTGTGGCTTCCAGATCTAGCACGAGGGTTATGGTATGTGGTGGTGGTCGGTGATGGAGGACAGCTGGGTATACAGAGATCGAGAGAAAAGCACGTCGGCGAGAAAGGGGCGAAAATGATAGTGGTGGTGGTCGGTTTGGAGGACGGCGTTGGATGGTGATCGAGTGAGCTGTGTGGTGGT
Source organism: Trifolium repens (assembly GCA_030408175.1). Taxonomy (NCBI): domain Eukaryota; kingdom Viridiplantae; phylum Streptophyta; class Magnoliopsida; order Fabales; family Fabaceae; genus Trifolium; species Trifolium repens. Next base: position 64,125,744 of record CP125842.1, read on the forward strand.
ACTCGACTGGTGGTGGTGATTGGCAGTTGTGTGGTGGCCGGTGATGGAGGAGGTGGCTATTGGTGGTGGCCGGTGATTGAGAAGGAAAGGAAAAAAAATGAAAGAGAATGGTGGTGAAGTGAAGAGAGAGAAAAAAAAAAGTATAAAGTAACAGTACTAGTATATTGTATGATTGTAAGCATAGTTGTAAGTAAAATTGTAGGAATAACATTAATGATATTCTTTTGATTTAAATAGAAGCAACAACTCTCTAAAGGAAGATTTCATACTAAATTATGTTGCAAACTTCCACTTTATAAATATATGTGTTTTCGTTTCCTCTCACCCATGCACCACGGACACTCCTGGTGGTCCTCTCCTCTCCCACTAACCCACCTCCCCAAAATAAATTACCTCCTGTTGGTAGCCGGTGTTGCAAAAGTTGCCATGAAAACACAATAACTTTCGACGGAGCTAAACTATCACAAACTTTGTCCTTCACGGCACCCAAATGAAAAGAGGAGGTGAACTTGTCAAATAAAAATTTATAAATCAAGTTCACAACAACCCTTCAGCAGATACACAGCGCTCTCAAGCATCTTTATAAGTAGATAATTAGACTAGTTGTCTTAAGTTTAACAAGATTAAACAAAGTTCATCTTCTCGCAAAAATAATGACTGTCGTTGTTCAAGCGTCCAACGCTAACCAACATTTTTTGTGCACCATGAGTTTTATGATCTTGCAATATTTTTTAGTAGAGACTGCAAAAAATTCTTGGGAAAGCTAACCGAAGAGAAGTCATCTCAATCCACTTAAATTGCTAAAACAAAGTAGTGCCCCCGTTCCCCACTTTTTTCTAAAAAATTTCATCAATCTAATCCACCTAGGATCCTCAAATTCTACATAGACTACATAGATCTTTCCACAACAACGATGCTTGATTTGGCTAGACATAGGTAGACACATTCGGGTCAACAACACTCCACCGTATCTAGCCGACAACACTCCTTCAAAGTGAAATCGAACAATCAACTCTCATGTATATCCAAGACATGATGTGAACTCTCTCGTTCCCTTTTTTCATCTCGTTCTCTCTCTTGATTATGTTTTTATTTTTTAATAGAAAGAGAGAGAGAGACAGAGAGATAGAAATTTGGGGTTTATTTGCCTCTAATAAATACCTCTATTTAATGTACACAAAAAACATTTTTTAATTGACATTTATAAAATCCAATAAAGGTTTTTACATTGACATTACGCTTATGTCTAAGTCATCCAAATTTGGGAATTGAATTCTTATTCTCCTAAATAATTCGTCCTAAAGGGTCCGCCTGAGCATCGGTCGGGTTCGGGCCGAAAATCACAAAATCGATAAAAACCGCAACCATTTAATTTGGATCCAATTTCGACCAAACACATCTTCGGTTTGTTCGGGTGGCGGGTAGAACGGTTCGGTTATTACGGGTTTGATTGATGTTTTGTTTACATCTAAAACTTCATTATCCAAAAATTTATACTTTTCCAAAAGTTCAATATCTTGTATATAATGTAAAAAATTATAGAAGAACTAAATGAAATAAAGAGGGTGAGATGTTGTTACTTTGTTTTAAATTTATAAACCTAATGACAATAATAAATCTAATAGAAGAGAAGTATAAATATATGTTTCGCACCTCATTCGTCAACATATTATAAAGGCAAAATTACACTAGTGGTCCTTTATCTTATTTATTTGTAACATTTTGGTCATTTATCTTTTATTTGTAACATATAGGTCTTTTATCTTACTTAAAAGTAACACTTTAATCCTTTATCTTTTATTTGTAACATATTGGTCATTTATATTTTATATTTTATTCATATAAACCCTTGTCTTGTTTTTTTTTAATTAAAAAAATACTGAATTTTATTTTTTATTTTTTAAAATTATTTTATTTATTAAAAATTTAAAAATCCAAGAAAATGAAGAACACCTTCATCTTGTTCATCATTTTTCATGAATCTTCATCATCTTCTTTCAATCAAAAAAATGTTTGCTCAAATTTACCTCCAAATATCATAAATCTATGCTATGTTTATTTCAATCTTCTTATAAACACAAAAATTAAAATCCCCAAATCCTCAATAAATCCTAAATTAAAGGAAAAATCTCTAGATTGGAAGAACTTCAATCATAATCGACATATCTCAATTATCGTTCGAACAAAAACAAAAACGTCCAACAATCAACATAAACCAGAAATTATCTTTGAATCTAAACAATATATGATTAGATCTCGTTGAGAACGAACACAATTTTAAGCAACAACTTCCCTGACAGAGCTTTCTTGGGGGTTTTGTTTGTTATGAAGGGAGAATAGAAATAGAAGAAGGTGATGAATAATATGCAGCAAACAAGGAAAATTCTCAATAAACTCTAAATAAAAGAAAAATTCTCTAGATTGGAAGAACTTTAATCATAAATTTCTCCCAAATTAATCAATTTCTCAAAGGACAAGGCTACCCAGGAAAGAATAAACAAGGAACATTGCAAATTTGCAAAGAAACTACACCCATCATTGCCACAATAGAGTAACAGAGAAAAACCCAGCAAACACCAAAAACACACACTAAAACTTAGCTCAAAAACTGCTACTGTCAAACAAGCAGAAACTGAAAACCACCGCAACTCAAAAAACCGACCCAAAATAGAAATAACACTTCGGATTTGGGGATTTTAATTTTTTTGTTTATAAGAAGATTGAAATAAACATAGCATAGATTTATAATATTTGGAGGTAAATTTGAGTAAACATTTTTTTTATTGAAAGAAGATGAAGATTCATGAAAAATGATGAACAAGATGAAGGTGTTCTTCATTTTCCTGGATTTTTAAATTTTTTAATAAATAAAATGCTTTTAAAAAATAAAAAATAAAATTCAGCATTTTTTTAATTAAAAAAAAACGAGACAAGGGTTTATATGAGCAAAATATAAAAGATAAAGGACCTATATGTTACAAATAAATAATATAAAGGACCTATATGTTACAAATAAAAGATAAAGGACCAAAATGTTACAAATAAATAAGATAAATGACCATTGGTGTAATTTTGCCTATTATAAACTTATAAAATATAACATTTCGCTGATATATCAAAGATGGATAAAAACAACAAAGTGAATAATATATGAGGTTGGGAGAGAAAGAGGGACAAAAGTAAAAAATTAATTTACTTCTTAATGGTTGTTCGGTCGGTCGGTTTCGGTTACGAAGAGATAGAATTTTAGAGACTCCCACCTGCCCATACGAAATCATCTATACCCGATTTTTTCGCAATTCTTGACCCGAGACTCGACCGAATGCTTCAATGTGTTGTCGATTTTATCGGTTTCGAGTCGGGTTACGGATCCGTGCTCAGTAATCACTTGAGCTCAATGTTTTGGTTAAAATTAACTTATTTTGTTGGGCTATGCAAAGAAGAAAAATTAATATTTAAGTAATTTATGCTTAAGTTATAATTAATATTTAATAATTTGGACTAAATACATCAATTATTTATTTAATGATTTTTTTTGTAATAACAAAAAATGAAAAAACTTTCACTTAGATTCATGAACTATATCAATCTCTCTCTAATTTGGTCCCTAAACTATAGAAATGTACTATTTGTCCTTTAAGTTATTAATAATTCATCAAATTGGTCATTGAATTATGATTTTTTTTTTCACGTTTATAAAAGAATCCAGAGACTAAATTAATGTATTTAAAATTAAAAGAGTTTATGGACTATTTAGTATATTTTGATAATTTAAAGATTAAATTGAAGAGAAAGATAGTTTAAGGATCAAATTATTTTATTAAATGAAAAACAAAGAAGTATTAGAAAAGGAATATTGCAGGGGAGGAGTGATCTAGTACAAGAATCAAACATGACCGGGTGAGGTTGTTTCTGGCTCTCTTCACATTCGTATTCTCTTCTTAGTAAATTGGTTAGGTTACCACAAATCCTCATTCTCTCCCAATTATGTCTTCTGCTGTTTTAGGTAAAAAAACACCTTTATTTGACTTGATTTATTTCAACATATATAGCTAATTGCTGACTGATTTTATGGTTTGACAGAGCACTTGTTGGATGTGGATGAACAGGAGCAACAACACAAATTCAAGATTAAAAATCTGAGAAAAGAATCCGATGATGGGAAAATTCAAATACTGAAAGGCATCACCGTTGACATCCCAAAGGGTGTGATTGTTGGGATCATAGGCCCTAGTGGCAGCGGCAAGTCAACTCTCTTGAGGGCTTTGAATCGCCTCTGGGAGCCACCTTCCTCCTCCGTCTTCCTCGATGGCCAAGACATCTGCCACCTTGACGTCCTTTCCCTCCGCCGCAAGGTTGCCATGCTCTTTCAGCTCCCTGCTCTCTTTGAAGGTCCGTCGGTCGGTCGGTCACCATCTAAATTCACCCTTCACCCTTTTTGTCTCGATTAATTCATTTTATTATATCACAACTTTGTTTTGATTTACAGGGACAGTTGCGGAGAATGTGAGGTATGGTCCACAACTTAGAGGAATAAAGCTAACAGATGATGAGGTGCGGAAGTTGCTCATAATGGCAGACCTTGATTCTTCTTTCATGGATAAGTCTGGTGCTGACCTCTCTGTGGGTCAGGCTCAAAGAGTTGCACTTGCCAGAACTCTAGCTAACTCACCTGAGGTATGTATGCTATGAGACACACGAACTACTTGATGCTTGTTTGTCTATGGATTAATTAACTTGGATGTTCCTACTAATTTTGAAGGTTTTGCTGCTGGATGAGCCTACTAGTGCATTAGATCCAATATCCACAGAAAACATAGAAGGTGCCTTGATGAAGTTGAACAAGAATCAGGGCATGACACTCATCATGGTTTCTCATAGCATCAAACAAATCCAGAGGATGGCTGACGTTGTGTGTTTGCTTGTTGATGGTGAAATTGTTGAAGTTCTTAAGCCTAATCAACTCTCTCAAGCCAAGCATCCCATGGCAAGGAGGTTTCTTGAACTCAGTTCTTAACCTCTCTTGTCCCTATATATCCTATCTACTGTTATTGTGTTGTGTCCACTTGTTGGGTTGGAGTATAGTATATCACTAAGAAAACAATTCTTATCTAAATAAATTATACTAATGTGAAGAATAAAGTTTATTTTATTTTATTTAAATTTCAATCACCAAATCAGGCTGTGATTATGTTTTATGCTTACATAGACACTTGGGGTTATTTTTTGTCTAAATTTCAGTCACTCGATTAAATCATGATTATAGATTACACTAACAAATAAACATTTTTCTCTTTTGAAAACTGAAATATAACATTTTTAAAATTATATTTAAAACTGGTAAAACGTAAAATTTCACCTCCCCCGCCACACGAGAAGCTAGTCCTTTCATGCTGTTTTAATTATATAGCCCTCGGCCGACACAAATTGATTATGAAGGAAAGTGTTGGAAATTGCATATAATGTAGTGGCATTGGTATAGAAGTAAATACAAGCTAAGAACTAAGAAGTAGTGTGACTGTGAATTGAAAAAAGCATTCTTAAGTCCCATATTGGAGGGAACACACTTCCTAGTAGTGTTTATATATGCAAAAGTGACCATATGGTTTGGGCCCTAAGGGGGTACCCAGTTTTACCCAATGCTAAATATCTCACGCGCGCCGCTGTCCGGCCGGGCTCAGGCTTGGTGATGCGTTAATTTTTTTGTCATAAAAATTAATTAATTGTTGTTAATTAATGAGTCATTGCTAATCTGTTTTTCCACGAAACCGGGTTTCATTTCCGGATTTTGCTGGTATCTATCCGTTAACAAAACCGCTCCATCGTGACCCCCTTAGCAGTGTAACACCCGTTTTTAATTAAATAGGATTTTTATATGTGTATTTGTCTATTTACTTAATTACTTGAATAAATGTGCTTTCTTGATATTTAACAATAATTATGCATTAGCTAGGTGAAGGGTATTTTAGTAATCCCCTAGGATCATTAATTCTATTGAGAACCTTTTATTAGGATTAGATGAATTAATTGGTTAATTATGAGAATTAGTAGAATAGTGGTCTGTGTCACTTATTAAGTTATTAAGTAATTAGACTTATGATAGGAATGAGCTAAGCCCAATAGAGAATGATAAGATAGAAATGGTATAAGTGGTAATTTAATTACCATTAGGTTAAGATAAGAAAGATAGAAAGATAGAAGTCTTAAGATAGAGAAGAAAAGGAGGTAGGAAGAGAAGAGAGCAAGAAACCCTTTTCTTTGAAGAAGAAGAAGAAAGAACAAGAGAAAGAGTTAGAGATAAAAGGACTAGAGAATCCAGAATTTCTCAAAGTAAGAGAGTAGTTTGGTTTCTCAAGAGTGATTAAGAGAGGTGGAGAAAGTCTTACTCTCTCCAACCCAATTATCTCTCACTCTTTTTCTTTGGGTTTGAGTTTGATTCTTGAAAATGAATGATTTTTATGCTATAGCTAGATTACTCAAATGATTTGGTGAAAGAAAAACTACAACTTTGGGTTCAATTATGGAAATTTGTTAAATGTTTGTAGGTTTTGAGTTTTTATGATAAATTGATAAAAATGATGTCTTTGATAGATGAAATGTTGTTAATTGATGAAATGAACTGTACTTCTATGCTTAGCGTGATTATATATGTATAAAGTTGTCATCTTTGCGAATTGGTATGTTGAAATTTCAAGATTTTGAACTATTGTAGCAAAAACCCGAGAACAGGGTGAGTTGATGCTGTCAAGCTCGCTGCAGCGAGTGCAGGGCGAGCTGACAGCGAGTTCACCTGTGTGCTCTCTGACTTAACTCGCTGCAGCGAGCTGTGAGCTCGCCGGGCGAGTTACTCAGACCTGAAACTTATGTTTTTCTTGAAAATATGAGACCTATGCTTATGTTATGTTAGGGGTATGATCCTATGGTTATATTGTATCATAAATATGTGTAATTTGATTAGATTTGATGGAGATAATGCACTTAAGGTTGAAGCGCATGATTATGATATTCTTTTGAAATGAATTGATTATATTCATGAGTTGATGATTACATTCATGCATTCATATATGCATGATGAGCAGGTATTTTAGTGAGGTGACTAAAATACGGAATATTTTAACGAGGTGGTTAAAATATAGTTAAAATAAGTTTTCTAACGAAATGACAAGGTACCTTCATACATTAGAGGAATGATAGGGAGCATTCATGAATTTCTTGCATTAGTTTGCATTAGGAGATGAAGTTGATTATCTATGTGTGATAATTTGGTAAATGACATTCTTGGTTATCCATTGATTTGTTATATGTCATTGATATATGGATTGATTGTGTTAATTGATAAGGTTGTGTTGTATTAATTGATTTGGTACTTGAACTATATACAACTAATGAATGCGATGTCTTATATGATATGAATATTGCATTTCCTTATTTATTTATTATAAATGTATAGTATTCGATATACTTGCATTATTTTGCGGGATTCCTTACTAACTATTTGTTTTGTGTAAATGCTGAACCTTTGGGGGTTCAGGTGTGCAGGGTGAGGATTTAGCATCGACGGATTAGCGTTGTCTGCGCTTTTGCTTGTTAGTGGTGAGGAGTCAAGCTTTATGCTTCTCCTAGTTAGCCTTATTTTAGTTGGTTTGTAATAAGTAGATGCTCTGATATTTTGTAACATCAAGTCGGGTAGACATTTTCCTTATTCGAATGTTTTGAGCATGAATTGTTCTTATGGTTGTTTGAACTATGCTACTATTTATATCCATGTTGGTTGTATGGATAGGCCGATACTTATTTATCTATTTTGTTAGAACTTAAGTTGATGTATGATGATGATTTCTTAAGGTGCATGATTTTAATTTGGATATCCATTAATATATATATGATATATGCATGAATGCCTTGTTTTAAATTGTATGCCTTGATTCTATATGTATTCTTTTATTTAAAGTTAAGTAATTTTATATATGGGAGTATGGTGTTACAAGTAGTACCAACGATTGTAGTCTGTCTTGCACAACTTTCGGCAGTACCCCGAAACATCTTAAAGAGAGCGTATTGTTCCGCGACTTAGCCAATAAATTCTTCAGTGATACTTTTCAAAACTAATTTTCGTAAAACCGAAAATAACAGAAAGTGAGCTCAATGTAAATCATCTATATCTAAATGCATTTGTGTAAAAGTGGATTGACAATAAACTAGTTTTGTAACCCGTGCAACGCACGGATGATTATATTTTTAGTCTTCGGTTGCAATTTTTTACTACATATATCAAAAAGAGAATTAAAATAATTTACTGTAAAGTCGAAATATTCATTCACATAGTCAATAAAATTGCGTATAACAAAAATAAATACCACCCACTTTATAGTAAACTAACATACATTTTACACAATTTTGCTCTTGAGATATATAAGCGAACATGAGCTAAAGTTTGTCCTTCATCCTTATCAACTGTCATTGCAAAACAAAGACAGAGAGGGAGGGAACTGGCGACAAAGAAAACTAATCGAAACATTTGTATTTGAAGTAATTGAATTCATAGCTCATAAATGAGATATTAACATAAAATGCAATAAAATAAAGTTTCTTTTTAAAAAAGAATTATTATGGATAAAAATGTAACTGAAACATTAGGTTATGAGTGTTCTATTAAATTAATTCGCAAGATATAAATTATATTTCTAATATTGGTCTATGTGAAAATTTGTGCACAAAAACAATCGTTTTGATGTGAATAATAATAATGAAACAGGTATCATTATAAAAATTTGATAAAACATCAATATTTCTCAACAAAATAACAATTCCAACATTAAATATGAGAAAAAAAAAAGAGTTTTAGCATAAAATAAATGATTTTACAGAGTTACTACATATTTTCCTTTTTCATAAATAATAAATAAATAAAGATAAATAAAAAAAACAAACTCTCATCTCTCACACCGTCCTTTCATTTTATTTCTTTATACTTTCTCATTTTCTAATTGTTTTTATCTCTCATCAATTTACATACGCTCTGTCTTCTTCTTTATACATTCAAACCCTAGCCGCCGCCACAGCAACACATAATGACGGCATCACTGTCGCGCGACAACCCCATTTGACTGTGAAATTAACACCATTTTCATCCTCTGGCTATGAACTTTTTTCTCCAAGACCTGGGCACCATCACCGGAGACCACTGCGCCGTCGATCATCTCCACTATCGGCATGAACTTTTTGATGACATATCTTCATATTCTTCATGCTCCATCTGTTCATTGTAGCCACTGTTATTTTGGATACATGTTAAATTTTAGTTTTAGTTTGATTTTATGTAGAAACCCTAACCTAAACTTTTTTTCGATTGGTTTTTTTTGTAAGCAAATGTTTTTGATTTTGTTTGGTTAAAAAATTTAGTACTATAATTATTGCTAAATTTTCTCCAATGAATTTTGAATTACAGTTACTTTCTCTAACTTTTTTATCAAACTCTCACTCAAAATTTACGTTTACAATTTTAAAATAAATAAATAATTAAATAAAATGATTTTCTTTCTGTTAAAAAAAGGTGTTATAGCCATGTGCAAGATTTCTTCTTTGTGACCCTAATATTAGCACATGCATATGGTTATCCCTCTTGATTTCTAATCTCATTTATGTCACTTGTTGTCACTTTTTAAACTGGTGTTGTCAACGTACTGATAAATTACATAGAGAAATGGTCCATGGGCCATGGCTAAGGTTAAGAATTTGGTATCACATGTCTTTAAACTTGGTTGGTTATGCTTGGTTCCTTTCCAAATTTGATTTAAGCAAGTGACATGTTAATATTTCTTCTTGGAATTATGAGATCTTAGTTTTCTTCTGCATCTAATACAAATATAAAATGTATGGCTTAATTTGAGCTGAAAAACAGGTTCCATAAGAGGGAGGAGGGTTGAATGAGATGAAGCAGCTGAATGACTTACATAGGGAATGTGGTTCAAGAAGAAATAACAACTATCCCATTGAAAATTTTCGTATTTTTCTCCTCAAAGGTACCTGCAAAATTAGTTTCAAAGAATAAAATATTTCTAAAAGTTTGTTTTCGTTTCTTTCTTTCTTTCAATAAGACATAAATTTCAAAGGGAAGATTTATCTCTAAATTTTTTCATTTGTGAGTTACATTATCAAATGATTCAAATTGATCAAAATTATTTGTCAATATTAATATTGCGATGAAAGTTTGTATCCCTGTCTTGGTTAATGCCTTGACTGATATGTTTTAAATGGGTAAAATCGGGTGACTGAAACAGATATATCAGAAACTTTTGGAAAATAATTTTGCTTTTATTGTATTTACTTTTTAGATGAGTTCATTTCTGTATCTATATTGACATAAAAATTTCATTAATTTAATCATAAGTCACAAGCTCTCATAGTCTTAAATCATAAAACAGAAAACATCACCAGCATCTGAAAGCATCTAAAACTTCAATTCAACAAATAATCCAAAGCACTGTGAAAGAGAATTAATAGTGTATTACTAAAAACATTATTCATGTTAGAATTGATTGGAATGGGGTACACAATAAAGAACTGAATATAGATAGTTTATTATATGCAATGTGTTTGAATGTGAAAGAGAATTAATCAAAGATTCTGCCTTTGTTATTAAAAATGGAAAAAAAAAGCATTATGAATGGAAATAGTTACATTTCCTTGGGTAGTAATAACCCCAATTTAGAAGAGAGTTTGATTGATTGTCTATGTTGTAAGAATTTTTTTACAATAAAGGTCATATAATAATATTAATTGTTAGTAATCCCATGTTTTTATTGTCTATTTACATAAAAGTAAGAGTGCAGCTTTGCTCCATTTTGGAAGGCTCCATTTATTCCTTTTTCACTTAATGGATGTGTGACATGTGGCAAAATTATATCTAACGGCTGGAAATAAAAAAGGTTACAATGGTTTTAGTTTGATGAAAAACAGCAAGAAACTTGGCATCTTTCTCTAATACGACTGATACAAGTTCCATCTACTCATCTTCCTCCCGCAGCCACCACTGCCACCGCCGCGCCGCCCCTCTCCGTCAGTTCCAGTGGTAGCATTCTTCAACCCTTCTGCTCCTTGCACGCCCACGCCGTTTCACCGACTTTCAGTCTCGTCATCACAACATCTTCCTCCATATCAACTGATCTCCCTTCTGCCCCTTCTACATATTTTTCAATCAATTCAATGAAATGAAATTAGTTTAGTTATAATTAACAAAAATTTCAGCAGCCCCCTTATTATCAATCAATGGCAGATCTAGTATTAATTTGACTTTGCTCTTTTGTCACCCTTTTGATGCTAGATCTAATATAAAATAGTTTCCGACAGTTTGTGGAGAAGAAGGGATGAATGACGGCGTTGATAGGATGACCGGAGAGGGGAGGCGACGGAGGAGTAGGCGGTGAGAGCAACAAGATGGTCTCCATGAGCGAGATAGTCTGATGGGAAAAGATGAAGGGATATTCCATTTTCTTATTTCTTTTTCTTTTGTTTATTTAATTAAAACAAATACTTAATTCTACATTTAAATTCTCAGCCATCAGATATAATTTTGCCATATGTCACACATCCATTAAGTGAAAAGGAGTAAAAGGAGCCTCCCAAAATGGAGCAAAGCTGCACTCTAAAAGTAATGTTAGTAAATTGCACCACAAATTATTTTATGTAACTTCAATTTCATTCACAAATGACATTCAAGTAATTATGATTTTACATAGAAAACAACAATTCAAAATAAATACGAAACTAAATTTGATAGATAAATATTTCTTTACCTTTGTGAAACACAAGATCCACATGAAAGAAGTGAGTATCACCTATATTAAAACAGAGAACAAAATTAATCACCACACTTGAGTATCAAACAAAGTTATAAATTGCACATAGAAATAGACATGTCGTTGCTTTATTCATGTATTTATGTTTCACTAAAAGATTGATTGGGGATGGAATCTAATCAATTGAATTTATCATTTTCAGACTCAAGAAATCAATACAAAGCAAGAGAATGACAATAAGCAAATGAAGATTTTCTATCTAGTGGTGAAGGAAAGAAGGAAAAAGAATGAGGGAAATGAGAGAAAAGAAGGATAATTTATAGTGTTTAGATGTTGTAAAATACTTGCTCTTCAAGTTTTGTTTTGTATCTCCCCTGCATAATACCTCCCCTGCATATACCTTCATTGCATATACCTTTCTTCTTTTAAAATTCAAAATTAAATGCATCTTGTTTAGGAGGGAAAATCTCCAACCAGATATACCTCCACCAGTAGACCTTATATGAGTAATCTTTTTTTTTTTTAATTATATAATTAATGGTGTATATGTGGCATGGTTGAATGTAATCTACAGTAGCATTTTAACCTTTCCTATGTGTCAAGAGTATTGATTCAAGTTCTGTCAAAAAAAATTCAATGTTAAAATTAATTGTAGAAGTGAAAAATTACAAACTCTAACTTCAAACTTCGGTAACCAAAATTAATTATATTAAAAAACATCCAAACATATCAAAATATATTCTAAAAATATAAAATCAGCTTTAAACACTCTAAAAGTGAAATCAAATATAAACTGTAAAAGTATTCTCCATGAAACACAATGATTTTGTTACGTGGTGTAGGTCTGACATGTTTTTGTGGGGATAGGTTATCATGCATAAGCCCACCCCCCCCCCCCACCCCCATTTTTTTAAATATTTTTTTTTTAGTTTTTTTTTTTATAGTTTTTTTTTTATTATGTATGATTAAATATTTTCGTAGTTATTTTTAAACTAAAATCATGCCCAAACCTTTTTTGGGGTGGAATAATTTCATAATGGATCTTTAAAACCATAAATATTGTCGAAACTTTTTTTCCTGAAAAATCGGAACTTTTTTTCGGAAAAAACAAATCGAAAATTATTCCGGAAAAAAGATCGGAAACTTTTTTTCCAAAAAAAAAAATCAATTTTAAATACTAGATTTTTTAGTAATGGTTTCAGTAATAATCGGTATTTAAAATCATTGAACCATTTAGTGTAAAACCATTTTACAATACAAATGGTTTTAATATATAACTATCTGAAACGATTTAGCTAGCATAATGGTTTCCAGGATTTTTAAAACTATAAAAACACAATATTGGTTTTAGTAAACATATAAAACCATTTAACAATACTAATGGTTTCATTGTATAACTACCTGAAACCATTTAACTAGCATAATGGTTTCCAGAATTTTTAAAACCATAAAAACACAATATTGGTTTCAGTAAACACATAAAACCATTTTACAATACAAATGGTTTCACTGTTTAACTCTCTAAAACCATTTAACCAGCATAATGGTTTCCAGAATTTTTAAAACCATAAAAACACAATATTGGTTTCAGTAACACATAAAACCATTTTACAAAACAAATGGTTTCACTGTTTAACTCTCTGAAACCATTTAACCAGCATAATGGTTTCCAGAATAATATTGCATAAATGGTTTCCATAAACCATTTAACTCTCTAAAAAAAAAAAATCGATTTTTATTTTTTGGAAAAAAAGTTTCCGATTTTTCTGAAAAAAAGTTTTCGATTTTTTTTCGGGAAAAAATTTTCAGAAAAAAGTTCTCAGTTTTTTTGGAAAAAGTATTTGATCTTTTTTCGGCAAAAATTTTCGATTTTTTTTCGGAAAAAAGTTTCTGATTTTTCCGGAAAAAAAGTTTCCAATCTTTTTTCGGGAAAAAAATAGTTTTTATATTAATTGTAAAAAATTAGGCATAATTATAGTACATGTTTTAGTATGCAATTTTAAATCAAAATAAGACTATATAAACATCGAAAATAGATTGTTATAATATGTACTTCAAAGGAATAAAAAATATTTAAAAAAGTAAAAATTACAATTAAAAAAAAAAACTGTAAAAAAAAATTCAAAAAAAATGAGTGTGGGGGGTGGGGGGTGGGGTGGGGGCTGGGGGGCGCGCGTAGTAATATGGGGGGCGCGCGTAGCAAGGGGGGTGGGGTGGGGGGCGCGCGTAGTAAATTGGGGGGTGTGTGAGTAACAGCATTGTGTTTTCATTGGCTTATACACCATGCATAAGGTTTGGGCTTATGCATAATAACTTTGTCCGTTTTTGTGTGAGATGAACGACTTCTCCTCTTTCAAGTACTAGGCCTCTCTATTTAAAGAGGCAAAAGAAGAGATTATGAGGTAATGGGAAAGTTAATACATTCATCATACGTGTGAGTTTGTGAAACGTGACCCAGCTTTGGATTATGGGTTAACATGTTCGACTATTAGGCTTAAACGCCTTTAATAATTGGATATATAAAGGAAGGCAATTTGCCGAGATAGTGAAATATTTATGGTAATTAAAAAGAAAGTTAAATGTAGTTTTAATCTTTGTGAAATTAACAATATATTCTTTTATTAACAATATATTTATTTATATATATATATATATATATATATATATATATATAGGGGAATGCTAATGCACACCCACTCTTTTTTATGAAGGTGTGCATTAGCAACACACACCTTAGGGTGTATTTAATAACTTTTTAGTTATCTTTTGCTAACACACACCTTCTGAAAAATAAGTTGGTGGATTATAGCAAATGCCTATAGGAGTTGCTAACGTACACCCACTTATTTTTTAGAAGGAGTGTTTTAGCAACATACACCTCAAGGTGTATTTATTTATTTTTTAGTTATAACTTGCTAATGCACACCTTCATAAAATTGACTGGGTGTGTTATAGCATATCCCATATATATATATATATATTGTTACAGTTTAATATTTCTGTTCTTCATTAGCCCCCTCCTTTTTTTTTTTCTTCTTCTAGAGAACGGTTGAGGACTAAAACCATTTTTTAGTAATTTCATATATATAGAGAAAGGTAAATACAAAATACTTTTTTATAAATGTTTTCAACCTAACAAATGTATATAAATGTTATAAAAAAACAAATGTATATAAATAAATCATCTCAATTTTTATCAATTCTCACGTTTTAACCAGTAATTAATTATTTTTTTATTTCTTTTAAATTCAAAAATTATTCTATATTTACAATTTAGTGGTCGAATACCCACATTATTCCCTCAAATTTATTTTTTTAACTCGAGAGAACCATACCATATTCCCTGACCCAAAATTTATTTTCATAAAATAAAAGCAGTTTGTTTAATGCATAAAAGTAAAGACTAATGCTGTATCAAAAAATAAAATAAAAAAGTAAAGACCAAAACCTTGACGGCAACGCAATGATGATGTTAGATCCAGTTGGTGGTGGTGAATTAGTGGCACGGCAGTCTTCACCCACCAACTCCTCAATTTCATCATCTGATCTTACACCGAGGTAACTAAACTAACTATATAACTTTCCAATTTCTGAATTGATTATTAATTTTGCTTTTGTTTTTGTTTGATTCATCCATCAAACTAGTCTACGGGATCATTCTTCCATGACAGAAGCACCACATTAGGTACTCTCATGGGCCTAACCTTCACAGTCCCATCTCACCAACCTTACATCACCGCCAACTCTAAGAGGAAGAAGAATATCAATTCCAACAACGCGCCAGACACTGTCGTTTCCAAGCGCCGGAGGAGGTGGTGGCACTTTTGCAGTTATACCGATGCAAGGTCAGCTTCGTTGGCTCAGTTTCTGGAGGTTGAACGCCGTTTCGGTGATGCCGCTTTTTATGTTGAAGGATTGGTGGCGGTCGATTCACAGCAACAGAGGGACTTGTTTGCCGACGGGAGAGTTCTACCACCTTCCGCCGTTGACGATGGACCACCCACCACCACGGGGACTCTTTGTAGTAGATTTCCAGTTTCGCTAACCGGGATCTGCAACGGTGGTGCTAGCTGGATAAGATAAAGTTAGATTCTCTTAATTTTATGTAGTTAATAAATTATTATAGAAATAGTAAAAATGATTGTTTCTTTTTATTTAAATTTGATTTTTTTTTAAACAAGCCAAAATATATATATATATATATATAAAATCAAAGTAGTCTCCTTAGTATAAGGTGTGCCAAGAAGAACTACAATAGTATCAATATGATTTTGTTTTTTAGTTCATATAATTATTTTTTGGTACATAGTTCATATTTTTTTTTTAAGAAACAAAATTTATTCATGTTAGAATTGTTCATTCCATTGTAATATATATATATATATATATATATGTAATGCTCATTTTATTCTTATATATAGTGCGATATTAGAGTGATTAAAGTCAAATGTTTTACATATTATATTGATAAATTTTAATGTATAGTAAAAAATAATCTTCTAATTATATATAGTATTTACAACTAATTTTTAATCAACATTTACTTTATATACATGTGATTTATTTTCATTAGTTTTGGATGAATATGCTAAATTATCAAAATGTTTATTTTTATTTTGTAAACCAAAATAATTTTATTTTTTTTATTTTCATTTAAGATTATGACCATGCAATTCTTACTCTACTGCAAGCTCCAATTTTCATCCACTTCTATCACCTATACATACAGTACTTGGTGGCTAGAAATGTTTGGATTTGGTAGCACAACAATTGCTTTTTTATTCGATGAAAGATTTCTAATTGACATATGACAAACCAAAAGGAAATAAATATTGTTTTGAGAAGGTTGACATACATGTTTAATTAATACGGAAGACTATTTGTTATTTGCCTTGCTTCAAGGTGGACTGAAAGTGTTTCCGTATTGCCCTTAAGTTTTATTCTATACTTATATATAGAGAAGAATTCAAACCAACTCCTATAAAATTTAGCATTGGATTCCTTTGAAAATGCAGTTACGTATTTTGATATTGTGGAGATTAATGTTATTGTTACCTATAATAACTCAATTTGGCGGGGTTTTGGTTGTGCGATTAGACATTATGTTTACGTGTTGGACTAGAGAGCTTTGGGCCACCTGAGAAATGAGAATGACTATGTTATCACCTCAGTTGTATCAGAATCATCAGCCAATTTCTGAAGGCTTGGTGATGGACGCTAAATAGAAAGGAGCAACATTCTGCCAGGAATACATAGAGGAGAGAATCTCATTTGGCATTTGTTATTGGATAAGCTCAGACCTTTGGAACTGTTTTTCCAGCAATTGGGATGAATTCTGTTGAAGAAGGAATCCACCGTTGTAATGATAGCAACTTTTGACTTCGGGTAAAATCTTCATTCACCCTTCTCACTTGAAAGAAAGAGTACAATGCTTTCTTATACACTAATATGAGTTTAACTTTGGTACATATATATTGTAAAATCCTCACCCCTCTCACCATATATAGTTGTTATTTGTAAATAAATTGTAAGTTTAGGGATTAATTGGTTGTTTTTCATAAGAGTTTAGGGACTACTTAGTAAGAGATCGGTAGTCTAAGGGCGAAATTGGCAGTTTACATGCTTACTTACCACCCAGTCAGGTTTTTTAGATATAAAGAAATATTGCTAATTTATTGAGGGAAAACTCCAATAATTAATCAATAAAAAACAAACTATGTACGGAGAGTGCAGGGAGGATTTACATCACAATTCACATGGGTTTCATTCGGTTAATATGCCATTCATACAACTCAGATATTTTGGTTACACGAGTGGCGTAAAAAAATTCATATGAACTAATTCTAAACTCAAGGTTCCAAAAAAACAATCCAAGAATTCTACCAAATACAGATGAAGTAAATTGAGGAAAAAAGGAAAAGAACATATGTATTTTGATTTAAGGCCTTGAAGAAGTTTCCTCAATGGTCTCCAGGGCTGGTTTCCAAGATCTCTGCTTAGAGTACTTTTGAACTGCCTCTGTCTCCCCTACCATCTCATAATTATCAGCTTCTGATACTATTCTCTTTGCCTCCGAAGGGAACATACAAAACTCACTCAAAACAGGAAATATCTTTCCCAAATTGTTGAAACTCGCATGCTTGGTTGCCCTTGATGCTTTGTAGTTAAGAGAGCTCATTTCTTCATGGGTTAGCACAGAGTACAGCAGGTCCATTGGTAGAAGAAAGTAAAACTTGCGCCTTTGAAGTTCTTCATCGGCTAATAGTCCTTGAATTCGATGGCCTACTTTGAGGTAGCTTGAGTCACAAACAAACTGTCCAGGATATCCTACCATCAGCTCTGCAGCTCTTATTGCTTTTGTGTATGCTTCTATTCTCCCATCTAACAATAACACCTTAAACACCCCTTTGGTTGGAGTACAAGAAGCAACATTGCCCATTTCTAAGAGAAATGTTGGATGGTTGGAGTTGATCTGTTGAGTAAAGTTGGAGGTTGACAGAGCTTCCTATTTATTAGACAAGCTGCCTGTCAGTTAAGAAATTAAGCAAAGAAAAATAGTTGATTTTGTCTTTTTGTGGGCAAAGGGTCATAGTTGGGTAATCAGTTGGCATATCTTTTAATGTTAGTGTTCAAAGTTTGTCATAATAATCTAAATGATATCTTAATAATATATGTAGATATAAGAAATTAAGAGATACTACTAGTAGGTAAGTAAGTATGTATGTTTGCTTCTGGGCCTTTCAGGTGTATATAAAATGTTTGTCACTAAATACTGCTATTTGTTATTTTATTTGTAATTGAAAAGGTTAGTACAAAGCCATAAACCTATGAAATATTATGGACAACCTGGCAAATTTTGGCCTATTTTGACTTGCTGCGTGGAAAAAGAAACTAGCTAGCTAATGTAATTTGGGAGATATTTTATGAGCATGGTGCACATGGGGAGATATATGTGAGAATGCAAACAGATACAGAGAACCACACTTAACGACAACACCAAACTAATCATTAGATATGGTACATACCAGCAAGTAATGTAATTTAATCATCTCATTGTATACACACACCACACCATTAGGACTTTTTTTTTGTACAATAGGACTTTTATCTTTTAATATTGGCTTAAATATTATTTTCGTCCTTGTTTTTTATTTGTTGCAAATTAGTCCCTGCATGTGCAAATCATTTTGATTTTAGTCCACAAAGCTAAAATCTGCAGGAAAATTCGTTGGTTTCCTGCAGATTTTAACTAAAACCAAATAATTTGAACATATAGGGATTAATTTGCAACAAAAAAAGATACAGATACTAAAATTAAAAAAAAAAGCGATATTTAAACCTTTAATATTTACGCATGCACTTTTTTTTTTGGACTAAATGAAAAAGGTCGATGGAAAACGTCAAATCTTTGCTTGGTATATAGTCACTATCCGATGTTAGCTTGCAATATATATTCTCATGAACGCATATTATACTAAGTAAGCACACATACATTTATTTTCTTGAATCTATAGGGTCTACCAGTTGTCATGGGCTCTGCTACTTACTAGTAATATTTTCCACATAATAATTGGTAGAGCCAGGACATAATTTAATACTACCAATTAGCATATAATATATAGTTTTTTTTTTTCTATTTAAAAGAATAAGCGATCTCTCAAATTGATCAAGATATATAATTGATCGATCTTAAGGAGGTGCACGGTTAAAACCAAAATTCATTGGTATAGTATAGGATTTTATTGGAATAAGTTGGTACAACAGAACAGAGTGAGACTGGGAAGTATTAAATTTGCTTGCTTGTTTGATTGACAAATGAAGAATCTTTTATAGGACAACTATAAATGATTGGTGGTTCATTATGAAAACAGCAAATACTATATAATTAGTTTTTAAAGAGGCTGAATGTTTGATTTGGTGGATTTTATGCTTGTTTCTTATCAAACTGAATGGAAGAAAAAAAAAAATAGTGGTTGGCTGTTGCTTAGATGGTTGACATCAATATCAATATCAATAAAGACAATTGCCAAACATAGCAACTAGCTGTAAAACGGATTACAACACACGAAAAGGAAAAGTGATCTAAGAAATGGATCCAAAACAAAAAATGGTAGTGAAGGAGAAATGAATAATTTAGGGGGAGTCAAATATATCGAATTAAAAGTTTACGAGGGTTAACCCAGAAAAATACATAAACATCAAATTGGTTACACCTCAATTCTTTGTTTAGTTTAACGATATAAAATAATTGTTTTACATTGTCATCCAATAAGAACTTACGTCTTATAGACCATTCTTGTAATCATCTTTTAAAAATAATAACTACCACGTACTATATTTTTATTGAACATCTATATAAAACTTGTTTGAGCATGCATAAGCATTTCTTGTAATCTTCTTTTCCAAATTCTTGTCACAGTTTCTTAAAGATCTTATGTTTTTAAAAATGTCAAATTACTTTTAAAAAATTGTATAGAAAATACTGAGAACAAAGTAAAACTACTTTTAGACTGTTAGATATGCCTTGAAATCTCAGAGTCAGAATTTGAAGTTCAGAATCTGCCTTCTGCGCGAGGCACAAAAATCTGGAGTTGGCTACTACCTCCTGCACGAGGCGCATAACAGGATGCGCGAGGCGCGGCTCGCTAAAGCCAGATTTGATCTTGTGCAGATTTTGTAGAAAATTAGTTTTCGAAAGATATCTGACTTGGATTGTGTTTGGTTTTAAATTTGATATATTTAAAAACAATAGTATGAGATTTGGTTTTATTTTAAAAAATTGCTTTTAAAATAAAAGACATATATTTTTCTATAAATAGAGGTTGTTTATTCATAGAAAAATTGGGAGAGCAAAGATAGTGACAAGATGTAGAGAATTGAGGTTTGCCACCACACAAAGCTAGGGTTTTAGGATACTAGGGGTTTGGGCAAATTATTCTTGGGATCATTTTGTGGGATCACCTTGGGTAGACTAGGTCAAAATGAGTCTCTTGGCCAAGGAAAGATATTCAGGTTTTGGGTAGAATTAGGGTTTGCTAATTCCTTGTACCCAATTGGGAATTTCTTGTAAATTGCGACTCTTGATTATAGTGGAACAAAGGGGCTGCCTCTCCCCCAGATTAAGTTAATTAACACCGAACTGGGTAAACAAAAATTTGTGTCTTTCTCTTTTGATTTGTTTACTTGCTTACAGATTATTTTCATCGTCTCTATATTCTTTGATTTTGGTGGCTTGATTCAATTGCTCCACACATCAAGTTCTTTTATTGGTGTGAGTTTATTGACGAATTCACAATATAGACTTGCCATAGAAATGATTTAAAATAGAACATAAACCGATTTATCAAACAAAAATAGGCCAAAATATCGTATTGCATGCATATTGGAGACATGTTCGTTTCGTTTTGTGTTTCTACCGTAAAGACGTGTGCTCATCTAAGTTTTCATTGTGATTCCACAAACTACAAAGTGTAGCTTCCACGCTACACAACGGTTTTATGCGGCAATTCTAAAGGGAGTTGGACAATTCTAAAGGTAGCTTCCACTCTTGTTGGACTTTTTTTTTTTGTTGACAAAATGTTTCTTGTTGGACTCAAAGTGGGAGGTTGTGGTAAATCATTCAGACAACAAAGCGAATACATTGTGCAGACGTGCTTAGATGAATACATTGTGGTAAATCATTCATATAATTTTTTTATGAGTCTCGCCCTCTAAAGTGTCAACATGTGAGTTTGGATGATGTTATAACAGATTCGGGCCATTCAATTTTTTATTGACGGTTGAAATTGTTTCGTTTTATAAAATTGTAGTTAAAATTTGGACCACCAAAATTTAAATTAACGATCGAGATTGATTATAACATAGTTTATTGCAAAGAATCTTGATTTGGATTTGAGTATCCGGTGCTTGGGATATTTTTCAAATATTATTATATTATTTATTATAATACAATTATGGTCTTGGATATGAAAACTTCAACTTCCGAAAAAAATCAAAATCTTTTTTTGGTTGGCATGCCACAATTCTATGCCAACCATCTCTCTACTTAACCACCGTAAAATGAGTCCTTCTGCCACTTACACTCATTGTGGCATCCAAGATGAATCCTTACTTCATTGCATTCGCGACGGTGAGTTCTCTGGTAACCTATGAAACCACATTAGTTTTAACAATCTAGATTTCTTCTCCAACCCGGATGTATACGATTGACTCAAGCTAGGTGCCACAGGTTCACGGGCTTTCCTTTTCTTGGCCGGCGTCCGGTGGTCTTCGAGACACCGCAACCTGATGTGTCTGAACAATGAGACTTAGTCCTTAAGTCGACTCTCGTTTAACATCCAAGTTATGGTCGAAACCTTCAGAAAATGTTTTTCTCCCATTTCTAACGACAGGTTAGTCGATAAATATATCAAGTGGAACAATAATAACTATTCTTTATCATTCTTAATGTGGATGGAAGTTGCCTTGGTTCTCCGAATTTGGCGGCATTATTAGAAACACATTCAGACACTATATTGCAGGCTTCTCAGGCTTCAGTCCAGAGACATCTTACACTTTGCTAGTTGAACTTTATGCTATATACAAGGGTCTCTTGTTGGCAAAAAACATGAGTATTGATGAACTTATTTGCTACTCTGATTCTCTACACCGTGTCAACCTCATCAAAGGTCCCCAAATTAAGTATCATATTCACGCTGTGTTGATCCAAGATATAAATGAGCTGCTCTCTGAAACCAACAAAACAAATTATTACTGTAAAAAATAAAAGAAAAAAGAAGTATCGTCAAACAAAAAAAAAAGTATCTTGTGGGTGGGACTGGATGTGCGTGTGTGTATGTACTAGTTACAACACCCGTGCATTGCACGGGATCTTGAAATTTAATCCTACAATTGATTCAAATATTATTATAATTGTTTGTATTTATTTTTGTTGGATTATTTTGATTTAGTATTAAAATTATAAAGTATACAAAATTATATTCTATATGGTGAATGTCATTTGAAAACTGTTTTTAGCATATCAATATAGGAAAATTCTAACATGGACCACTTCTTCAAGTGGTCCATGGTGGACCATTCATGAAAAATCATATAACGATCATAAGTAGAGGATTAATTAGTTAGTTCATTCTGCAATGACCACTCATTTGAGAGAGATTTAAATATGCATTATGCAGTGAACACTTATTAGTTTCTTGTAAATAGAAAATCTAACTCAATATCTTCTACATGAATATTACTTTGTTAACTCGAATAATTGTAAGTTCTATAACCAAAATGGAGCTTTGAAAGTATTTGAATAGATGCCTATTTAGTTCCTTTTAAATAAAGTGAGCATATGACTCTAAATAATGCTAGATAACAACAAAAGCTAGATTTGAAATTAACAACTTATGTGTCAATATAAGGAAAACAATAGATGATGATTATAATCATAATCATAAAGAAAATAAGTAAAAATAAAATACCTCATAAGATAATGTTATGCTCTTTGTCATATAGTTATAAATAATTCTAAATAACTCCTTTCTTTTCTTCTCAAGCTCCTGTTACCAAAAGAATGATTGCAAAATTGAATAACCAACATTCATTATTTTACCAATGCAAAACCAATTTAGTATAATCTATTAACAAATTCAAAATAAAGTAAACTAACAAAATAAGATGTATCTTACTTTGGAACAACCATTGTCTTGCTCATGTGAGATTCTTTCAATAAACCTTCAATCAACCAAACAACATATAAATATGAAAATTTGTTAGGCCTATAATTAACAGAACAATGAAACTAAAAACAACTAAAACATTCAAAAAACCTTCCATCAAACCAAACTTCATAAAAGTTTTTACAGTTCCAACTGAAACATTCTTTCATTAACTTCATTAAAAATCACAAAGATTCAAGAAGCTCAATATCATAGTATAAGTACAATATGAGTAGAATAGCTTTGAGAGTCAAGTGACTTATTCTTGCATATAATTTTATCATCTACAAATATAAATGTGCAAAGATGATAATTTTTCATCAATGAAGAACAAAACTAAAAACAAAAAAGAATCAAAGAATAATTCAATTGCAAAGAGAAACAGCATAGAAAAGAAATTTTCATCTCCCATAGCAGCTTTCTTCCAATTTTTTTTCTGTTGCGGAACAGAGAGAAAGAGAACAATGAATGAGAGAAGAAAAAAAACAGAAATCAAGTGAGAATAAAAGCAAGAAAGTGAAGAATATTTTCTATCTCTCTCACCTAATTGTGTCGCGATTCCTCTGTTTGGGTTTGAGGAATGAAAATGTTACCCTGTCATGAAAGAGGGATTATAAAAATAGGGGTTAGAAATACAGTTGAAGCAAATTAAAGATTTCGCAAAAAGAATGAAATTGAAATTAAGTGTTACCCGTAAATAATAGTTGGCATCTTCTTCATAGTTCATGGTTGAAGGAAGTTGAAAAGAGATTGAAAATTTGAGGGAATTGAAATTTGAGAGAGTGATGATGATAAAATGCATCAAAGGGGCTGGTCTTCTGCTATTTATAGACAGAATATAGGTGAATAAACAATTGAGGAAGCAAGTAAATTAAATTTGAATTTCAAATTGAAACTTACATATAATATTGAAGAAACTCTACAATCTGTGTTGAAAATCCTGGGAATTGGAAGAACTCAGAGATGCCTCAGGAATCAAATTTGAATTTCTTAATAAATGATAAAAAAGGGTAATGGAGAGATGCTTATTTCAAATTGTGATTGGAGATTTAGCTTAAGATTGGCTTGTTTTGGGATTCTAACATAAGATTCCTTAATTTTTATGCCAAATTTGATGAAAGTTTACCTAGGGTTATGGTGTTTGTGGGAGAAGATGAAAGGGAATCGCATTTGTAGTATTTGTGGCAAAGGAATCGTTTTTTTGTTTGTTAACAGAGAGAGTTGACCGTGAAAGGGGGGTAAAGGTGAGAAAGGAATCTGATTCCTTATTCCTTCGTTCATTTGCTTGAAATCGGGTAGGGCAATTGATGGGCCGGGTCAGCAAAGGCCCAAATAACATAACCCTTCATTCATTTGCTTAAAATTGCTCAAAGCTAAAAATGGCTAAAAATTTGGAATCTTATGAAAAGGAATATATGATGTGGAGGGGCTGAGTGATTGACACGTGTCAAAATCGCCCCTAACTGCATGTTCCAATTGTCTAATATTAAGATGGAAGGAAGGAAGTTGAAGAAAAGAAAACCTCATCTCATCTATTCTAATCACAATCTCATCTTGTGTCCTCCTCCACTCGTCCGTTCCATTTCAGGGATCGATCATCGATGGCAGCATATGCTTGTTCTTCTATTTCCTCTGCTGCTTTACCCCTTTTCCAACAACGAAGGTCCCCACTACTACAACAACTTCCACCTTCTTCTTCTTCACCTTTCAATAACACAACAGGTCGCTCCTCACTTCATTTAATTTATTAATTAATTAATTAGTAATTCATTTCCCAATTCAATTTATTTCTTCTTCTTCTTCTTCTTCTTCTTCTTTTTCTTCTTCTTCTGTACTGTACTGTACCACTCTCATTCATTCATTCATTCATTCATTCATTAGTTGTAATTATTTATATTAAAAAATTTGCTCAGGAAGAGGAGGAGGAGGAGGAACAGGAACAGTCATCCCCCAATGTTTAAATGGAAAAAAGAGATTCAGTCTAAAGTTTTCAAACAAACGGAGATTCTCTTCTATCCTTACTAGAAGTAACAAGGATGATGACATTGACACCTCTAATCAGACAAAGGCATGTTATATACCTTATCTTAGTTATTAGTATGTTAATATGTATGCTTACTTACTTAGTGCTCAATTTCCAAATTTACACTTTCACACCTGACTGAGTGGATGCTATAAAACAAACAACTGCATGTTTCAAATGGTAGCATGTTAGTTAGTTATTTCGTTATATGTTTGTGAGTGTCTCATTTGATTATTCTCACTGTGTGTGGGAGGACTGAGGAGGGAATATATTATATATGTTCAATAAACACAACATACAACAATTTCTTATTCTCTTGCCTCATACATACATACATACATGCACTGAAATTCTCTGTCACTCAACGTTACAGAAGGCACCATTTGGATATTCAAGGAAAGATGTCATTTTAATTGGACTTGGAGTTACTTTCCTTGGCATTGCCTTAAAATCCGGACTAGAGGTGCCTTTCTTTCTTTCTTTCTTTCTGCTCTAATGATTTTAATGCTTACTCTATCGGTTTCTTATACTTTCGTTCCATATCATATTTTCTAGTTTGCCGGAGTTGATCCACTCCAAGCTGGAAATGTGGTTCAACTTGTGCTGGTTTTGGGTCTCACAATTGGATGGATCTCAACATATATCTTCAGAGTTTCAAACAAGGAAATGACATATGCACAGCAGCTACGTGACTATGAAAGCAAAGTCATGGAGGTAAATAAGTTTGCCTTTCTCTTGATTTAATCATAGTCAAATAGTTTTCTTGTGATTTACCACAAAAACTACAAGTGCATGTCTGAGCTTCTTGTTCAAATTTGTTGAAATTGATTAAATGCACACCTTTTTCCCCTTAAAATATATGAATGAAATAAAAAAAAAGGTCAGTGGTCCTTAAAATGTTGAATTGGGAGGCTCAAAAAGCTAAATATGGTGCTATGAGCTAGTCATAAATAAAATGGTTTGTCCTAAAATTGTTTACAGTAATATATTTTGGCCAAAGGCAATTAGGCCATAAGTCAGAAGAAGGACGTTATTCATCACTTGTTTTATGCCCTGCCACTAATGCTCCTTTTATTGGATCTTGTCAAACAAATGCTCTCTGCTTGCATTTTGTTCTGAACTCATGAATCATGATACTACCGCTGCAACTTTTCATTATTGGGGAATCTATTCCTTATATTGCTAGGAGTAAAAATGAGTTGAATAGATGCCTAACCTTGTTCAAAATGTTTTATATTTTCCTTTGATATCTGAGTTTAATAAGTTTATTAAAAAATACCAGTGACTAATTGAAAATTCTCATATTCAAAACATCTGCTGCGCTCTATGTATTGACCCTGAGAGACTGAGAAGAATTCAGATATCCCAAAAAAATGCCTTATACTAAAATATTTCTTTCTAGAACATATATATCTTCCTGAAGCTTTAAACTTAGTTCTGCACCATGATGTTGATGTGTGTTTACGTTGTTTCTTAATATAAAATGCCATAGAATAATTTTGCCCCTATTGAATCTGCAGAAACGATTAGAGTCCCTAACAGAAGCAGAGCTACAAGTACTGCTTCAAGAAGTTGAGGAAGAGAAGAGTCGTTAGCTTTAGCTAGTGATGAAGAGGCGAATTGAAGTAGCTTGTTTGTATATAAACTCTGAAGTTATACAGCAGCAAGTAAACAGAAACATTAATCTGTATGGCTAGTTTAGAAAGGTTTCTGCTATGTTTGCTACAGTTCACTCTCAGACAACATACATGTAGAGAATTCCAAATTACTAGTGTTTGGTATCTTAGCAATATGTAATATCCACTGCCCTTTATTTAAAGCGATTATTTACAAAACACATAAACAGAACTACAGAAGTCCAATACTTCATTTGTGAACAAAGAGCTCTTATATTTGGACACCCCTAACTCCCCAACAGTCATTCAATACTTCATTTTCTCCCTATATATCTGTCCTATTACATAACCTACTTATCACATCTATTACATCATTCTCTCTCTCTCCCCCTCTCTACACACATATATTTCTTTTCTTTCAAGATGCACGGGTGTTCGAATATCATTTTCTGTGAACAAATAAATAAAGATTTTTCCTGCATTTGCAATGAATGATATTGATTGATAGTTATCATACCAAGGTGAGACACATCTATCTTATATGTGCAGATGTAAATGATATCATTTGGTGTTTCTCAATCGTTGCACTATGAGAAAATGAAGTTTTCCATACACTTATTGATATTGAAACATCTACATGCCAAAATTATTGCTTACATACCAGAACCATTCATGTGCAGATGCAGTCTCTCTTTTGTAGTATATCACTTGCAGTTGTTATAAATAAACAGGACATAATCATTTCACGTGGGCGTGTTGGTTTGATCTTGAAACCTAAGTAAACAAATCAAGCTAAGAGGGGGCCTT
Source organism: Trifolium repens (assembly GCA_030408175.1). NCBI lineage: Eukaryota > Viridiplantae > Streptophyta > Magnoliopsida > Fabales > Fabaceae > Trifolium > Trifolium repens. The sequence goes on from CP125842.1 coordinate 64,153,693, forward strand.
CCACTCTTATAGAACAAATTCAGCTCATTTCTAGTTCATGCAATACTGAAAGGCATATAAATTTATTAACACTCATCTCTCGTTTGCTTCTACTGAAGCAAATTAAGATATCCTTTTATCTGCGCTCAAACTTTTGCCTGCAAACTTGAGAGAAATAGTTACTTGTTTTAAGGAATAAATGGGAAATAATTCGTCTCAATACATAAAAATTGGTTAATGTTGGTCAAAGCAAATACAACTGCATCGATTTTATTTGCTGTTATATAATTCTTTGGACTTGTAGCAACTCAATTCTAATTAATTTCAGTAGTGTTAATTAGAAACTCCAATTAGAAGATAAAAATAAGATTTAGTAAATAATTGGAGACCTTATAATGAAAGGGAGCATAATTATAGCTTGTAGAAACTAAAGAGGGCATTATGGACTTTCAACTATTTACTTTTAAGGTAATGGGTAGTAATAGGCATGAACTTGTGAACTTGTGATTACTATGGTAAGAGACGAGTATATCATTGAGATAGTAGTAATGAGTACGTGTTTGGTTTAATGGAATTTAATTTTTGGATATGAGAATCAAACACACCCAAAAAGTTGCATGGAGAGAGGAAGAGGGATAAGTATAAGTATAACAAGTAATACTCATTGAAAAAAAATACTGCACTGTTTTTTTTTTTTTTTTAATGGCATGATGTTAGTGCACTGCTGGCATCTATAACTGCCGATACGCGACACGATACGGATATGATACGCCGATACATAAAATTTTTAAAAAATCCATATCAGATACTGTCACGATACGTTATTTAAAAATTAAATTTAATATTAAGTATATAAATGTATAATATATAAATATGACTAAAATTAATAATATTAATAATGATAATTTTTTTGAAAGACAAAATTTTATTTTTATATTATTATTATTATAAACACCACTAGTTCATTGTACAATGAGCACAAACAAGCCAACAAGGTTGCACAAGATCAAAACAGTTTGAGACTCAATATACAAGGGCTCCTCAGTCTTAAGACACATAATAGCTAAAAAACACATAATATTCATAACAACAAACCCATCTTGTAGCAATAGCAAACAATTATATAGCTTCTGCAGCTGACCAATTATATAGTAGGACACCATATTGATTTCAGAACAGTGACAAAGACAAAAAATACTAATGATAATAAATTAACATCATTAATATATATTGTCCTAAAAAATAATGATCAACAGTACATCTTAAGTTAAATATTATACAAAAAGAACATCATTAGTATTATACAAAAAAACATCACAAGTACTATAAAAAAAAAAGACATAGTTAGTTATCAGTGTACCAACATAATAATTTGACATTTACTAGGAAACACATATTGTATCAGATTTTTTTAAATTTAAAAATAAAGATTTAACCGATATTTTTCCGATACGAGTATTGGGTCGTATCGGATATTATTTTTTTATTTAAAAATAAAAATTTAATCAATATTTTTTTGATACGAGTATCGAGACGTATCGAACGAGTATCGATATTGAGTACGTATCACATATAATAAGTCGCCATTTTTAGAGTATTAAGACTTCATTCATAGGCTGACATACTTCTTATATGGTGCGTAATTTCCTTAATTTAATTAAAATACTATAATCATAATTTAATGGCCGAAAAACTGCCAGGTTAGTGAAGTGAACAAAGATGCAAAGGCAATTAAGCTAGTTAAGTTAATCCTCCTCCAGCTCCTCCCTCTCCCTCATGTTCTCTTTCTTTCCTTTCGCTAACAAGTAACAACCACTCCAATAATTACAATTAACAATTAATTAAATAATAAATAAATAAATAAAAATATAAAAACGTCAAACACATCATCATCGTCTGAAACGATTCTTCATCCGTACCGATATGGGTGTTTCTCTCTCGCTCATCCCTCCTCCCAATTCTCTTTCGATTATCTATCTCTCAAAACCCTAATTGCGCCGTGATTCAATTCAATATGGCGGCCATTGTAACCGGAGATCGCTACCTGGAGAAACTCGTTAAGTTCGTAGAACAAGAGGCGGGTCCTCTCATCGAAGGAGCCTTGGTCTTGAAGCTAAATCCCTCCGGCCTTCACTACGTCCAATCCAGGCTCGAGTCGCTTCACGAGCTAGAGAGCCTTCTCCTCGGAGCCCCCGTTGATTACCTCCGAGCCTACGTTTCCGACCTCGGCGATCACCGCGCCCTCGAGCAACTCCGGAGGATCCTTCGTCTCCTCACCTCTCTCAAGGTCGTTTCTGTTTTGCCACCTCCCGTTAGGGATCCCACGCCCTTGTCTTTCTTGCCTTTTGGAAGGTTGAAGGTTCTTGAACTCAGGGGTTGCGACCTCTCAACTTCTGCCGCCAAAGGCTTGCTAGAGCTCAGGCATACTCTCGAGAAGATTATTTGTCACAATTCTACTGTCAGTTTCAATTGCGACTTTTCATCATCATCATCATCATCATTATTTTGTTTATTATTTTCTTCTTCTGATTACTTACTACAGTATTATTTGTTTAGGATGCTCTGCGGCATGTATTTGCTAGCAGGATAACGGAGATAAAGGATTCTCCACAATGGAACCGCTTATCCTTTGTATCTTGTGCATGCAATGGTTTGGTTCTCATGGACGAGTCTTTGCACCTTCTCCCTTCAGTTGAAACACTTGATCTTAGCAGGAACAAGTTTGCAAAGGTTGATAATCTTCATCACTGTACCAAACTGAAGCATTTGGACCTCGGTTTCAATCACCTCAGAACATTTGCTCCCTTCACTCAGGTACCTCTCTATGCTTTAAATATTGCATTGCATACACCTCGGCCTGGTATGTTTTAAAAAGCAGCAGTAGTAAGCTCCTGCTGATCCATGATAGCCAGTTTAGTAATTATTGAAGTGGAAACTATCACAGCCCGGGCTCACCTCTGTGATGTGACAATATTATATAAGGAGTAGATGCAGACATGCCAAACACTCACCTGGTTAGATCCACTGAAATCATCATGCTCCCAACTTCCCATAATTGACCGTCTTTATATACCTTTTTTGCGCAAGCTCTTTTTTCTGCTCTCTTTACAATGTGATTCAATTCATATTTCATTAATTTCACAAGCCACATAAAGAATAGCAAAGTCCTGTTAAGTTTATCTGCTTGCCATCCCGACTTCTGTGATTCATGGAATATGGATTGGCATTTTGGAATTGTTAGTTGAAGAATTTTTGTTTGTGACTTCAAATTTATTGTTCTTAGAACTGGATAGGCAATTCAATTGAAGACTCATCTATTTGTGCTAGATAGTTACTTAGAGTACTTAAATGTGAGGAAAGCAGATTATTTGTAGGACCCTTCTTAATACACTTGTGTATTGTATATCTTTCAGTTAGCCATTTGGACCCACATACCTACCTATTTTGTTGGATCGTGCAGGTTTCCTGTCATATTGTTAAACTTGTTTTGAGGAACAATGCTCTAACTACTTTGAGAGGAATTGAGAATTTGAAGTCACTCGAAGGACTTGATGTTTCCTACAATATTATTTCCAATTTTTCAGAGCTAGAGTTCCTTGTGGGACTTCTATATCTTAAAAGCTTGTGGTTGGAAGGAAATCCTTTATGTTGTGCCCGATGGTATAGGGCACAAGTATTCAGTTTCTTCGCCTACCCAGAAAAGGTAAGTTTTTCTATTTTGCTTACACTGTCATACTCTCTCTCTCTCTCTCTCTCTCTCTCTCTCTCTAACTATGTCTCGATCTATGTCTATCTATTTGTTTGTGACGGTACAATCTTCACCTTTTTTGGTGTCTTTTTTTTTTCCCTTTTATACTTACACCAGTTCTCCTTTATGTTGGTCAGCTGAAGTTAGATGACAAGGAAATTAACGCTACGGATTTTTGGAAGAGACAAATACTTATTGCCAGTATGCATAAGCAACCTGCCAGTTTTGGGATTTATGTACCTGCCAAGGATGAGGCTATAGTGGAAGGTGGCAATAATAGAAGGGTATGTAATATTGAAATTGAACATGTAGATATAAAAATGAAAAGTGATAAATTATTTATTATGCACCTCGGTTTTGTTTTAAATTATCCAAGTTCTGAAAATTGAACTTAAGAAGCCAATTTCATCCAGATATTTACCTATCACATTGTTGAAAAATCTAATAGTTTCCTATTTGGATCTACATAGAGATAAGCATCGTATTGTTCTTGTTTTCTCAAGCAGAGAAAGGTCTGTCGTGTTGCCAGCATTGAGAGTGAAGAAGAGATCACAAGTATATGTTCTGATCAGGAGTCTCAGTCATGCGTGAATGAAATTCAAAATATCGAGGGTCCTGATTTATTTGACGATGAAACTGAAATAGCAGATTTAATAAATAAAGTTGAACATATGAAGAAAGAGCGTTCTATTCTTTGGTTGCGGGAATTTAGAGACTGGATGGGTATTTCTTCTGAAAAATCGGTAGAAACTTGGAAAAACGGAAGAGGTACATCACATCATCAGAAAGAAAATTTCTTCAGAAACAATACAAATCAGGATCAACATGGTGAATTCTCAAGATGCGCATCAGACTCTGTTCTAGCTTCAGGAGATGAAAGTAGCATGAATATTTTAGAATCTGATAGTTCATTTGTGGATATGTCTGCATGGTTTCATAGACAGCAATACTTTGACTACAGAGGATCTCTAGGTAATGCTAGTGGGGCCTCTCTTCCTGACTCAGGGGGAGTGGATTTGGAGCGTTTCAAATCTTTTTCACTTCAGGGAATTAATAGTTCCCTTTCACAATCTAAAAATTGTCATTCTGACACGATTGCCACCCAAGATGCACATAGAATGACTGAAAACGTCAACATCTCTCCATTGACCACCATTAATGATATAAATGGGTCTCAGTCATCATCTATGTGTCCTACATCTCCTCCTCACTTTCAAGAAGACCTTCTTCATCGCCGCCATAACTTGGTGGAGGAAATTTTGCAGCTGTCAGCTGATTCCTTTTCAGTAGCATCTTCTGATAGTAACACAAGCTGCAGTGAAGTTGATTGCGGTGAATTTGAACCATCAGTTCCCGTAGTTGATAGTCCCTCTTGCAAAAATGTGAGTGTTGACGGATTTGTATCTCCAAATCAACACGAGGAAAAGATTTGCAGCACAAGACAAGGAAATATTCATGCAGGACAAAATGGCATCCACTCATTTGGTTCATCCAGTGACCAAACTTCTAAGCAGTGTTCAATTGATTTTGCTGCTGAAAGTGCACCATCTGCTAGCCAACAAACTGATTTGTTCGGGAAAAAGAAAATCAGAAAAAAAGTCAAGAAGAGAGTTATTTCAATATTAGAAGAGAATATAGACACCAATGAATGTGCTCATGAACAAGAGCAGATAAACCAAGAACAGATTTCTGCAAATTTAAGGCAAGAATCAGGTGTTGAGGATTTCACTGAATTTTGTTGGCGAAATTGCTCCACCCAAGAGAATAATGATTTTATCGTGTCATATTTCAATACAAATATTGCTGATTCCGAAGCCAATGAAGTGTGTAGTCATTGCATACGTTGTAATTGCATCCTTCAAATGGAGACAAACTATACAGAAAGGTAATTTTCAGTTGATTCAATTCATGAGTTTGGCATATCTTCACTTTATGCAGTTCTATTGATTGGGCATCTTTTGTTATTCCTGTGTGAATATTTTTTAGGGATACAAGTTATTTAATGTTCATACTCATGATTTTTATATTTTAACTTTATGGCGTCTTTTTCCCCTGTTGTTCTCATCTTTAAAAAGAGCTCAGATGGCCATTTCACTGAAATCTGAGAATAATAAGTTGCCTACTCATTTGGTGTTTAACTTTGCATATAATCACATATGATGTTAACTCATGATTACTGTTTCTCTTTTAATTGACCAGTCTTTCCTAGAGTTAACTGTTGATTACATTCAGCAGTGTCTGCAAGGAGTTGCAAAAATATCTGAATGTATCTGGTGCCATTCCTTCCCTCAATTGTTTAGCTAGAACCTTCTTTCTCTTATCCCCAATGATTGTGCATAAGGTGGAAGAGGCAAGTGGCCAAAAGTTAGAAAAAATTTCAAACAATTTTTTTTCTTAGAAAAACAGTAGCTACTTAGTTTTTATAGCAAGAATGGTAAACAGGTAGTACCCAAGATGACTTAAAAGCCATATTAAATCTCTCAAACTTAACTTTTTGGCGTACCCAAAAAATTGATACTTGTTTTGTAATTCTTTTTTTGTGAATAGTGAATGTAATTGAAAATAAAGTATCATGTCTTATTAATAACAGTCATGTGAAGCTACTTACAATTTAGAATGTAATCAACAGGCAAATACAAAGTCATTTTTATCTAAATGAAATGTACAAATAATACAAATTCTATTTCTATCTAGAGATTTTTGTTAAATATTTGTATTAGTCATGTTAACTTTTATCACTAAACAAGATCACATAGATACAACAAATTGTGAAATCTTCTGGAACACATTTCATAAATTATGTATTTCATATTATTAAAGAGTGTCGTGACAACAAAAAGAGTATAATTGATTTCCACTTTTCAAGATTCTTACTTTTTTTGTTTTCCTGTTTCTCGTCATCTTAGAAAAAAATCCTCTACCCAAAAGTTTGACTCAGAACCATTACTGGTATCATGATATGATACTTCTGAAACAAACACTTGAAATGATTATTACTAAAAGTATCCCTATCCATATCATTCAGCACTTTTTATGCACTTAAAATTTTTGTGCATTCCTGTGTGGTGTGTATAATTTCTTATTTTCCCATGTAGGGAAGTTGCAGTACTGCAAAGCAGCCATAAGAAGCTCTATGTGCTGCTAATCAATGTTACTTCTGATGGATCAGGTTCGGCCGTAGCCTTTCTTTGTTGGCACAAGGAACTGCTTTTTTTTTGGTTACTTTTTTTTTTTTGGGATTATTTATTTTGGTTACTTTATCTATTAAATGATTTTACCTTATCCAAAGTCCAAACAAAAGCAGTTCATCTAAGCTAATTTTGAAATTATCATTCCCAAACACAAATTATGTTAAAATCCTTTCAGTATTAAAATTTTAAAATCAATTGTACAAATATCTAAACCCGATGGGGGCTTAAAATGCCTGATCTTCACTTCCTCTATCTTTGAACAAGGATTATAATACATCCCAAATTGCCAATATTGTTTCCGTTTTTCAGCTTGAAAAGTGAGTACTTTTTAACCACCCCGTATTAGTTCAACAAAATAGATAAGAAAGCTTTGTTGATACCCAGTTGCTTTTATAGATTTTAAAACCCCTCTTAAATATGCCATCCAGGCGCACTATTGAGCGTATTCAGTTGCCATAAGATGGAAGAAGTTCGGGAGGTGCTTGTTGGTATGGGACTTCAGTTGTTAAGGTTAGTGGTCTTGTATATTTACATTAACAAAGTAGTAGTAACTTTTAACTATGATTCTTTTGGCTTATCAGGGTAAATTTTGAGGACGGGGATACATACCTTTTTGTAACAAGAAGCATTGAAATGTCAAGAGAGTTACTATGTACCATACTCGTGTTTGATTCATGTGGTGGAAATGCTAGATGCTCAATAAGAAGGTGGGTCTCTGTTGCCTTATAAATTATTAATTTGGGTGGCATTGCATGTCTAAATTTTTATTTTTGAAAATTTGTCTTTATGAGATAAGTATGTGTTAGATATTTGGCGTTGATATTAGTGATTCCTTTATAGTTATGTTCAGTTCCTTTCTATTTTCAATTTTTCCTTCTATAATAGACGGGGGTTTTGGAAATTTAAATGGCAGTTTGGAGCAGGTCCAGGTTGAGTTGTTTGGCAACCAAATATGTGGTGGTTCAAATGTCAGCATATATCAGTATGCAATGGTGCTCCTCTGTTGTAACCATGGCAATGGTATGCTTCTCTCTAGTCATTTAATGTTGCATATTTTTCCTTTATATTCTGTTCTACTAAAAGTCACACTAGTCATTTCTTGTTTATTTTAGTCATAAGCCTTTTTCTGATATTAAATTCCTGATCTGAATTCTGAAAATTGAAACTTTTTAAATTAAGGTGTGAATGCTATTTTGTTTCAAGAGGTTGTTTTCTTAGATGGTGGAAACAATGGATAACTTGTTTAGTTGATAACCCCTGGGAAGGTTTATGAACGTATCTGGCATTCTTAATGTACTTGATATGGAAGTCTTTAAAATATGTCTTCAATTGAAATTTGCAAGGATATTTATATTCTTCTATTAGGTATTAGTTTGCAGAGATAATGTTGTCCTTTGTCTTACACTTACAGAAGAATCATGGCTCTCAAGATCACTGTTTGTGATAGGAGGTTATGTGCTTTTATGCATTGAAGATATCAAGCAACTGTATTCATTTTCATCGGATGCCTCTGTGTCTCCATATTACAGAATTGATTCATGTTGCTCCATTGCTGACATTACTGAGATGGTAAGTATTTTTGTGGCAGAAAATACCTGACATTATAAAGAATCAAAACAAATGGGTTTTTAGCTCATGAGGTGATAGGAACCCAATACTAGAAAAAGGTGTATTAATGTTTGGTCTAATGGAGGAGAAAAGATATATTTTAAATACATGCTGTGCTTGGTTAGAAGAGGGGAGAGACTATAATGGATGATAAAAATATATTTACCTTTACACTGTTGTAATATTTTATGTGACATTTAATTAAAGGATTTTTTATTCTAATTTTTGAACATTTCTTCTTTTTCCTTCAAACTTCCATAGTTTTGGAGGGAAATTAAAATTAGCTCTGGAGAAGTTTTCCTCCATTTCTTCTTAAAAATGAACCAAATAACTAAAGTTTAAAATAAGAGTATTTTTCTCTCCCCTCCCTTACTTTCTGTTTTCCTCCAACCCAACAGAACTTACAGAATGAAATCCTCTGTATTCCCACTCACTACTCTTGGTTAATGTGTATTCTTCCCGATTCTCTAACTAACTTTATGACTCAACTTTCTTTCTTCTTCCAAAGCATGCATTTTATCATGATCATTCCAAATTCCCAATTCTCCTCGTTGATAATACATAATGACTTATGATATTCTCGTAGAAGGGAAAAATTAGTATTTATGAAAGATATTTTCACAAGTATATGGTTTTCTGAAAATCCTACCTCCATGGGCCAATGGTATGGAACATGGACTGTTCTTTCTTCTTCCTCTTCATTTCCCCCATTTAGATTAAACATTTATTGCCTGGCTTACTGTTTAACGTTACTCTTTGGTCTTTGCAGGTGATTGGGGTTGGTGACAACTGTGTTACATTAGGTTTGAAATGTTCACTGACAGAATTTTATCCCTCTACCCGACTGAACCTTGTAACCGTCAATCATGGAAACACGACACTGGGCTCTCTGAAATTGAAGCTTAGGTGGTTCTCCAAAGATAACCTTTTGAAGTTTGTCTCTTTGCTGAAGGCATTCCATGCAGAAAAGGTGGAGTCACATTTGGTAGTAAGATATACATCGTAAATCTTTTTTGCTGTTCATATTCATTTCATTCATTTGATTTTAGTTTTTGTTTTTTTATTAATTATTTTTTATTTATTTGGTGTTCTGGTTCAGTGTGTTGAGTTTGATAGCTTTCTTCCTTAATTCTTTATATGTACGTAGTGATTGTCCATTTCAATGTATAGAACTGTACAGTGTTAGTGAACAATTGTTTCTATTGTTTTGTAATAGCTTTAGCTAGTTTTGCGCAGCTGACCATATAAGTAGCTGTCCTGTAATTGATTACTTCAACTAATTCATTTTGCTCTTCTGTCAGTTTTAAATTTCTCCATTCCACTCTATAGCGTCCACTGCACTCTTCTCAGTTCTCACCATAGATTTCATGAACCCTCGCCTCACATACAGAATGATTGCACATTTTTAGCCCATTTGTCTTTCTTCTCCTCTCCGCCCTTCTCACTGACGGAATAAATGTAATTTATTCCAAGATGCCTACTATGAAGCATATTTATTGTCGAAAAAGGATAAATTTTGTTGATTTGAATAGAATGACTATTCAATGAAGTCCCTTTGCATTTCCTATTGCGTGAAATTTGTTTCTTGGAATTGTTTGCAATTTTTGTTATATTTATCTATCCAAATAAAATATGTACCGGAGTGTTCACCCCTTTTTATATTAAATATTATTTGTGGACTTATCATATTATTCATATCAACCATGTACTTGTATATATTCAAATAAAATGTGTATCGCAGTTCATTTTTTTTTTGCCATATGGCTCTTGTATTTGTATGCTCCAACATGAAGATTTTGAATCTATTGTTGTATGCTGGAATCATCTTTGTGCAGGCAGGCTTATTAATATCTAAGTTTTATTTTTTGAAAAATATAAAGATCTGCAGTTATATACAAAACCAAAGATATTCTATGATGTGCTATGATTTTATTTTTTTTCTAAAAAAAATAAGTAAATAACACTATAGATTTAAATTACTCTGGCAATTATTTGACTTAGGAACACTATGTTTTGGTTTGAGGGAGTGCAGATTGAACAATGCGTCGCTGTAGTTGGTGATCAATGCTAATGCAAAATTGTGAAATTAAAGTTCATGGCCATAACTCATATAGGGCCAATTCTAGCATGGGTAAGGATGATAGGTCTCCTATGATGGGAGATCAATTTTCACCTTTAGATTATAAAGGTCTACAATAAACTATCATAAAGTGTCCACACCATATTTTTTTTTCTTTTACCAAAACCATTTTCTAATTTATACATTATCATTAAATTAATTATATGTTATTAAATAAATTTTTATATGCCAAAATTTAATAGCTTATCATTTTTTCTTCCACTTTTACCCTTAAATTTTTTCCAAAATTCATTTTTTCCCTTTTATGATTTTTTGTATAATAATCTATAGTAAAACATGTGCACACGTATGATATGAACAATGCTACATTATATGTTCATTTTCTTTTAACAAGGTAATTTTTTAGGCATATATATGGTTAATTTCTTTTTACGAGAACACAGTAGGTATATATGTTCCAACATATAAGTTCTTTTCCTTTTCGTTTTATTTTTTATACGTCAACACAATAGGCATATATTGTTACTTTTTTTAGGCATTACACCATCCACCAATTTTTATTTTTATAAAGATATGGAAAATTAAGAACATGATTTAATTTAATTTAATATAAAAGTGAAAAAAATTGAAGTATCATGTGTTTATTGTTATGTTTAATTGTGCACTAATTCATATTTTAAAAGTGAAAAAAAAAAAATGAACTATCATATTTTTATTGTTATATATATTATAAAATTAAAAGTTTCAGAGAATAAAAATTAATTTAATAATAATCTATAAAAGTCCTTAAAAAATAATATATAAAGGATATATTTTATTGTTAATTAAAATTGTCTTTTTATGTCATTTTAAATTTATTAGATAGTTGAACCGTTAAATTTACCAAACACTTCAATTAATTTATCAGCTATAAACTATCAACAATCAGTATCCGCCAAAAGTCTATTTGGCAAGACAAAAAAGCTAGCTTATAGCTTATAAGCTAAAAGACATGTTTGTTATCAGTCTTTTTTGAAAGAGCTTGTAGCTTATTTTACTGACTTATAATTTATTTTTCAGACGTTTTTTCAAATAGCTTATGAGTTTATAGCTAGCTTATTATTTTTTTCTTTATTATTTTAATTAAAATCCACTTTTACCTTTAGAATAATAGAAACAATCTACCCGTAAAAACAAAAAAGAATACAAACCATTTTTTAATCAAGAATACAAACCATATACCCAGTAACTTCCTTCGTCCACACAATATGTTTCATATGCATATATTACATTACCGAGTAACTTGCTTCGTCAAGTACTTAACATTATTATTATGGATTAAATTAATATATGTGTAGTTGAGATTATCTTTTTTTGCAAGTATAATTAAAATTATCTTATTTTTTATTATGTGTTTATTAAAAAAATTAAATAATTTTGCCGAATATATTTTATTATTAAGTGTAAGTTTAAGTATCTTAAATATTAATTTGGGATAAATTTTATTTTAAATTAAAAATGTACATATACATTTTGATGTGAAAAATATACTATTACATTGAAATAAAAATAAATTTAAACATGGATCTTAAATTTAAAATAAACTATAATTCCACATTTGTTATTGTTCATGTACACTTTGACGAGAAATACATTAAAATTAAATTTTAGCATATAAAATTAGTTTAATACTAATATATAAATTAAAATATGATTTTGATGAAAGAGAAAAAAATACAGTGTGAAAATTATATTGTAGTCTATTGTAGACCTTTATAATCTAAAGGTGAAAATTGGTCTCCCACCATGGGAGACCTATCATCCTTTCCCATGCTAGAATTGGCCCTCATATAGTCACTCAACAAAGTTAAACAGAAACAACTCTAAATCTAACACCACCATCTGGATTGAAAATATAATGAATGAAAAAGTTGTTAATTTATAATGTGAGTGCAAATTAAGTACAACAGCGAAATGGATTTCTGCTGTAACTGCATTCACGTAGTTACAACTGTGAGCCGTCCGATCCGATTTGACGGTTGAGATTGTTTTAAATTAAAAAACAGTTTCAATTATAACCGTCTGATCTGATGTTAACGGCTTAGATCGCCAACTGAGTGAAACTGTGTGTATCTTTTACAACAGGGAATCAACATCCCTCCGGTTGATAGCATAACTAGAAGAGGCATGCATGCGATATTGGCGCGGCTCAATCAGATCACTTAGTCAAGACTAACTGTTTGAAAGCTATGATCAGTTTGAACCGTCCCAATACCACGTACCTGTTGTTTATGCTGCCTAACATTACTTAAATAATAATAATAATAATAGTTGCTGTTCTGTTGAGAGACTGAACTGAACAACATTGTGTACTATTTATAATGCATCATCACTGTAATTGATTTATTTATGACAAAACAAATTAAGAGAATCCTAGCAGTCTCCAAACAAATGTGTACTACTAACAGTAACACTAAGCTCTCCCTCTAACATTGCCGGCCTCTAATTAACACAAATAATTGCACATGTAGCTAGCACCTGCCGGCCTTTTAAACTTACTACTTTAATTTCATCATTGATATTCTCTCCCACATCAATTTTATAGTCGTAATAATAATTCATCTTAAATTCTAACGTCGCAGCTAGCTGTGACTGTGAGATTTCCCAATTGTTAAAAGCTAACCAACTAATTATATATCAAAAAAAACTAACTAACTAATTGGAATTGATTTATTTTTGAACTTATGAAAATAATTTATGCAAATAAATAAAGTTTTATGATGACTCGTAAATAATATATAAAACTTTATTTCGTATAAGCTCAAAAATAAGTCAATCTAAACGGCACCTAAATCCTACCTCTCGTGGAGGAAAACCCGTAAAATTGATATTCTAGTGAATCATAACTGGCGAATGGCGATGGATCATGTACGTCAATTGACCTAATCATCATTTTGTCACTAATAGAAGAATATCAAGAATGGCGCAGCACATGCAAAATAAAAAATAAATAAAAAATTGGAAAGTGTAGTAACTGTGTCGTGAACTAGCATTTCCCTATAATTTGGGCAATATACACTTTTGTTCTCTATTATTTTTTAGTGATTTTATGATTAGTATATTAAATAAATTATTTAAAATGTATTTTATATATTATATCTAATTTAAATTATTTATATCTATTTAAATATATAGGTAGTTATTAGTAGTTTTGAGAAGTTATTAGTTGTTTTATGATATTTGTCTATATATATATTTTTTGTATGTGTAAAAAGAATAAAGAAAATTATTCATAAAGAATTCAAGTGTTTTCCCCTTTCTATGAAGACTTATTCCTTCTGAAATTGGAATACTTGTTACTATTAATTTATCAATTCTATCATTTACTTCATCGGACTTTAATTATAAGCAAATGTCACTTTTTAGATACATTGAATAACTAATGTATCTAGTTTAAAAAATTGACTAAATACATTAGTTATTCAATGTATCTAAAAAATGACATTTGCTTATAATTAAGTCTGGAGGGAGTACTTCTTTATTTTAAAAATTATACTTCCTCTCTACCACAAAATAATTGTCCAAAAAAAAATTCAATTAAATGTTGTTTTTCTTTTTCAAGTCAATATTAATTAGGCAAAATTACACTCATGGTCTTTTATCTTATTTATTTCTAAAATTTTTATCCTTTATCTTTTATTTATAACATATAGGTCCTTTATTTTATTTATTTGTAACATTTTAATCCTTTATCTTTTATTTTTCCCATATAGGTCATTTACCTTTTATAATTTGTTCATATAAACCCTTGTCTCCTTGTTTTTTTATTAAAAAATAATACTGATATTCATTTTTTATTTTTAAAAAATGTTTTATTTATTAAAAAATTAAAATACTGATATTCATTTGTTCATATAAACCCTTGTTTCACCGTCACTTGCCTCTATATGATTGCAAAGCAAATTTGGGATATGACATAATGTTTCTCTTTTATTCTTAGATTCATTTCACTCTTCACCTTCTAACATTACCCCTGTCTCTTCTGGTATTTCTTTTAATTTGTTTATCAGATTTAATTCATATTATTTACTTGTTTGTAATATTTTAGCAAAATTCAACCCAAGACTAACACTTTAGAATCTATGAAACAAATTACGGTGACAACAAAATCGACGATTCATGATATTTGGGATTTTAGGGTTTATTGACAATTTAGGGATTTTGATTTTGGTGTTTAAAAGATGATTGATGTGAACATAATATAGATTCATGATATTTGGAAGTATATTTGAATAGATATTTTTTTTATTCATGAAAGAAGATGAAGATTGAAAGATGTTGAAGATGAAGAAGTTCATCATATTTCTGAATTTTAAATTTTTCTAATGAATAAAATATTTTTAAAAAATAAAATAAAAAAATCAGTATTTTTTAATTAAAAAAAAAAAGAGACAAGGGTTTATATGAGCAAGTTATAAAAGATAAAGGACTAAAGTGTTACAAATAAATAAGATAAAAGACCAATATGTTACCAATAAAAATAAATGACTAAAATGTTACAAATAAATAAGATAAAGAACCACTGATGTAATTTTACCTATTAATTATTATTATTTTCAAATTTACTCATAAATTAATATTGTACATACAACTTTCAAGTCATTACAACTCTATTATGCATTCATGATAATTAATTATTAATAGTACACATCTTAACATTTTTGATTATGAATTCAAAGTATTTGATATTAAAAAAAACTTAATTAATTTTGGGTGTAACCGGAAATGTTTGAGGTGTAAGTAGAAAAAATCTTAATTTTTTCATAAATTAATTTATATGAAAGAACTTTAAGATTTTGTTTGGATTGATGAAATATAATGGAATAAAGTGGACCGGAATGGAATGAAGTGGAGCGGAAAAATAATAATGGAATGAAATGAAATAGGATGTAATGAATTTTGTCTCGTACCACCGCTTACCTTCAATTTTGTTCTTCTCTTTTTCAAAATATCCAACTAATGAAATGAAATATTTATTCTATTGCGCTCTATCTCATTACACTTCACTCTATTCCGCTCCGCTTCGGAGACTAAATAAGTGTGATTTTGAAACATATATGGTATTAAAGGGGTATTTTAGGAATATCAAATGTGACAAAATGATAAATGAGTAAGTGGGAAGTATTTCAAACGGAGATAATACTCACCAAGCAATATTGAGAAAGATGAATGTAAAGTGTGACAAAATGAAAACAAAGAATATGAAACGGAGAGAGTATTTCAAATGTGACACGTAGTAATATGAATGGTGAACTTAATTAAATTTAGAGGCAACCTTGAAATTCTTAGTAACTTATTTGGATTTTGGTGTCAAATACATGCACACGCTGACAAATACTGCCATGCCAGCTCTATATAATGTTACAGTTGAAGTGAAGTTCAATACAGTAGAAACAACAATCAAGAGAAACTAAAATTTGTTTTTGGTGCTAAGTGAAACAAAACTACGTCATTCTTCGGCAAAATCAAAGCAATTTAACGACAAACCCAAAGTTGGTGATTTCTTTCTCTTTCAAACGTATGTACATATATGTATGTATTATTTTACAACTCTTCTCCAAGAGTTCATGTTTATTGAACCATCACCTTTTTGTCCTTATTCAACCCCCTGCCTCTCTTTTAATACCTTTCACAACTAAATCTTTAGCACTTTTTAAAGTCCTTTAACATCAGCAATCAAACAAGTAAGTGCCAACTACAATGGCGAGGCTAGAGAAGGATGGCACAAATAAAAGCCTAGAGAGTCTAATGGACTCTCACAAACCAGGAACCGCAACAAATGGGAACCAACTCAGGCCCCAGAAGTCCATTCCTGGATACGGCCTGGAGTTCACTAACCTCTCATATAGTATCATAAAGAAGCTGAAAAAGGACGGAGTTTGGATCAACAAAGAAGCATATCTTCTTCATGATATATCTGGCCAGGCAGTAAAAGGTGAAATCATGGCAATCATGGGGCCTAGTGGTGCTGGAAAATCTACCTTTCTTGATGCCTTGGCGGGGCGAATTGCTAAAGGGAGTCTAGAAGGATCGGTTAGAATTGATGGAAAGCCGGTAAAAACAAAATAGTCCTGTTATTTTGCTTTCATTTTTCTCTCTTAAATTTAAGAATGTTCATGTAGGCATGCTCTAATTATGCAGGTAACTACGAGCTACATGAAAATGGTGTCATCATATGTGATGCAAGATGACCAGCTCTTCCCTATGTTGACAGTTTTTGAAACATTTATGTTTGCAGCAGAAGTTAGGCTTCCTCCTTCTATTTCCAGGGACGAAAAAAAGAAGAGGGTTCATGAGCTCCTTGATAAACTGGGCTTACAGGTATAACAGTAAATACTTTGTGATTCTCTCACTTACCTACATACACACAGAATGACAGGTTAATGACTTCATGACTTTTCAGAGTGCTACACATACCTATATTGGTGACGAGGGAAGGAGAGGAGTGTCGGGAGGTGAACGAAGAAGGGTATCTATTGGCATAGAGATCATTCATAAGCCATCGCTTCTTTTTCTAGACGAACCTACCTCAGGACTTGATTCTACAAGTGCTTACAGTGTAGTGGAAAAGATTAAAGACATAGCTCAGGGTGGTAGCATTGTCCTCATGACCATACACCAGCCTTCATTTAGAATTCAAATGCTCCTCGACAAGATCACTGTCCTCGCAAGGTGAAACTTCCAGAGCATGTATTCTTAAAGCTGACAAGGCTTGATATAACACTATCTAACTTTCTATAGGGCCCGAAATGAGGAGATATATAAAGCTTCATCATATAAACCATCTGAAACTAATAATTGAACCCAAAAAGTATATATGTATATATTGAATACATTTATGACATGATAAAAGTTAAAAACTATATGCTAGAAACATAGAAAAAATATCACTCTGGGACTTCTAGATCATTGTTAAGATTATAAGTTGAATGGATCGGTTAGAAAAAGTCTATGCATTGAGTCCAAGGATTTGCTTGAAGTTGCACATAGGGATATAACTAGTTAATGATTACAAAATACAACATCATCGTAGAGTAACTATGTATCAATTTATGATATGCACATTGTAGGCTCATTCAATTTACTTAAAAATGAAATATATATTTATCTTGACCACATTTGCTTTGGTATTTATAGGGGAAGATTGATATACATGGGAAGGCCAGATGCACTTCACACTCACCTTTCCGGATTTGGAAGGCCTGTACCTGATGGAGAAAACAGTATTGAGTATCTCCTAGATGTTATAACTGAATATGATCAAGCAACGGTTGGACTTGACCCTCTTGTTCAATACCAACACGATGGTAATAAACCTGACCCAGCAACCATGACCCCAGTTCCAAAACCTCCAGGTACACCTTATAGAAGGAACACCCCAGCATCTAAACACATGATTAGTCTGCGCAGCCAAGGGTTTACTGCTGGTACACCACAGCCTGATTCTGCACAATTTGGTCTTGATGATGAGGAAGACGATGATGAAAATTTTGATAACTCCCTTGAAAGGAGAAGTGTTAAAACAACAAGGAACACTGTAACCAGTGGTGTTTATCCACGTTTAGCTTCTCACTTCTACCAAGATTTCTCAGCCAAAGATTTCTCTGTTTGGCTTTACAATGGTGTAGTAGGAACCCCACGTCGCCATCCATCATGGACTCCTGCAAGAACTCCAGCATGGACACCTGGGAAAACACCCCTGTCAGGACCAAGAAGTTTTATTTCCAACCAACATTCTGCATCTTATCAGGATCATTATTATCTCCAAAAAACTCATTCGGCGGTTAGCCAGTCTATGGATTACTCTGCAACTTCATATGCACCTTCTTATGAAGAGTTTGAGATTGAGGAAGTGCTCGATGAGCCGGACCTTGGACCTAAGTATGCAAACCCATGGTTGCGTGAGGTTGCAGTGCTCTCATGGCGAACCGTACTCAATGTAATTCGCACTCCAGAACTCTTTGCCTCTCGTGAGATTGTGCTGACTGTTATGGCACTTGTCTTATCCACCATTTTCAATAACCTGGGTGATACTACTTTCAAAGACATCAATAGGCTCCTCAATTTCTACATCTTTACAGTGTGCCTTGTTTTCTTTTCTTCCAATGATGCAGTCCCGTCTTTTATCAATGAAAGGTTCATCTTCATCAGGGAAACATCCCACAATGCTTACCGTGCTTCTTCATATGTAATATCTTCCCTCATTGTTTACCTCCCATTTTTTGCCGTTCAAGGCCTAACGTTTGCTGTCATAACCAAATTAATGCTCCACTTGAAAAGCGATCTCTTCAATTTCTGGATGATACTATTTTCCTCCCTCATTACTACCAATGCATATGTGATGCTTGTTAGCGCACTTGTTCCTAGTTACATCACAGGCTATGCAGTAGTCATTGCCACAACAGCACTCTTCTTTTTGACTTGTGGTTTCTTCCTCAAACGAACTCAGATACCCGCATACTGGAAGTGGCTCCATTATATTTCTGCAATCAAATACCCATTTGAGGGATTGCTGATAAATGAATTTAAGAATGATCGCGGCTGCTACACAGGAAACAAAGCAGATTTATCCCCAGGACCTTTAGGGGACGTGAAGCCTAGCAAACACCACAATGCCAGTCTGCCCCTTAACTGCTTATTAGGAGAAGACGTCTTGTCCACAATGGATATTACAATGGAAAGCCTATGGTATGACATCTTAATCCTGCTAGCTTGGGGTATTCTTTACAGGTTCTTCTTCTACCTGGTTTTGAGATTCTACTCCAAGAATGAAAGGAAATGAATCATTTACCACTCCCAATTTCTTGGGATTTATTACTTAAAAGGCCGAGGTCACGGCGATCACATTTTTTCTTGTATTATTACTATCATATTCATGCCATTACATAATATTCTGTTGAGAAAGCTCACAACTTTTTTGCTTATCTGTCTTGAAAAACGACTAGCAATTCTCACATTTTCGGCCATTTCCCTTGAAGGAAAAAAATAATATACTTTAGATGAAGATGTTACAAAAAGCTGGATGCCTAGATCGAAACCCCAGCACTCTCAGTTGTTGAAGAGAAACCGAGTAATCATCACATGCGTTATGTTTTTCCCCCATTATTACAGTTACAAAACCAATATCAACATTCCAATATCGGTTTGAAAATCGAAACATTCCAATTCAACATTAAACATTTTTATAAACAAGCAGATAGAATAAACATCAAACATCTACCAAAAAAGAATAAACATCAAACCATTATATTGAAACTCACAATTTTGTAAGACACTAAACCGAAGAAACATGGCAATAGTATTGTATCAGAGTTATATTAAGGTAATAAATTAAAAAGGGCCAGCATGCTGAGCAATCTTCCTTTCAAGTGTATTTTTGTCAGCCCCCACCACACTGTCGACCTCTTTGCCATTTTTTACAAAGAAAAATGTTGGAACACTGCTAATATTCCAGCGTGCAGCGATATCCACTGCCTTATCGATATCAACTTTTATAAAAACCACTCTCCGATACTTCCCCGCCAAACTTGTATAAAGTGGTGAAATGTAGCGACAAGGGCCACACCAAGTTGCAGTGAAGTACAGGATTGCCAATCGAGATGTCTTCGAAGCAGCACTCAACTTTATTTCCAAATCTCCAACAGAGTGAATACCAATCACTTCCCCTATTAAATGCCACCAATGCAAATGGTCATTTAATCGATATTATAAATCATCTAAGTCAGAAATATATAGATCTCAAAGATACCATTTAACTTATATCAACTTGTCAAAAAACATTTGCTAGATCAAGGGAAGAAAAATAATGAGGTGGCAAAAAGGAATAATAAAACAAAAGAGAAATAGACAATTGTGTAGTATTTAATTTAAGGAATACAAGTAAAAAATGTCACAATCAACATGCTGAAAAATTACTCCCAAAGGTTCAGATTTTGGTCTTGTCAAGATTATGTGTTACATGAACTCGCAGCTAATTCAACAGTGTAGTGTCTGTCTTCCCTACCTAAATACTATCACCAAATTTTCAATCTACTCTTTAAATCCCCGATCAAGCATGGTTTGCGCTTTATCAAAATTCAAGCCAATATGTATGCATTGCCATAACACGGCAAATAAATGAAAATCCTAAACTTTATCAGACCTTTCATCTTTCAACCATGACAATATATTGCCAATAAATGTTGAATTAAATGTGTGGAGCAAGGCTCAAAGTTATTTTTCGTGAGAAATTACTTGTAGAACATTTGGTGGTCAAAGTTTATATATATCAAAACCAGAAGACACAGCACCAGTCATTATCTATTCTTGGGGGAAAAATTGAGATACCCCTACATAAAAAACTAATGATAAACACTGACCAAAACAAGGATTTCAAGTACGACAATGTAGTTCGTGTGAATATTTAAGTCTGTAAGGCAGGTGATAATTATAATGACATTCAGAATATATTTTCTATAACGGCTTATGAGCATCATGAACAACATGAGGTGGCATTGATATGGAGTTCTGTTTCAATTTTTCACATCAACCAGATAAAAAACCATTCAACAAAAAGATTTTGGGAATTTCGATACCATCACTCCATCAGGCAGAAGGAAATACAGAGACGTACCATCTTTTAAAGCTGACAATGCATCTTTATCCTGCAAAAAGGCATGAGGAATTTCAGATATAATAATTTCATCTGATGCATTGTTTGAAGTGCATTTAGAGGAAGCCAACAACTTCCCATTGTCACCACTATGATGACAGCAAAGGATAACTATGGATTTTTTTGTTCAAGGATAGAAACTATATGCCTACTAAGTCCAGGTGTTTTATCCAAAACAGATAATTCTTTAAGTTAAGGCCCAAATGCCATGATCAGAAAAAGAAGTAGAATAAGGGAAGGATGGGAAAATTCCTTGAAAACAATAGATATGATATCGTATCTTTATTTGTTTAAGAAATTTTGTATCCCAAACAATTCAATCAATAATTTTTAAAAACAAATATGAAGGATACTCCGTATGAAGTAGTGATGTCTGCATGTCAGTAATAGATAGGAGTACGACACCAATACTTTTGTAATTGTGGAGTGTTTGGATTTGATAGTTGTATATTGTGCTTACTTGAGCTCCATCCTGTGGTTGCTTCTTCGGTTGAGCTCTTTTCTGCTCCTTTTGATTTCGTAAGCGTTCATATTTTCTCCTATGCTCCTCAATTTTGTGGGCATTAGGCTCAACCTGTGTAGTAAAAATATAATAAGAAAAAAAGAAACAGACAAGGATTCCTCTTAAATTTGCAGGCTTGTTCTGAAGAAAGTAGGCAAATTACCTTCTTAAGTGCCATACCAATCTCTTCATCATAGTCTATCTTTGAAGCCACGTGAAGATCAGTCAATGCTTCTTTCCAGAGTCCCAACATAGCCCTTGATAATCCTCGTATTTTGTATCCTTTAGCTGAGTCAGGATTGATCTGGAAGAGATTAATAATACAGGTTTGAGTAAACACATCCATCTGATAGAGAAAATTGTTTAATAGTGTGTTTTGTGAGCATAAAGTTAGGAAGAAATGAACCTTCAAAGCAGTGTCAGCATCACGGATAGCAGCATTTGGTTTTTTCAACTTAATAAAGACACTAGCTGAAGAAGAAGAAAAAAAAAACAGTATGAATTGATTGAATGGATGAAAACACTAGCAATAGATTAAACAGAAAGTAAAGAAATGAATAGATGAAAACAGTAGCACCTCTGGTGGCATAAAGTATGGCAGAATGAGGATTCAACAAAACGGCTTCTGTGAGTAGGTCGAGTGCTTGATCCAACATACCTAGAAAAGTGCGAGCGATTAAGTTAATAATAATAATAATAATAATAATAATAATAATAATAGTAAAAGGTTAGCAGAAAAGAAAGGCATGTTGATTGAATGATTGCCTTGTGATAAAGCAAGGAGTGCTTTTGATTTAGCTAGTTGAGCAGCATCCCTGTTGCCGTCTGTAACTTGAGCAGAAGGATTTCCCATCTTTTGAGGAGGGTCATTATCAGGTTCAACCACATCACTGTTATCCAATTCTAAATCAGATTCTATAATGTCGTCGTCATTGTTGTTAGTATCAACAACTGGTTCCTGCATACAAATACAATACAACTAACTAACTAACTAACTAACTATTGTGTTTTTGTGTGCAATGAATAACTGAAAATCAATCAATCAATGAATCCCTAATTAATTATGATGAAATCATAAGCAATACTCACAGTTTTGGGTTGGGGAGGAATGCGAGCACCCAAACTACACAACACAACAGAACATGGAATCAATATAACTAACTATAAAAGAGAGTGAGAGAGAATGAATGAAAGCATATATCGTACCTGAGAAGATACGACTTGAAGAAAGAAAGGGAAGGAGTGTGGAGAAGAGAAGGATTTGACTTGCATGCATCTATGAATTCTTTTAGCTCACCTACTTTTCCAATATCCATTCTACTCTTCTCTTCTAGGGTTTCGATCCTATTTGATTTCCACCACTTTTCTCTTCTTCTTCTCCGCACTTATCCATTATGTTTTATAGCTTATAAATTAAAAAATTTATTTGGAATTTATTTGAACTAACCTATTTTTGAAATTATAAAAAATAATTTATGCAAATAAGTAAGTTTTATATATTACTTATAAGCTTTTTAGTGTAGTTTATGGAAAAACAACTCGTAAAAACTAGGGTAGAGCATCAAGTGAGTTCATTCGGATTTGGGACCAAAATAGCTCACCCAAAAACTATTGAGAGTGTAAAATCTTGACCCATCACCGATCATTTGAAGTTTCGGTTTTGTCGGATGTCGGTTTATATGGTTACGGGTTGGCCGATTCAGTTTATTCGGATTAGCACATTAATAAAAAAAAAGCCACACACACACATAGAATAATAAAATAACTTGTTAGTGAACGCCAGCTAGAGATTAGATCAACGATTTGACAAAGACATAATTTAACTTTGCAATAATATAGTCTAATAGTCTAATTTGAGTTTTGTATATTAATAACTTGTAGTGTATTTTTTTTAGAAAAGAAATGTAGCTTCAATACATACGATAAGACAAAAAAAACTCGTGATTTTACAACCTCGGTCGGGTTCGGTTAACGACAATTTTTAAAATTGAACCCGGCCGTATTTAACCGTTTTTATCCATTGTTTGTCATCCGTAGACCCGACAACCCGTATAAACTCGCCCGATACACTCAACTTAACCTCAACTAGAATGAGTTCGGTCGGATACAATATATTTGCTCACCTCTAATAAAAATATTATTTTTATTAGTAAAATCTTATAAATTTGTTTAAAAATTTATTTATTTGCATAAACTATTTATACTAGCCGCCACCCGTGCCCGTTTGTGTGATCGATATTTTTTTTTTTTTTTTTTGATGTGATCAATATTCTCTATTGTGCAAATATAAATAACTATTTAATCTCCTTTTTATTGGACTTATTTAATTATAACTACTTAACCTCTTCTTTTTTTTTGGCTAGTTATTAAGAAGAAAAATATATATTTGTTTTTTACTATAAAAAAACTGAAATCCTACTTTTATGTGGAAGTTGTGTTTAGTTTTTTTTGGTAGTTTTTTTTTAAGGGTAAAATAGGAATAATAAAAAAGTCATCCCAAAAATTTGTATCCCCTTTATATATTAGTATAGATAATCTAAATAGGCCTTAGTAATAAAGTTATTACCATGTAACAATCCATATAAAAACAAACATCACCACTTTTTAACGATGAACAAGTAACAATCTAAAAACATTGGAAAAATTACACTATAGGTCCTTTATTTTATTCTTTTGTAATATTTTGATCATTTATCTTTTATTTGTAACACGTTGGTCCTTTATCTTATTTTTTGTAACACTTTAGTCATTTATCTTTTATTTGTAACACTTTAATCTTAAAGAAAATGAAAAAATATGAAAGAATTGATGAAGATGATGAACATATTCATCAAAATTATGAGTTTTATTTGATTTTAATAAAACTGTATTTTGAAAAATAAAATTCAGCATTTTTTTAATAAAAAAATGAGAAAAAAGATTTATATGTAAATGTTATAAAAGATAAATGACCAAAATATTACAAATAAAAGATAAATAACCAAATTGTTACAAATCTTAATAGTATACAAATTGAAACCCATCTTAGGGAAATTTTGCTTATTTGTCCACCTATAAACACCCTAATGCCAAATCATCATTTTATAATATTTTTTTCATACCAAAATTAGCTTATGTTGCCATGTTGATAGATGACTTGGATGGAGATAAATACTTTTGAAGAAAAACATAAATACTCACTTTTCCCTTTTGCAACACAAAATTTAAAATTTTAACCATATTGAGCTTATTTTGCCTAATTGGTTGCTTGGTGATGAAGAAAAAATCAAATATTTGAATTTTTCCCCTTCTTTTGGGGTTATAACAAATCTGAGCTAAACTATGATTATTTGACCCGGCCCACTTCATGGTTTTATTTTATGTTAAAAAAAAAAAAGAAATACATAACAAAGAGAAAATACAAATCACGCGTGAACATAACAAACGCTCCAAAACCTTTCACTGAACAGAACACAGCACGCGTACCTACCAAAGAGGAATCAAAACTCATCCTTCACGCTAGCAATCAGATTGAATCCTCCCAAATCATGCAAGGACCTGAGGGATGAAGAACAAGCCAAAACCCTTCTGCTTCCCTTTTAATCAAATGTACACAAACATGTCGCTTTCTCTGAGCCTCTTCTCCCAAAACATACCGATTTGGTGAATTAAGCCACAGAGGAGGTTGCTTGATTCAAATCAATTCAATTAATAAGGATCAGAATTGAAATCAGAGAGGCTGCATAAAGATCAAGGTAAAATTTCATCGTTATCTGTTGCAATTTCCCCCCAAAATCAATTTAAACCCTAAATTTTTAATATTATTATAATCTTAGAAACCCTAATTTTCCAGCTATAAATAGAGTTGTTTAGGTAGAGGAATACTCACCCCAGCATAGCGCTCATTGCATGCTTTCTTTCCCTCTCTTATGTATTTTTAGCTATCAATATGTTTTTCCTTCTATTTTGTTGTTTCCTCTTTAACTTCTGGTTTGTTTACTTCCTAATTATTTTTTTTATAAAAAATGGCTTTGACAATTGCTACTGCTTTCAATAAGATTGAAGAAATTAACATTGAAAAATCCTTTTGGAACATTAAGGCAAAAGTAATAAGGTTATGGCAAGTCTCTGATTTCAATCGTAACAATGTTGCTTTCTCTGTTGAAATGGTTTTAATGGACTGTGATGGTGGAAGAATTCATGCCACCATCAAAAAAACTTTGCTTTACAAATTTAAGAATGAGGTTTTAGAAGGAAAGACTCATGCTTTTGAAAAAATGGGTGTTGCTTCAAATGGTGGTGGTTATAGAACCACTACACACCCTTACAAGTTGAACTTTCAGTACTCATCCACTGTTCAGCATTTGCCTTCCTTGCAAATCACAAAGTCACCTTACCATTTTGTTCCAATATCTGACATTATTGGTGGTGGATATGACACTGATTATTTGCCCGGTTAGTTAATAAAACTTGACATATATTTTAGGAAACCTATAAACATATATAATGATTGAAATCACTAATAAATGCAACATAGTATTAATGTTAATTTTATTAATTGGTACTGGTGTTGGGAGTGAAAGAGAACTAGAGAAAAATGGAGCAACCACTAAGTTGAATGTCATTGCTCTTGAAGCTGAAGGGTAATCTTATGTTTCATTCAAATCTAACTTTTCATATTTTTTAGAATATTTAACTTGGTAATTTTTATGCTAATACTCAATACATTAAATTTTAGGTTCAAAATCCAATGTACTCTTTTTGGCAACTATTGTGATGAACTAAACAGCTTCATTGCTGCTGGAGATGTTCAGAATGCAGTTGTTATTATTCAACTTGCCAAAGTTAAAAATTTTCAAGGTATAAAATTACTTAATTTATTGATTTTTGTTCTTATTTGTACTTGCTTACTTATTAATGTCTATTTTTTTGTTTCATTTAATTTGTTGATGAAGTGATTTATATGGTATGTGTAGATAAGGTGCACCTACAGAATTGTATGGCTTGCACCCGCTTAATCTTCAATCCTAATTGTGAAGAAGCTAGGGTTCTTAGGAATAGGTATTTGACACAACAATTTTGTTTTAATTCATTTTGTTTAATAACTGATTTTTGCTTTCACTATGCTAATGTTGTTGTTTATTTACTTAGGTTTGCTGACAGTGGGGATTCTCCATCCCCATTAACCTTAACACAAATTTGTGCTGAACCAAGGGTCAGTCCTTTAGAAGAATTCCTGTACAACACACCAAGGACAACAATCCAAGGACTTAAAGATGCTACTACAGTGAGTCTTAGCATCTCTTAACTTATGGTTTTATAATCATATTTATTCTCTATCTCACTCTAACAATTTCTTTGATAATTATATATAGGATTCATTGTTTGTTGTGCTTGGAACTATTAAAAAAATTTTGAACCCTGAAACCTTTTGGTACACTTCATGCTCTTGCTCCAAAGCTGTAATTCCAGATTCAGGATTGCACTTTTGCGAAAAATGTGATAGGCATGTACCTAGAGTTTTCCCTAGGTAAAAAATTTATACTCTTATTTTATTTAATCTTCAGTTTCACAAATTAATTTTCTCGCTTACACAATATTTGACTTATTTTACATTTTTTTGCATAATATGTTAATAACCTAGGTTTTGTATCAAAGTGAGAGTTTTGGACAACACTGATTGTGGATCTTTTGTGATCTTTGACAATGATGCATCTCTTCTTTTCCGCAAGACATGCCAAGATGTGCTGGATTCCATTCCTAGAGTAATTTACAAAACCTTTTATTTGAATTTCATTAATGTTTTTTTTTCCTTTTATATTTGACTAACATGGATATACACTTTTTATAGGGTTCTCCTGTTGGCTTTCTTCCAAATGAGGTTGCTGGTTTGGTTGACCAGACCTTACTCTTCAAGGTTGAGACAAAAGCCAAGTTCAACATAAGGTTTGAACAAAGTTTTCGTGTTAGAAAAATCTGTAAGGATGCAAATGTCATCATTGAGTTTAAAAAGAAATGGGATACCGAAGATGCTTCTTTCTCTAAATCTTCTAATGTATGTATTTTACTTTTTACTTTTTCTTTTACTATTTTGGATCTATGCACAAAGTTGATTTAAATTTGTATTTTTCTCTTATGTTTCCTAAAAGGAAAATGCTTCATTGTCAACCATAATGGACAAAGGGAAACAACTTTTGCTTGAAGGACCTTCTGATGGTTTAAGTCAGGTTAATTTAGCTTTTATGGTTACAAAGCTCTTTTGTTTGGGTTCATATAAGAATGTAAATTTGGTTAAAGGCAATGTTGGTGAGGATATTGAATGACATCATTTTTTTAGCAGGATATTGTTTGTCTATCTTCCCCAAATCCTATGCTTAAAGGCAATGTTGGTGAGGGTTCCGACTATATTAAAGAGGTACAATTTTGGTTTCTATAAATATAAAATCATCTATTTGCATTCAGTTTATCATTCAATTTTAGATTCGTTAATACTAATTAAATTTCCTTTAGGATTTGATGACCAAATTTGGTCAAGCAGTGCAAAGTGGTGATGATAAAACACCAACTGTCAAGGAAGTTAAGAGATCATCCCCCACTAACCAAGATGAGGAAGACATGGATCTGCCATTGAAGTTGCTCAAGAGAAGCATCAAGATTGAGAAGCTCTAGGGCATTGATTGCCACTGATGTTATGTCACAATATCTATTATTCACCTATGTTTTGTTGCCACCTTATGATGTTTGAACTCATGTTTTGTGATCCCACTTGATGGATCTCTACTCTTATTAACTTATGTTTTGTAATATTTGTGATCCCACTTGATGGATCTCTTGATTTGGCATATTTCATTATGGTCTGTAATATGATGATACAAGGATCTCAGACTCTTTGGTTAGGATCTCAAGAATGTTTTGGGATTGAAATCTCCATTGCCTATCTATCTAATACTCAAAGAGAAACAACAAGGATGGAACCAAATGATGCAACTCTTTCAAGGTTTATGAGAAGACAAGTTAGGATTCAGGATAAAAAATCATCAAACAAGTCCAACAAAGGTTAGTGTAAAAATAACTTCATCCTAAATCATAAGTTCATATTAACTCTTCATAGAATATATTAAGAAGAAGGGTATCACTCTAAAACCTTAAATCTACTATCCATGTCATGATAGGAAAATAATACCTTAAAGAGTCTACAAAATGAAAAAATGCAGCATCCTGAGAACAAATTAGATAGGCATATTGAATATGAACTAAAGATGGCATATTTATCATGAAAAAGTACTCTATTTTTTTTTTTTTCAGAAAATAAAACTAGATTCATTTCAACAAGGTCACAAAAGTTGAGGGAGTATCATGCTTCAAAAAGAGTTCCTCTATCACCATTGATAAATGGTAACAATTCTTTGCTTAGAGATAAAACTTTTACATCTACTTTTACAGCTCTATTTTTAGTCTACATAACTCTTAAATTCAATCTAAAATGTTCAATTATGCAGAAAATAATGTGGGAACAAGTTCAACTATGTCACAAAAGTTAAGTGAGATTCATGCTTCAAAAAGATTTGCTCATTCACCATTGTTAATTGGTAACAATTTATCTTATGTTAACTTTCTCCTTCTATGATTATGACATAAATAATAAATATTATAACCAAGTTTATCACTTACTCTATGAATTAATCTACATTGGACAGATTCATCTACAGTTGACAATCACTTTGTTGTGTCAAGTCCCTCTACTCCGTCATGTAATAAAACAAGTTAGTATCAAGTCGACGAGTCTTTTATGAATTTGTACATAAGTTTGTTTAACAATTATATTCTTACTCATTTTATTGTTCTATTTTTTTTTACAGTTAATGCAAAATCCAACCAAACTAATTTATCTAACATTTCAAGTCCTGATATGAATTATGAGTCTCCAGTTTCATTTGTTTGCAATGACACGTTTGGTGAAGCTTCTATTGTTCAAAATATAGGTTCATATGATTTCTATTTACTACTATACAATTTTAAGAAAACCTTTGATCTTTTTTATAATTTTTATTGACACAATCCTCGATTTTTATTAAATAGATCCTTCAAGATCTATTTCTACCACCAGGTCAGATGTTATAAACCCATCTAATCTCTCACATGGTAATCAAAGAAAAAGGAAATACAAGCAAATTGAATCATTTTATGGTACAAGATTAAATTTTGACACTGAATTAGAAACTCAGAATGCAAGTTTGGATTCATCAAACAATGGTATCACTTAATTTTATTGTTCTTTGTAGATTCATATTAAGATTGATTATAAAACTTTGATCAATTACTGATAATTATGCATATTCAGGAACTACTTTTGAACAACACAACATAATGGAATTAAAATCAGATATGTATGCTAAGGCTGAGAGAGAAGGTATGAACTATATTTTTTGAAAATCTTCACCATCCAAAACAGATTTGCAAGGATCCTAATAAATTGTTTTTATTAATATATTCAGTTTGTGTTGAATTTGGTAATCCCTATATCAAGTGTAAGTGGTGCCAAACACAACTTTGGTTGGAAGAAAGAGCGGAGAAATCAAGGCCCGGTCATGCTGATGTTGAGTTTTCTATATGCTGTCAAAAAGGTTTTGTTGACCTTCCATTATTGAAAAAACCACCAGCACTCTTGGTGTCTTTGTTGAATGGAACTGAACCTAGGAGTAAGCACTACTTAAAGAATGCTAGAGCATACAATAGCATGTTTGCATTTACCTCACTTGGAGGCAAAGTTTTTACTAAGTTAAATAATGGTAGTGGACCTCCCCAATTTACATTACATGGTCAAAATTATCATAGAATTGGGTCTTTGCTACCCGAAAATGGAAGTACTCCAAAGTTTGCACAGCTATACATCTACGACACCCAAAATGAAATACATAATAGAACTCAAGTTTTCAAGTAAGCATTCAAATTTACTCCTTTCAATATAATTATATAAATCTTAAATTTTCGCATTTTTCATCAACTAAATGATATTTTTCATATGAAAATCAATATTGCATTTACTTATTGTAATTATTTGGTTCCGGCTGCAGATCATTCAGTGATGCAGATAATGATGATGATGATGGTTTTGATCTTTCATTGGTAGAAGATCTCAAAAATATGTTGGACGACTCAAATCCTTTGTGCATATGGTTTAGAAAAGTTCGTGATATTGTTGAAGGAGGAGAACGTCCAAAGTTAGCCTTACGATTGTTCCGTAAGAGAGACAAAGATTCAAGAATGCACAACATACCAATTGTAGATGAAGTTGCAGGTTTGATAGTTGGAGACTATGATCATACTGAGCTTGGAAGAGATATCATTATTGATGATGTGAGAACAGGTCTAAGAAGGATACATGAGACACATGTTCTATACATGCCACTCCAGTATCCATTGATTTTTCCTCGCGGTGAAAATGGTTTTGAGGAAGATATTCCATATAGAGAAACAATTCCAGGATACTTTGAAAAAAACCGCAACGCACGCAAAAGAGTTTCTATTAGAGAGTTCATTGCTTATAGGATCCAAGAAAGAAAATGTGAATTTGGTAACATTGTAAGAGGAAAAAGATTATTTCAGCAGTTCATAGTGGATGCTTACACCATGATTGAGGCTCAAAGGTTGTCTTTCATAAGAAACAACCAACAAACAATTCGATGTGAACTATTAAATGGATTGCAAGAAGCAGTTGAGTCTGGTGATACCGATGCTCGCTCTGTTGGACAAAGACTCATACTTCCAGATTCATTTACAGGGTCACCAAGGTACATGTTCAACAACTGTCAAGATGCAATGGCTATCTGCAAGAGATTCGGTTATCCAGATCTTTTCATTACAACCACCTGCAACACCAATTGGAGTGAAATCAAAGATTTTGTAACTAAAAGAGGTCTCACTGCATCTGATCGACCGGACATCGTATCACGAGTTTTCAAAATGAAACTTGATGAAATGATGGCAGATTTTAAAAAAAGAGAAATATTTTGCAAGGTCATTGCAGGTTTGTAAATTTATTTAATTCTATATTTACAATTAATAATCAATGTTATGTCCAAAACTAAAACATGTACAAATCACAAATTTCTATGTCTATTACATGACAGGGATGTACACAGTAGAATTTCAAAAAAGAGGGCTTCCGCATGCGCATATTCTTTTGTGGTTGGAAGATACAAGCAAAGTGATTACTACTAAGGATATAGATAAAGTAATTTCAGCTGAAATCCCGCATCCTGATTTATATCCAAAGTTGCATTCTGCTGTTGCATCCTACATGATACATGGTCCGTGTGGATATGGTACAAATTCACCTTGCATGAAGGGGAATAAATGTTCCAAATTCTTTCCCAAGAAATTTTTGACAGATACATGTATAGATCATGATGGATATCCATGTTACAAAAGAAGAAATAGTGGTGTCACTATCAACAAAAATGGTAAATGTTTGGACAATAGATCTGTAGTTCCTTACAATCCAGCACTTTTGACGAGGTACCAAGGTCATGTGAATGTTGAGTATTGCAATTAATCAAATGCTATCAAGTACTTATTCAAGTATGTGAACAAAGGCCCTGATAGAGCCAATCTTCAGATTAAAGATGGTGAACAATTAGCACCGATTGATGAAATCAAGCGCTACTACGACTGTAGATATGTGTCATCATCAGAGGCAGCTTGGAGGGTCTATAAATTTGATATTCATGAACATTGGCCTGCTGTTACTAGATTAGGTTTACATCTTGAAGGGCAGCAGCCGGTTACGTTCAAGGAACATCAACATCTTGAAAATGTTCTTGCTTACCATGAATCTATTGAAACAATGTTCCAGGCTTGGTTTGTTGCAAATCAGAATTACAGTGAGGGTAGAAATTTGACTTATGCAGAATTTCCATCCAAATTTACTTTCCACACAAAAGGAAAGGTTTGGGAGCCAAGAAAGAGTGGATATTCTATAGGTCGGCTTTCTTACATTCCAGTTGGTTCCGGTGAGTTGTATTACATGAGGATTCTTTTAACCGTTCAAAGAGGTTGTAAGAGTTACGAAGACATCAAAACTGTTGACGGAAAGGTTTGCAAAAGTTTTCAAGAAGCTTGCTATGTTCTTCGTTTGTTAAAAGATGATCAAGAATTTATCGATGGTATCAAGGAAGCTCATGAAAGAGAAAGTGGCTACATGCTAAGACGTTTGTTCGTTCGTTTGTTGAACATGAACTCAATGACGAAGCCTGATGTTGTATGGAATGAAACTTGGAAGTTGTTAGCTGATGGGATTCTTTACGACAGACGAAGGACACTAAAAATTCCAGGTAAATTTTGACTTTATTATATTGTCCTATACATCTTTAATTAAACTATTTTATATGCTCAACTACTTCTATTAACAAAAATACAATAATTAGATATATCTTTTATCATAGCAAGTTTAATATACTATAACTTCTTATAAACTCATTATTCAAATTATATATTCTAATGTAGTAGTACCCTATTGAAACACAAAAATATTATTGAACCATTCATGAACTATAATTTAAATTTTAGCTATGTTTATTTTCTTTTTTACCATGTGCATATTTCAGAATTCCAAATAAGGCATAGTTGTCATGAAATTTTGTCATTTACTTATTTGGACAGATTTACATATTCCTGATGATGAATTGTAAAATATTTGCCTAATAGAGATAGAAAAGCTTCTAATGTGCAATGGTAAATCTTTGAAAAGTTTTACGTGTCTACCGTATCCAACTCTTGACTCATTGTTTGCTAAAGAGAATAAGTTGATATCTGATGAGTTGAACTATGATAGAGAGGAATTGCATTTGTTGCATGAAGAATTATTGCAAAAACTTACTGATGAACAACACAATGTGTACTCTACTATAATGAAATCTGTGACAGCTCAAGATGGCCAGTTTTATTTTTTATATGGGTACGGTGGAACAGGAAAGACTTTTTTATGGAGAACACTATCAGCAGCTATTAGATCACAAGGCCGTATTGTCATTAATGTAGCTTCAAGCGGCATTGCATCTTTATTATTACCTGGTGGCAAAACAGCTCACTCTACCTTTTGCATTCCGTTGGTTGTCAATGAAAAATCTAATTGCAGCATCAAACAAAAGGACCTAAGAGCTCAATTGCTCAGAGAGGCATCTTTATTTATATGGGATGAAGCTCCAATGATGAATAGATTTTGTTTTGAAGCTTTTGACCGTACTATGAGGGATTTGATGAGGTTGGTAGACGAAGAAAACTTGAACAAACCTTTTGGTGGAAAGGTAGTAATTTTGGGGGGTGATTTTAGGCAAATTTTACCTGTCATTAGAAAAGGATCTAGACGTGATATCATGAGAGCAACTATCAGTTCATCTGTTTTGTGGAAAAATTGCAAGGTTTTAAAGCTAACAAAAAACATGAGGTTGACAGGTGATGGTACAACACAAAGTGCAATTGAACTTAAAGAATTTGCAAATTGGATTTTGAAGATCGGAGATGGTGACATGGATCTTGATGAAGATGGATCATGTAATATAGAAATTCCTCAGGAGTTGTGTATTCCTCAATGTGATAATCCTTTGCAAGCACTAATTGACTTTGTTTATCCTAATATTGTCAATAACCTTTGCACTCAAAAGATATTTGAAGAAAAGGCAATTCTTGCTCCCACTCTTGATTGTGTTGAACAAGTCAATGACTATGTTTTATCTCTTATACATGGTGAAGAAAAAGAATATCTAAGTGCTGATACCCCTTGCAAATCTGATGAAAATTTTGATATTGAGAGTGATTGGTTTACTTCTGAATTTTTGAATGATATTAAATGTTCAGGTGTACCAAATCATCGTTTGAAATTGAAGGTTGGTGTTCCTATCATGCTTTTAAGAAACATTGATCAAGCAAGTGGTTTGTGTAATGGAACAAGATTGCAAGTCAATGATCTTGGTATCAATATAATTAATGCGACAGTTATTGCCGGTAAAAGTATTGGTGAAAGGGTGTTAATACCAAGGATGGATTTGGTTCCTTCAGATTCTGGTTTTCCATTCAAATTTGAAAGAAGACAGTTTCCAATTTCATTATGTTTTGCTATGACAATTAACAAAAGTCAAGGACAATCATTGTCTAAGGTGGGACTTTATCTACCTCGACCTGTTTTTACACACGGTCAATTATACGTAGCTGTATCTAGAGTAACAACTAAAAAAGGTTTGAAGATGTGCATTTTGGATGAAGAAGGAAAGACATGCACTTCAACTATCAATGTTGTTTATCCAGAAGTTTTTGATAACCTTTGATTTAATGAGACCATAAGGTAAATACTTTTATCAATTTTCCACTCATTCCAATATTTTTATAATGCTGAATGTAACAATATTTTTTTTGCACAATTTTTCATTGTAGGAGAAAGTAGCTGATTTCAAGAAAATATTCAAGCCAAAGGAGATGAAATTTCACTAAATGTTTTGTGTTGAAGTTGTGTAATATTATAACAACTTAAGGGATATATGTAATTTAGGTCGTTTCTAATCCGACTCCATTTTGTTGGCATGTAATATGCTTATACATTATATTTAATTCCTACATAGACATTATTTTTTAAATTATGATTATGCATTACATTTAACAAACTAAAGTTTCTGTACGAAATTACAAAAACACAATGTTCCCCGTGCGTTGCACGGGTATTAATACTAGTAAATAAGATAAATGACTAAAGTGTTACAAATAAAATATACCAAAATATTAAAAAAAGTAAGATAAATAACTAATATTATAATTTTGCAAAGACATTTTATGGAGAAGGTCACGCTCTCGCCTCTAGGAATAACACACATACGTATAAATCGCTAATTAGTAATTACTCTTTTTATGGGAAATCTTTTTTTTTTTTTTTTTTTGGTACATGGGAAATCTTTTATTACTCATTGTTTTTAGTAAATATTTTTATTACTCTCCTTTTTTACGCATATTGTTTTTTCTTTTTTTTATTATAAGGTATTATTACTCTTCTTTTGGTACAATGTTTTTTATTACTCTTATTATTATAAGCAATACTATTAAATACTGTACTAACTTTTTTCTACTGCATTAAATAATATACCTTTTTTTTTTGAGAAAAAATAATTTACCGTTTTGTTTGGGAATTATTACTACTATTTAAGTTCACGATTTTCGTGTTAAAAAAAATATACCATCTCTTTTTTAAAAAAGAAAAATACCATATCTGATTTAATTTATTTTTAAGTGAATTTTTCTGTACACATTTATTTAACAGCAATCCTATATAGTATGCTATTTTTTCCCATTTGTTATCTCACTTTTTTTCTTCTAAAAAGTAAGAGATTTAATAATTAACTAAATAAAAAAAAGGAGAAGAACGTCATACAAACCGGTTCAATAAAAATGATTTATCTAGATTATATTACTTCATAGTAATCTATGAAGCACAAACTTCGACATGGACACGTGACACGACACGAACATGGAAATATAGACAATGTTCATATAAAAAATATAGGACACCGACACCGCTATATAACTATAAAAGTTTTAAATTAAAAATCAAAATATATACTACATGTCTATCTAAAGTTGCGCATTTATTTAATTTTAAAAAATGTTTTATTAACAAGATACAATAATATTTATTTTTATTTTTTGTAGAGATATTTGATATTTATTTATCCACCAACTATAAAAAAAGTTAAATATTTTATCAAGTTTTCAATCCTTTATCGATCAATATTGTTGCTTCGACTAATTTTTAATCTTTGTGGATATGCGTCTAATTTGTGTCTAAGAAGAGTAAAAGCAAAGGAAAAAATCTTTTGAGACACTAGTTGCATGAGTGTTTTGCAGGTGTCGGACACTGATCAAAGAAGTGCTGGGAAATGTTTTTTTTACGCCAATCTGAACTATCCGACACGTATCGTAGAAGTGTCATACAAGTGTCGGATAGCGCGATACACTTAATCATAGATGTATTTATGATTCATAGGTAGTAATACACTACAACGGTTTTTCAATAAATTCTGAAAATTAGTAATTAATATTGTGTTTGTATATGATATGGGATGGAGACATGGAGCACTATTTATTTTCGATCAAAAAGAAAATTCAGTATTTAATGGTTTTCTTACATATTTTCATTGGCTGGGTGTCCATGTCACTCCGGCATTACCGTCTACTACTTTCTAGTAGTATATAATTAAATAATAATAAATTAATAAGGTGATTGTGTTTGTGTTGGAATGAATGAATGAATGAGCCGTCCACAGTGACATGACAGATCGGTGTATACCATTAAGTAACGTGCGTGAAGATCACTATGTTTGAACTTTGATTTGATTTGATTTGATTCATAGGAGTATGTGTTGTTGTGATTTGATATTGTAGTGTAGCTGTAGGACTAGGGGCCTGTGCTATGGTCAATGCTACTCTATTGAATATTGGATGATCATGATCTTCTCTTTCTTCTCTTCTCTTCTCTTCTTATTTACTACTAGTCTACTATAGTATTCTCCGTCACTGGAATTTGATGAAACATTGTCTCTATCGCTCTTCCTTTTCTTTTCTCACTTCTTTCAACCATAATTTATTAATATCTCTGCTCTCTCCTCCTGTTATTCTAATCAATACATATGGCTTCTTCTCCTCCTCCTCCCCCGGCTGCTGCTCATCACTCTATGGTACAGTACAATTTATTTTTCTTCTTCTCTCGTAAATACTACAAATTATTTTGATCTGCAATCTTAATTCATGATTTCTTCTTGCTTTGCTTTTTTTTTTTTTATGTGAATCAATCATCATTATGACATGTTCTCTGCTACCTCTTATTTATAACTACTCTTTTCAAGAATTGATTTAGTTGTGTCCTTAATTATTATTTTTCAGAATAATAAAAGATTATGGAAGCAAACAATTCTGCTGTCATTTCAAATTGTTGGAGTTGTTTATGGTCAAATTAGCACTGCTCCCTTATATGTGTTTAGTACAATGCGAGTGAAAGATCTTGAATCCGAGGAGGTTGTTTATGAACTCTTCTCCTTCATTTTTTGGACTCTCACAACTATTTCTTTGATCAAGTATGCCCTCATAGTCCTCAAAGCTGATGATAAAGGAGAGGGTACATACGTAATCATCCTTTTGTTTGTTCATGTGTAATTATCTTGTATGCAATTATTTTATAGAGAATTGAAAATATTATTATTCATTCTCTTTCCAGGTGGTACTTTTGCTTTATACTCGCTGTTATGTAGAAATGCAAAAGTTGGGCTACTCCCTTGTGATAAAACCGCCAATGAGGTCATGCTTTTTGATGAGGAGGAAACAACAAATCCTTCTTCTAAGATCATCAATTCTGATTCCAAAGCACGAAGGGCCATTGAGAAACACAAGTCCGGCCATTATTTGATATTGTTCCTCGCCCTCTTTGGTTCCTGTATGACAATTGGGGCTGCAGTCCTCACTCCAGCTCTCTCAGGTACGTACCTACCTCTCTCAAGTCCAATTTATCAATTAATTAAATTGTTCCTGTTGTTTATATACTTAATTTTTGCTTGTTTATCAGTATTATCAGCTTCATATGGTGTTCAACGATCCTTGTCGGAAATGGCAAGCCTATGTAAGTGCTTTATTCTAACCATGCTAAGCCCCAATTTGTTTATTGTTTATATACTTAATTTCTTATTATACATATTCTTTCCTTTTTTGTTTGCTTCCTTGGCATTCTCTTTTCTGAAGGACATATCATTACTTGCTATGCTACTACGAGTATCTCTGATTACTTTGTTATCTATAAACAGTTTCTTCGTCACGGCATACTCCGGATTCTGTGTCAAATGTTCTACAAAAATGTAAGTACGTTATGCTCGTTTGATTGTTTGATTGGTAAGGTTCTTTCAAATGTCCCTTTATGTTGAGTCGAGCATCCATTTGTTTATTTGGATAAAAGAAATTATAGTTTCTCACTCGCCCAGTTACTTAGCACTATGCATCCAAGTAGTTGTTGATATAGTAAATGAAGAGTAGATAGATATTTATGCAACTTTTGCAGTCATGCTGCATAAATCCTGTTGACCTTGTGCTTCATTGATTTCCAGATGTACCCGTTCCCTCTGCGTGTGTTATATTGATTGGCCTTTTCGTATTGCAGCCTTGCGGTACACATAAAATTGGGTTCATGTTTGCCCCAATTATTGCTGTTTGGCTTTTGTTTGTTGGTGTGGTGGGCGCGTATAATATATTCCACTGGGATGTTAAAATCATCTATAAAATATCCCCACAATACTTGTTCAAATTCATGAGGAATATTGATGCCGGCAGATGGAGGTTGTTGGGGAGCGCCATTTTATGTGCAGCAGGTGGGATTTGTCATTTGCTAGAAACTCATAATTATTTTGGTTAATTGATATCTTGTTGTACTATTTTGCAGGATCAGAGGCAATGTTTGCAGGCCTAGGCCATTTTTCTAAGAAATCAATCAAGGTATTACTAGTATAATGTGTAACTTGTTCTAGTAAATTGATTGTAATAAAAAATTATTAGTACATTGTGCATCATGCATGTGCCTGTAACTTGCAGATTACATTTATTTGCTTGATCTATCCGCTTCTTGTGATATGCTATGCGGGTCAGGCTGCATATATCTCTAAAAATTTGCACGCTCAAGATTTTAATCATCTTAGTCAATCTGTGCCAAGTAAGTTGGTCCAGTGCATGCCATGCCACCCTTTATTTCGAAGACACTATATATAGTTTTTGTTGCTTTGCTAAAGTAATTGCTACTGCAGGTCATTCCAAACATATATTCATAGTACTATCCCTACTTTCTTCGGCTGTCGGAAGCCAAGCAACTATAACAGCGAGCTTCTCCATCATTAACCAGTGTCTGGCACTAAATTGTTTTCCAAGAGTGAAAGTCATTCACACATCAAAAACGATACACGGCCAGGTTTACATCCCAGATGTCAACTGGTTATTGATGATTTTCAGTCTATCTGTCACGATTGGTTTCAGAGACTTGGTGAAGATTGGCAACGCAACAAGTATTCCATTTTTTCATTTCTCTTAGACTTTAATTTGTAGTATGAATTAATTAATGACTTTTCTTGGGTTGATGATCAAAAGAGTAGCTCCCATTTTTGTATTAAATCAGAAAATTCAAGTCGTTAAATTATGATGGGGATTCTTAAGAAAATGAAGAGTTGGTAAACTAAACAGGGAAGGCAGATAAAAGAACTGATGCTTAATATTATCAATAAGCACAAGGCAATTATCTGTGAGATAATGCACTTGTGATTTGATTAAACTAAGGATGGTTATATATGAAACTTGTGTACCATTAATTTTTTTGTTTTTTGGAATCAAATAGCGTAATTAATTAAGCTCACAATTTGTGGCAGGTTTGGCTATAATATGTGGAATGCTGGTGACAACTAGTCTCATGTCACTAATCATTGCATTGTATTGGGAGAAGAATTTGATGATATCAGCATGCTTTCTGGTATGTTTTGGCCTTATTGAGGCTGCATATCTTTCAGCATGTATGCTGCAGTTTCACAAGGGAGCTTGGTATCTACTTGTCCTTTTGGTGGTGTCGATGACAGTCATGCTTTCATGGCATTATGGAACAGTGAAGAAGTATGAGTTTGATTTGCAAAACAAGGTGTCAACTGAATGGCTAATAGATGTCAGTCCAGGCCTTGGCATTTCAAGGGTAGCTGGAATTGGCTTCATTTACACCGACATAGTAACAGGAATCCCAGCTTTCTTTTCACATTTTATTACAAATCTTCCTGCATTTCATCAAGTGCTGATCATGGTGTCCTTTAAGTCTATGGCGGTGCCTCAT
Source organism: Trifolium repens (assembly GCA_030408175.1). Taxonomy (NCBI): domain Eukaryota; kingdom Viridiplantae; phylum Streptophyta; class Magnoliopsida; order Fabales; family Fabaceae; genus Trifolium; species Trifolium repens. The sequence goes on from CP125842.1 coordinate 64,194,350, forward strand.
GTTCCAGAATGTGAAAGGTACCTGATAGGACGGATTGGGCCAAAAGATTATAAAATATATCGTTGCATTGTGAGATATGGATATTGCGATAATAATATCAGGGACACGGGTGATTTTGAGGAGAAAATCATTAGTGCTATAGGAGAATTCATTTCCATTGAACATTTGAGTGACATTGAATCAATGGTTTCGGCAGAAGAAAGAATGATGATAGTAGGAAAGTCATCATCATCATCAAGGCCAGATGGCAAGGCTTTAGTGCCTTTGATGAATGAAACATGTAACGAAGTGAGCATTATTAATGAAGCTCAGATTAGCCCGGTAGTAGTAATTGATGAAAGTGATCATAAGTTGTTAGCGAGTAGTAGCTCTTGCAACAAAAGAAAAAAAGTTAGGTTCATGTTGCCACCTGCTAGTGGTAGTCCTAAAATGGAAGAATCTGTGAGGAAAGAGCTGTTGGAACTAATTGATGCAAGGGAGAGTGGAAGTGCCTATTTCTTGGGACAGTCACATTTAGTGGTGCGTGATGGCTCAAACTATCTCAAGAGATTCTTAATAATGGTTTTTCGTTTCTTTGAAAAAAATGGCAGGGAACCTCCTGTTGCTCTCAAAATCCCTCATGCTGCTCTTGTAGAAGTTGGTATGATATGCACTATATAATAGAGTTTTTTTTTTTGTTCATCTTTGTACTATATGTATAATACTAAGAATGTGACATCATTGTACTTGCATACACAACCACCATGTATTTCACCCATTTATGGAATTTCCCTCCCATAAATCTCTTTCTCTCTTTTTTGCACAACTTTATTATTCATTTAGAATATTCGCAATGGGAAGGAGGGTCAACCCCACACACCAGAGTTAATGACCTTTTATAGTCTAGTGTTTGGTACGGGGAAGAGTTTCATACATTGTTTTTAAAAAACCATTAAGGATAAAATTGTAATGGTAGGTCCTCAATCAAGAGTCATTAAACTATTCGCAATTTCGCACACTACAATCCACTCTAGTGTTTTTTAATCAAGGATTCGTTTCTGTAAAAAAAAAAAACATTAAGGATAAAATTGTAAGCGTTTAAACAAAATTTAAAACAAATAAGATCATTCAACAACGTAAAATATTACAATTAAATAAAAAAAATCCTAAAATTCCAATTAATAATAAAAAGTCATCTAGTCTCTTGTTTTCTAACATTTCAAAGATACCCTAAAAATATCGCATTCAACAATTTACGATTTTTAATATGCTTTTTTTCTTTTTTGAAATTTATTGAATAAAATATGTTTTGTTAGCAATAAAATATTTATTTACATCATAAATAGTCTAAATATATATATTTTGTTCGATAAATTTTAAAAAAATCTTTTTTTCTCATATTTAAAATCAGAGAGAATTTCTTTTTTAAAGGCCAAATCAAAATTGGCATACGATATGTCTTGTACAAACATATACCCAATATAATATTAAATCCATCATCAACACCAATCAAAACAAAACCTGGATGAGATTAAAACAAGCTACCCCCAATACTTGATTCAACAGAAAACCAGCCAATTCCCTTTGTGTTATTACTACTCCCTCCGTCCCATTTTAAATGACCTTTTTTTGACTTAGTATACTATTTATTTAACTTGCTTTGACCTTATTTTTCTACTAATATATACATGCAAAAATTAGCATATGAGATGTTTGATTTGTCTCGACGAGTACTTTCAAACTATACCAATTTTATAATTTTTAATAATAGATAATTAGAGATATTAACCATTAAAATTGTACATTGGCAAATGTGTCAGTGGTCAAACAGGTCATTTATTTTGGGACAGATGGAGTATTATTTTCTTGTCCATGTTAAATAATTAATAGTAAATAATTTTGCTGGATCCCATGGATGGAGAGAGTAAAGCCGTGAATTGAATGTCAATGGTCAATGGCATAAAATAGAAAAGGTGGACGCAGCTTAAGCACATGTATGTTACATCACTTACATGTTACATAAAAACATTAAAGCCACAAATTGCAGCAGCATCGCTGGACCACAAAATGGTGGCCAACAGGGAACCACAAAATTGGTAGAAGTAAGAACAAAATTGGCATCTCTTCTGACTCAGGAAATAGCACGAGTCACAATCAGAGCCATTAGCCATGAGTGCCAAACCGTCACGGAAACACATTCTCGAATCCTCTATCAAATCAAAGGAAAAAAGAAAGTCTAACATGGACACAGCACCAAATAAAATAAGGAAAATGCTAACTAGTGTCTAGGTTAGAATATCTATTATAGTAAAGTTATATTGAAAAGTGTATAGTCAACATTGATAAAATATTTAAAGTGTTATTTTTTATACAAAATTTTCTATTTTTGTATCCTTAACTAGTGTCCTGAGGGCACTAGTTAGCATGACCCATAAAATAAATATAGGCACACTCACATAAAGAAGAAAAAAAATAAAATTTAACTAATTAGTCACATCACTTAATATTAATTATTCATTTTATCTTTTAACTTTATAATTTAATCGTGTGTGTGCCCAACAACTATTATTTAGTATTGTGCCTATAGAAAAATTTCTCAAAGGAAAATATCTTCTCTCCTTGCCCCTCTTTCTCTTTTTTTTTTAAAAGGAGTATAGGCCTCAAAATAAAAGAAAGAGTTATATTCAGTAATAGAATTTTTTATTATTATTTTTTGATTGGTTTTCATTATTTTTATTTGCTGCGTCTTATTCTTTTTGCGTACCTATCATTGTCTCAAATACTATCAAGGCTTTAATGCACTTTTGGTCTCCCTATTTTGAAAAACTTAACTTTTGATCCCCTATTTTAAAAATCAACATTTTGATCCTTCTATTTTAAATTTTTTTAAGTTTTGATCTCCTTCCTCATTTTGATGTCAATTTTGCTGATTTGGCTTTGTCATTGATGATATGACAGTGGTTATGTGGACAAGTTTAATATACATGTCATTAATAATTAAAAAGAATTAAAACAATACAACTTTAAAAAAAAAAGAATTAAAATAATTAATAATTAAAAAAACAGTAAAATACCAAATTCATCACCTTTCAATCGTTCATCATCACGTTCATTTTAATATATTTTCCCCCAATTCCCAGAATCCCAACTTTAGAAACCTTCTTCATCGTCTAACATCAAAAAGAAAAAAAATTCATCATCGTTGATTATCACTGACTCACCGTCATTTGTTCATTAAATTTTCCACCATCTCGCTGCTCACTTTATTCATATCTTACATCGATTTCGCTCACTCTCTTCATCGATTTCATTCTCAACGGCCGAAAACCTCATGACTACCGATTCGTCTTCAACGACCGTTGTGTTATAAAACATCACTGATTAGAAATCGAATTGAGTTTGTCGTAGAGAGATTTATTGTTGAGAAAAAAATAGAGAAACAGAGGGAGATCTATGAGAGTCTTGCGATAAAGAGAAATATAAAGGCTGAAGGAGTAGGACAAAAAGGAAGTGAATTTATTTTTTTTGGTTTATGGATTTATGGATTGAGCAATGAGGAAGATGAAGTTGAAAAGATTCTGGGTTTAATGATTAAATAAAAGCACGGAGGTAGAAGGAGTGAATATATGATGATGAGTTTGTATAAAATTGATTACTAACACATTGTAAAATTAATTCAGCTTGTTTTTCTTCTTTTTTGTATATAAAAATTGAATAGATAATATTTCTTCAATTTAATAAAAGTTTTTTGAAGTATAATAATTATTGTTTTAAAAAATAAAATATTTTATAAAATAAATATTATTTAATTAAATAAATTAATAATGACATGTATATTAAACTTGTCCACATAAACATTGCCATATCATTAATGAGAAAGCCATGTTAGCAAATTGACATAAAAATGGGGAGGGGGATCAAAACTAAAAATATTTTGAAATAGGGGGATCAAAATGTTGGTTTTTAAAATAGGGGATCAAAAGTTCAAGTTTTTCAAAATAGGGGGATCAAAAGTGCATTAAAGCCTACTATCAAATATGAATTTTTGTAAATATGACGAGAAAAGACTAGTATGATGATTGATGATAATGATAATGATGAGAAAATACAATTACCCAATAAATGTTTTTATTGAGATGAGAATATTAATAAGACATTAGGAGACAAGAGCTTATACTTTGAGGCTGATACTTTTACCTGATTAATATATTATTAGTGACTGGAATTCAATAAGTCTTGTTACAGTTATTTGACTTTTCATTAGGTGGTAATATTATATATATATATATATATTGATCGTTGATGAATGAAATAACACAAAAACAATTTTGTAGTGAATCTTATTATGGTATCAAAGCTAGGGAATATCATAGGGCAAATTAAAACAATTTTTACAAATCAAACACCATAAGAGATTATGGCTAGTGATGATGAGAATCCTAAGAGTAACGGGAAAAAGGTCGACATCGGTGAGCAGAGCGAGAAGAAGGTCGACTTGACTTATTATCTTGGCTTGAGTGACAATCCTGGCAACGTGATTACGCCAATACAATTGCGCGGTCCAAATTATGATGAATGGGCGAGGGCAATTCAAACCTCGTCATAAGCAAAGAGAAAATACAATTTTGTGGAAGGGAAAATTACAAAACCAACAACACCTGAGAAACTAGAGGACTGGACCGCAGTGCATTATATGCTCGTAGCATGGTTGCTCAACACCATCGAGTCATCACCGCACTCTACTATTTCTTATTATGATGATGCAAATTGCAGAATCCTTATGGACACATCTCAAGCAACGTTTTGCGTTGTTAACAAGACTCATATATGTCAATTAAAAACATCTCTAAGAGAATGCAAGCAAGGCACGAATGAGGAGGTGTCTGTCAACTTTGGTCGTCTATCTTGAATATAGGATAAGCTCGTGACCTCTGTCAAAAAGCTGACCTGCAATTGTGAAGGATGTACATGTGATATCAACAAAAACATGTGACTGATTTACGTAATGAAGATTACATTTATCATTTTTAGATTGGTCTTGTGGGAATTATGCAACGATTCACTCAAATTTGCTTTCACAAGACCCTTTACCAAACATTGATCAAGCATATCAGCGAGTTGTGCATGATGAGAGGCTGCTGCGGGGAGAGTCCCTGAATCATGTGAATCGCAACAATGTCATGGCATTTCGAGTCACACCTGATGCAAGAGGTAAATCTAAATTTGTGGATAATTATGACAAATTATGTAATCACTGCAACAGAGAGAAGGGCACGACGAGAACACGTGTTTTCAAATTCATGGTTCCCAGAATGGTGGGGGGATCGTCCCCGGGATGGACGTGGGTCTGCTCGTGGCGAAGCAACACAAGGGAGAGGAACAAGCCGTTCTGTACCAAAAAAAAACATGATATGCTTTTGTACAAAAAAAATGATATGTTTAAGGGGCCGACCCAAAAGCCCATGGGGCTAGCCCACGATGGCCCATGAAAAAGATAGGCCTGGGGGGCCAGTCATTTTTTTAAGCCTAACCCGTGTAAAAATATAGGTCCAATGGACTGATCCGATAGTCCAACCCATTTTCACAACTCTATAAATTGTCACATCAGTTTGTGAGTCGCAACCTCATTATTCAACTTTTTTAAGATTAAATCTCATTATTCAATATTCAACTTGAAACATGGGTTTAAAATTGAAATAAGTTACAAATTTGTTGGTGAAACTTTTTCCATTTTTTCTTTTCTACTTACAATATATTAAAAGAAACTACTACTAAAATATCAAATTTGTCCAATCAAGTTTAATAATATTTCAGAGTTTTTGCCCTTAAATGTAATTTTAACTATAAACTAAAAAAAAGAATATAAAAAAAAGAAGAAAAAAAAGATAAGCATAAAAGAAATTTTCCCATAAAAATAGCATCGAAAATCACCTCTAAAAAAAGATATTAATCCAATATATTTAACAAAAGAAATTTAATTAAAAAAAATTTACACATAAAAATAGGAACAAAAATCAATATAAAAGATACATATAAAAAATAGTACTAATATTTTTTGGATGAAAAAATAACTCAACCTAACATATAAAACTTATATATAAAATATAAAAAAAGAAGAACCTGATAAAAGAAAATATTTATTTATGAGCATCAAAATAAAAGAACGTAAAAATAGAAACAAAAACACAATGAGCCAGTTGGATTGACTTATTATAAGTTTTAAAAAGTAGATTATGAAAACAAGTTATAAAAATATAATTTTTATTAGTAAAAACTTATGAATTAACATGCGTAAAAAAAAACTTACGAATTAACACGGGACAATTGCTTTAATAATTTTTTTTTAATCATACACGGAATAATTGTTTTGATAAAAAAAGAAATTGAATAATAAATATTTATTAATATTAATTATAATTTATTAAACAAAAAATAGTACTAATATTTTTTGGATGAAAAAATAACTCAACCTAACATACAAAACTTATATATAAAATATAAAAAAAAAAGAACCTGATAAAAGAAAATATTTATTTATGAGCATCAAAATAAAAGAACGTAAAAATAGAAACAAAAACACAATGAGCCAGTTGGATTGACTTATTATAAGTTTTAAAAAGTAGATTATGAAAACAAGTTATAAAAATATAATTTTTATTGGTAAAAACTTATGAATTAACATGCGTAAAAAAAAACTTACGAATTAATACGGGACAATTGCTTTAGTATTTTTTTTTAATCATACACGGGATAATTGTTTTGATAAAAAAAGAAATTGAATAATAAATATTTCTTAATATTAATTATAATTTATTAAACAAAAATTATACACGGGACAATTGCTTTAATAAAAAAATAAATTAATTTAATGAATTTTATAATGACGAGCACAATAACGTCACTTATATTTTAAAAACATTTTATAACAGATTTCTAAATATATTATTATAAATAAATTTATACTTTAGTATTATATCAATCATAGATATAAAAAAACAATGGACATGAGCTTTAATAAATAATTTATTTTAAACAACAGAAAAATGAATTCTCATCAACAATAAATATAAGAAAAACAAGAAAAAATATTTATCATTAATATAATTTTTGTTATTGAAAACTTATGAATTAACATGCGTAAAAAGAAACTTACGAATTAACACAGGACAATTGCTTTAATAAAAAAAACTAATCATACACGGGATAATTGCTTTGATAAAAAAGAAATTGAATAATAACTATTTATTAATATCAATTATAATTTATTACACAAAAAGCATACACGGGACAATTGGTTTAATAAAAAAAATATTAATTTAATAAATTTTAAAAGGAAGAGCACAATGACGTTAATTATATTTTAAAAAATATTTTATAACATATTTCTAAATATTTTATTCTAAATAAATTTTATACTTTAGTATAATATCAATCATAGATATAAAAAAAATCAATGGACATGAGTTTTCACAAATAATTTATTTTAAACAATAGAAAAATGAATTCCCATCAATAATAAATATATGAAAAACAAAACAAAATATTTATCACTAATACATAAACGGAATTAAATAAAAATTCATACATGAAACAATTGCTTTAATAAAAAATTTAATCATACACGGGACAATTGTTGTAATAAAAAAAAATCGAATAATAAATATTGTATTTTTTATTATTAATTATAACTTATTATACAAAAATGATATACCGAACAATTGCTTTAGTTAAAAAAATTATTAATTTAATAAATTTACAAGAAAGAACATAACGACATCATTTATATTTTAACAATATTTTATAAATGCACGGGTTTCAAAAGTAGTTTAAAATTAAAAACTATATTTTAAAATTTAGGTACTGAAATTGTAAATAGATAAAATAGAGGGAGTAAAAACAAATATGTATAGTGGGTTCGAGAAGTAGACGGACGGGACATGATGAATAAAATATAAATACTCTGGAGGCAGGGGGCAAGAATAGAAGAATTCTTATACGATTAACAAACATCGTTTTGCTTTTGTTAAAAAAAACGGATCTATCTTCTGAACAAACGATAGTGATAATTCGTTCTTGGTCTGTTGATTAAATTTGAGTTGAGTTGAAACTCCTCCTCCTCCTCCTCCTCCATCATATGGACGTGGTAGCCACCACCGTCGTATTACCGTCTATCGTCCTTGGAAGACCTACAAACGGATTCCGCTTTGCTTCTTTTAAGGTATGTTTGTTCATTGTTAGTAACTTAGTTTCGTAATATCCATCCATCCATCCATATGTCTGTTTGTGTTTATTGTTGAATCAAATCATTTCATTCTTGCTAATGAGTCGGATTTAGAATCAAACAAATTAAATGCTTTTTGTTTTTTAATTTAGAAAAAATAAAATAATTAATTTGGTTGATTCAGTTTTCTTGATTGATGTCTGACCTTCAAATCCTTGGTTGGCAGCCGCTATGCACTTCCATCCCCAGGCAGCAAGGTCACAGCCATGTTGGAATTGCTGCTGTTGCAAGTAGAAGAAGAAGAAGAAGAACAACAACAACAACAACAACAACAAGAGGATTTGTAGTTAGAGCAACATCATCGTCACCGGACTCTTCTCACACCAATAATAATAATAATAATAATAATAATAATAATGTTGTTGCACCTCTTCAGTTCCAATCCCCAATCGGCCAATTTCTTTCTCAGATTTTGATCAACCACCCCCATCTTGTGCCTGCTGCAGTTGATCAGCAGCTTCACCAGCTCCAATCCGATCGTGATGCTGATCAACAAACCCAAGATCCTTCTCCTACCACACCCCCCGGCCCCACCACTGATCTTGTTTTGTACAGGTTTCTTCTATTCTCTCTTTCTCAACTTTATTTTTTATGTTAACCTTTGTTGCACCGTCTGTCTTCTAAACTACTTTTCCAGGAGAATTGCTGAGGTCAAGGCTAATGAAAGGAGGACAGCTCTTGAAGAGATCTTGTACACATTGGTTGTGCAGAAGTTCATGGATGCTAATATTTCTTTGATACCCTCTATAACCCCAGATCCATCTGGTAGAGTTGATTCCTGGTCAAACCAAGACGTGGGGAAACTTGAGCGCCTTCACTCTCTCGAAGCGTATGAGATGATCCAAAACCACTTGTCTCTCATTCTCGGTAACAGAGCCGGAGGAGATCTATCATCCGTTGCTCAAATCAGCAAACTCAGGGTAGGCCAGGTCTATGCAGCATCAGTCATGTATGGTTACTTTCTTAAACGAATTGACCAAAGGTTCCAGCTCGAGAAGTCCATGAAACTTCTTCCAAATGCACCAGATGAGAGCAGTGTTCGTCAAACTATCATGGATGATTCAGCAACGCCTGGTAGTAGTGAAGTGGACACTTCTCAGGTGATCTCTCATCCTGAAGTATCTACATGGCCTGGCGGCGACATCAATCCTGGTGGATTTGGCTATGGTATAAAGCCAACCACGTTGCGTAACTATGTGATGTCCTTCGATGGCGATACCCTCCAGAGATATGCAACAATAAGATCTAGGGAGGCCGTGAGCATCATTGAGAAGCACACAGAGGCATTGTTCGGAAGACCCGAAATGGCTATAACACCTGAGGGTGCAATTGATTATTCAAAGGATGAAAACATCAAAATTAGCTTTGGAGGTTTAAGGAGACTTGTTTTAGAGGCTGTGACTTTTGGTTGTTTTCTCTGGGATGTTGAGAGCTACGTCGACTCGAGGTACCATTTTGTTTTAAATTGAGCTGTGCATCCTGAAGGCATTGCTTTAGTGTATATTGGTACTGATCAATAGAATACAAGTTAATGTAGCTTGCTATTATAGGTAGGTACAACTATTGTTATTGTTAATAAATTTATCTGTATATACTATATAGTGATTTGTGACTCTAGATTTAACTAGTGAAAGGCAAGCTATGTTGTGATAGATCTTTGCTCATTTTTCTTCACCCGTGTTTGATGGCTGATTTTTGCTATTTAGATACCGCTCAATTGTTCATATAATTTTATGAGATTATGTGTTAGATTCGTTGAATAGGTGATTGAGAATTTGGACATTAAAAATCAGAGTCCAAATCTGGCACTGAAAATTATTTCAAACGGAAGTTATGTGGCTCAGAATGAAAGCATGGTAGATTTTTAATTTTTTTAGTTTTTTGGGTGAGAGGATAGTGTCTCAAAATAAGATAGTGAATACCTTAAAACTCAATAAATACTTACAAATGAATTTACATTTACGTTCTTTGAAGGACACTAACTAACATGGTTCAAATCAGAAACTTTTGGGTACAAGGTTTCTATTTTTATCACTAGACCAAACCTTAATTTGCCATGTGTTAGTTTTTTAATATCAATCAAACGTATAAAATGAATTTTATAGCAAGTATTTCAACTTTAGACTATCATCGAGGTCAACGATACGAAGCAGCTACTCCCAGCATTTTAACACCATCCAAAGTTGCTTGTCTGTTAACTATTAAGTGCTGCTTCATGGCCCATGGACATTTTAATTTTTTGTGAAAGGGAGTTGTTAAATGTATTCCCCTACTACTACTACTACTACATGTATTTGTACCCGTACACTTTTTGTTTTGGGACAAAATACTTGCTATACCAATGCTGCAAGTTGTACATTTCAAAATTTACCAACACTAATTTGTTTTCTGTATAAAAATTTCAGAGACTAATTGATGTATTATTTTTTTTTAGCAAGACTGAATTAAGTCTCTATTGAAATAATATATGCAGTACTATAAGTAAACCAAAGTATTTTAGTCTCTTTGCTAGTTTTGACTCATTACACCAGAGACTAATTATACAGATTTCGGTAGCTTGACGCTACACACAAGTATATATGTTGAATTAATATTAAACAAGAAGTAGAAGATAAAAAAATCATACTGCAACCAATATTGAAACAAGAATTCCACCAGAACCATTAATTTGTAGCTAGTTACATATAAAAGTTCTAATGAACACATAGCTACATAATATAATTATATGTCCCAATATCGTAGTCTTCACTCCTCAGCTGATTATAAAAGACCCGATTTAACAAATTTCCCCAACTTATTTAGATTAGGACCCTCCTTTGATTTGGATTCGACGACCTTACTTATATTGCATAATGTAACCCCTTGGACAGATTCAGAACATGCAAAACTTTGTCAAAAACATCGTAATAGACAACTTTGGCATTCATTTGCTCAAGCTCAACAGACATAAATCCTTGGCCATGTAGTAAAATTTGACCCCATCTTTTCCATTTTTATCAACGTCTCCTTTCCATGCCTTTGAACCTCCACCACTAGTTAAGAACTGTATTTGGCTGCAAATGTGATTGACAATTCAGTAAACAAACAAACAAACAACCAAGTTAAAATAAGTTAACTTGTAGACCTGCTGGTGCTACTTATGTGTTCCAAGCAATGGTCGTGCCCATTTAAGTACATATCAACATTGTTGACCTGCAAATTTCATTTGAAATGAGAAAGTTTTTCATCAGGAAACAAAGGATGATGCTCCTTATCTCTAGGGAAATATTTTCTTAGTTTGAGTACTAGCAGGTAGTTATATATATATATATATATATATATATATATATATATATATATATATATATATATATATATATATATATATATATATATGAGTAGTGACCTCAAGGATTGGCAGGACGTGTGTTAAGAGCTCTTTTGTATCCCCGTGGTGCCCTATGCTTCTTACAGGATGATGTCCCACAACAATCTTCCACTTGGCAGTAGAATCTCTTAGTGCTGTTTCTAGATCCTTCATTTAGAATTACACACACGCACGCACACAAAGGACTATTAGACCACCATTTATCTTAATAATTTATGTGATAAGGATACTTAATTACCTTTAAGAGGTTTGATAAATATTTGTCCCTTGGAAGTACACCTCTCCAATCATACTTGTGAAGTTGTGATCATTTGGCTTCAAAAAGTACTTGTCGACAAAAGGAGTTGTATCCACAAAGAAAAACTCTGCGATTTCTGTGATGTTTTAATATTAGAAGAAGAAGAACTGTTAATTAATGATATGTGGATACGGGAGGCGCCATGGAGTATATTGAATTGACAAGTTGGGTGAATGAAAGAATTACCAGTGTGAAGGATAAAAGATCTTTGGCTAAACCATCTATGATCAATATCGTGAAGGAATGGATTTAATTGAGCTTCAGCATCTCCCCTATAGTCATGGTTGCCCAAGACTAAATAAAGCAACATGATGGATCACATTAATTAGAGTGAGTGAATAACGTACGTATTGTTTGTTGGCAAGCTGAGTTAGAAGTAGACTGACTGACCATTATACCATTGTTTTTGAAGGCTGTTGGCGATGTAGATATCTGAGAAGGAATATTGAAATGCAGGGTCATGTATACTGTTCAATCCATCATCATAAAATTGTCTCCGGTTGATACCACAAAGTCAATGTTTAATTTGTCACCAACTCTTCCCATCTGAATTTTATTTTAATAAATCATAATGGAATACGCAGTAGTAAAAAGAAAGAAAAAGAGAGAGGGAGAGCAACTTGAGATTAGTTGTAGGTTCCTTTCCTTCCCCAGTCTCCAATGACGAGGAAGCTAAGTGAGCTGGCATCGGCTTTATTGACAGCAGGGCGTTCAAGGCGTTGGAGCTCAGCTGATACATTTACACTCACACACACAACAACAACAACAACACCGAGGAAAACTGGAATCCATAAACATAAGGGGCTTAGGCTACTTGTTCCTCCCAAACCACCCATATTGTGTTATGTTTGTGCGTAATATACTATATTAATAGACAGACAGAACACTATATATAATGTATGTATATGTAGGGAGCTGAGTTGGATATACATGAGAAAATGATGATCAAGAATTCAAGATGGATGGAGAAGGGCATGCAAAAATGTGAACCAATGGGATGGGATATGGGGTATATGGCATATCATATGCATCATTCACCATGCAGTAAAAATTTGACAAGCAAGCCAACAAAATGAATCATTAGTTTCTAGCTTGCTAAAGTACATAGATGCAAACCAACAATATAGCGCATCTTCCTTGCAACTTCCTAATATGCTACTTCAGTTTCAAGACAATACTATGCCTTGCTAGATACATAATGCAACCCAATATATAGATTAAGGCACTAAACTGATGCAATGTGTGAAAGTAATACATACATACAAAATATATATAATTATTTTACAAAAATACGTCTTTTTTGTAACAGCCTGAGCCCCACCATCTTAGATGGTCCCGACACTACCACCGCACGATCTTCTTCACCCCTTCAATAGTGGAGATTTTGCCTTTTGTGGGAATCAAACCATGTACCCTGGGGATAATTAAGATTACTCACATTATAATGCTAATTGCGGAACTGTAATTGATAACCAGCCCCCTGGTCAAGTGAACCTGTACATTCTGTCTAAGCTAAAAAAAGTTAGAAAAGAAAAAGAATGAAGAGAAATCAAATTACCAATGTTTGGCAAAGAAAACAAAAAACTCAACAGCACTGACATACATACTTAATACAAACCCATGCGTAGATACAGACATATACAAAGTGACGGTCGATATGTGGGATTTGGATCCTCTCATTTTTTTTCTCTCCAATTCCCTCTTCGATTTTTTTATGTGTCTTTCTCTCTCATATTACTTTGTGTGCATATTACTTACAAAACACTAACCATTAAGCACTGCCTAATTTACAATATCAATAAAATAGAAGATTGGAAGTGCTCATATATTCACATCATATGTGAAATTATTCCAAACAAAACAAGCATTTTGACTACTACTGGTTGGGACCTAAAAGTGAGAGAAGAAAAGCTCTGTAGTGTCCGGATGTTTCCGAGTGAACTGCATCATTCAGCGTCTTCTTGTATTTCTTTAAATATTCAGCTTTGATATAATGTAGATCAATCTCACTCCTTGTTACAATCACCCTCAAAAGTTTTGTGTCATCGGTCCCCAGACCTTTCATTGCTTTACGTAGGACCTGCGTACATAGTGGAAAAAGTTAAGACATACTTGTTTCCTTAATTGTTTTGGCAATAAGAAAGTTTAAAAGGTTCCCTTTATGCTTAAACACTATCAAACCAACTACCACCTACTTTCGTGCTAACATTACTAACAGATCTTTCAGTGAAAAAAAGAATGTCACTAGTATATCTCCAGCATTTTGTGGTACATAAAAAATACATTCAATAAAGCATTCTGTTTGTTTTAAAAAAAAAAAAAAAATCAGTAATTCACAGCAAAACACACAAACCAACCTAGTTGTTCCTTACCTAGTAAGTATACAGCTGTTTTACATGGAAATAAATACTCTCCAGTCTCCACAAATGATTTTAACAATAAGCATATTATTCTTCACCAGTTATCATTTTTCTTTATGAAGAGGAATTGTTGGACAATGCAGATTTGTTTGTCTCGATCCAAGTTAATGGCATTACAAGGAGAAATTGCATAAAATTAATGTCAAAGGGAATACCTTTGCAAAATACTTTGCAGGACTCTCGGCACATTGGACTATTGTCAAAAGTGCATGAGCAAAATTCCCCGATGTTTCATTCTTTATTGCCTGATATGAATTCAGCTTGGGTAAGCGTCAGAAAAACACCTAGATAAATACAAAGACTGTGCTTAAGGGTAACCAAAGGGGTTAGAATACCTTTTTCAGTGAATGGCCATACTTGCCATGGTAAAAATGATTTATGGCAGCCAACTGTGCCGCACTCCGTTGACTAAATATTTGCACAAAAGTTTTCTCATCAGTTCCCAGTTTCTTTTCACCTGCTTTATACAGAACCTTTGCATCATTCTCAGCCATTTCTCTATTAACCTCAGGGCCTTCATGACGTGGTGTGCTTACATATGCAAGTAGAATCTGGACAATGTTTTTACATAAACTTATCAGTAGCAACTTCGGTGTTGTTTGAATATCTAGGAAGTAATTCATAGATGTGATTATGACCGAGATCAAATGGCGAAATGGGAAAGAAATTTTACATCCAATGGAAATCTATGACAAACAACTGAACAAGGTTTCCCTCAAAAGACTTATACAGTGATACACAGTTGCACATTGGAATAAAACAGATAGACCTGAATTTTAAGGTTTCCCTCAAAAGACTTATACAGTGATACACAGTTGCACATTGGAATAAAACAGATAGACCTGAAATTTAGTCCACATCCAACCAAGTGAAGTGACCAACCCATATAGTTGGCTTGCAATTGAAATTTGTAGCTAGTAACAACATTCAATCTTGTCACGATCCAAAAGTAACTTTCTTAGCTCTGGTATATTTTTGAATGGAGTAACTAAACAATCTATGCTCAAAAACTCAAATGACATAGTAGGAGTCATTCAGCTAAAAAATTCTAAGCGAGACACAAGCACACAACCAGTCGTATATTTGCAGAGATTTGAAAGGGGTTATTGGAAAAACACCATTCGCCACAGTAGAAATATCCAAGAAGCAACACAACAACACATTCAGAGATATCACAATATAACTTTGATGAACATCCAGAATCCCATAGCAATTTTGAATTTTTCAAAAGCTTGAACACTTGTACAAAACTACAAATAAACAACAGAAAGTGCCGAACCCATGCTCTATAATTGGTAGGAGTGCCGAACCTTTTCATTTGGTTATGTGCAGGATAGGATTGTGACAAAGAGAAGAGGGATGGCAAACAAGG
Organism: Trifolium repens; assembly: GCA_030408175.1. NCBI lineage: Eukaryota > Viridiplantae > Streptophyta > Magnoliopsida > Fabales > Fabaceae > Trifolium > Trifolium repens. Next base: position 64,210,067 of record CP125842.1, read on the forward strand.
GAGAGTGCCTGTCCTGAAACACTGAAAATAGTGTTTTGGCATTTTCAAAATTTCTGGAAATACTGAGATGCATTCTCTAATGCTTTTGTTTTTATGAAAAAACAAACTACAGTATTTATTAAAACACTACTCAAAAGTGTATGTGATGCTCCAAGTTGTCACAAAAGATAGACATAGTCGCCCCATTTAACAGGCACTCAGGCAGTACCCTATATCAAATTCAAAGGTTGGCAACTACTACGCACCACTAATTTACAATATCAAATTAAAGAAACCAACCCCCTACCGTCCTGTGGCCAATAGAATTCATGCAGTTCTGACAGATATTTTTCCTTCATGTTGAGGAATACCGTGCATTCATGCTAGACACTAACAAACCCTCTAGTGGCTTCTAATTCCTCCGTTTCAAAATGAATGTTGTATAAGGCTTTTACATATTAAGAAATGCAATGATTAGAAGAAAGAAATAACCATTTTACCAAATTATCCTTATAAACTATTTGTGACTTTTCCACGATCATAAATGCAAAGTAGAAGTAATGCTTCGTGAGTAGCGTACATAGATGGTACATACAATTGAAAAAAATAAAATAATATTGCATTGGATTGGGTTTATAAAAAATAAATAAATACATTCACAAAACATTAAACACCACTCCCGATTGTGATAGTTTACATGGAAGACTCCGAGAGGGAGAAAGAAGATTCACCTTTTTATGATCCCCAGAGGCATTTCTTTCAATATCATGGTCAAGATAAATGCCATATTTAGTATGATATATCTGTCTTAAATATTGCAGTTGGGATGGAGTTCGTGAACATATTACTTCAGTGGCAGCTTCAAGATTTTTGGCCACAGTTAGAGTTTGCTTAAGTATTATTGCATCACGTCCGGCAGGGTCATGCATCCAAAGCAGAACTGCATTCTAAGAAACAGAAAAATACAAGAGAAATCAGATTGCCTTCATTCTTCATATACTTAGGTTGATAATGGAGAAAGGCAATGGGTTAGTTAGTGATGGATGGGTGTATAATTGATGAACTACAAAGGAGTGGTAAGAGTACCTCCAACTTGCCAGATAGCTCGGAAGATAATCGTTTGAGAAGGTCCTCAGAGTACATTGCTCTATATTCTTGTTGGAGGTAGGCACGCTGAGTAGCATCTCTATGAGCAAGTATATTGATGACAGCACTAGTATCACACCCAAAACCTATGAAAGCATTGAATTAGTTAGAATAAAAGTATATGCAATGGGTGTTCCTATTCTTATTGTTAAGAGTCTGTCTTACATTGGATGAGAGATGGGCGGAAGATATGTTTATAAGTGGGGGTAATCAGGGACGGACCCAGGTGCAATTGAAATATATTAAATACTACTAATCCCATATACTAATTAAGAAAGTAGCTCCGCCCCCTGAGTATCATAGTAAAATACTATTCTGAGACGAAAATGTTTAGATTTTAAAAAATGAAGGGTTATTTTCAATAACATGATAAAACAGAGAAACCAAAAGTGGGCATTGTTCTAAGAAATGATTTGGTATACCACACATGAAAGACAATAGAACTATAAAAGTGGTCGGGGGTATTTGATTAGTAATTGTGTTGCTGTTGTGATCCATCCTTACAAGGAATTAAATGAAACACAGTTAAGCAGAATGAATTTAAAAGGCAAATTGGCATGGCGTTAATATTATTATTGACGACGATGTCGAAGAAGAAATCAAATAAAGGTGAAAGAGAGAATGGAATACCGAATACCGACCCTTGAAAGCACGGTGAAGTTGCATGGCATCGTCTCTTGGGGAAAGAGGAATAGGGGGTACATTCAGGGTAGACATCTTCTTCTTATTCTGTATCCAAACTCCAAAAATGGGTACGTTTTGATTAAATCAAATTTCACAAGCAGACGATAATGCAGAGAGAGGGAGGTCAAAGAGAAAGAGAGGCAACAAAATGCGTGAATTAAACGCAACCAAATAAACAACAACAATAATGCCGATGGAATTTCAATTCTTTTAAAGAGTAATGGAGATACACTAAAGTGTAAAATAGTTTTACAGATCAATCAATAAAAAATTATCATTTTTTCATGTCATATTAAGAAAGTGGGGTGTAGTGGGGTGACGTGCCGGAAAACATTATTGGTATTGGTTGATTGTGTAAAATTATTTTACACTGTCGGTGCATATACATTTTTCTCTTCTTTTAATTTGAGTAGTAATGTAATTATATTTTGGGGGAATTTCAATTCTTCTATTTAAATTTATTTTTTGGTTTATGTGACAATAGTTTAGTCTATAGGGATATTATTATATACTCTCTTTATCCTAAAATACAGTATAAACAAAAATAAGTCAAAGAAACTTGATGTATTAAAGATTTAGACCAAATATATTCACTTTTGTAAATCAACTTTTGCTTATATTTTGGGACGAAGAGAGTATAATATTTAGCATTGATATTCGAATGCTGGTTCTTCAATGTATTTATCTTAAAAAGTAAAATTCTAGATATTAAGCTACTTGACTAAAAAAAGAAATTTATTTATTAAAATTAATTACTTTCTTTCAATTCATTGATTAATTTGGTGAATTTTTAAAATAATAGTAATTTATGAAGTATTTTAATTTTGTTCAAGATAAATTTAAGGAATTTCAAATAACACTTAAAAGTTGGGAATTTAAAATTTTTCCTCCAATATATTTTAAAATTTTAAAATTGACCTCAATAAAGTTTTCAAAAATTACAAATTGACCCCTAATTTTTTTAAATATTGGAAATTGGCCTCTAAGTTTTCTAAATTGGTCCTTTAATTTTTTGAAAATTGTAAATTTGTCCTTATTTTTAAAATTTGACCCTAAACTTTTCAAATTTATGAAAATGACCTAAAAATATTCACAATTAAATTTTCTATTACTCTATCCAGACACACATTTAATAATTAAAGTAATTCAAATAGAATAATTTGAATTGCTTAGAATAATAAAATTTATAAACACTTCATCCAAACATACTCTTAGCATTTCAATAAAAATAGCTTAATGCTCACAAGTACGGATACATGTTTGCTGGATTCACTGGAAAGTGAGAGGAGAGAATAAATTTTAGTGTTAATAGGTCGTTACCCCCTGCTAAGTGTGTGTGTTCTGCATTACCCTCTTACTAAAAATTCCTTTAAGATTCTTCCATTGCAAAGTAAATTTTTTTGGATCCCCCTTGGATGTACTTTATAAATCGGTTATTTTGTTTCACAAATTTAAAAAGTGCTGTTTTTTAAATCGGTTATTATGTTCAAATGATTTAAAAAGTGCAAATTTCTTGGGGAGGAAACCAAAACAATTTACTTTGCGGGGGGATCTTAAAGGACTTTTTAGTATGGGGTAATGGAAAACACGTCCATTTGGCCTGAGAGGTAACACATTTTGCAACAAATAGTTTATATACTAACATCTACATTCTTCTATATATTCATTCTTTTACAAAGTACAAAATTGAGGGCTCACATGCAGACACTAGAAGGAGGGAAAGACGAAACATGGTGGGGTGAACTTAAGAGTGGAACATAACAATAACCAAACACAATATTTCTAACAAATATTATGTGTTTAAATATATTAGAACACTTCCAAAATATATTACTGTTCATATGTGTATGTATTGGACGGACAATGCCGTGTTTGAACTATGACATATTTTGTAGACTTTTTCTTTTTACCAAAGCCTTTCGCTCCTTTTGATTCTCCATAAATACCTCACTCTAGTTTTAGAACTCAAAACATGTTTTTGATTGCTCAAGTTATAGAATCCAAACTAGAGGAATGGTAGGTGGTCATGGTCTTGGCTGATGGCCTTTCTGATTGGCCCTTGAAGAGGTACCCACGAATGAGTTACCTTGTTCTCATCTATAAATATGTCTTCATTCTTTGCATCACTCATCCTTCTCTCTTATCTTCTCTCAACTATCTCATCTTGTCTCTCAACTAACTTCATGTGAGTTCTTTTTGAAAATTAATGGGTAAACAGTTGCGTAGTCTCTCGTTGACCAATCATAAAGTTTTCTATTTGTCCTATGATCATGATGTGTGAGAATTTTATGTTGGCCAACGAGGGCTTATTGAGCCATGATGATTTAGAATATTGTTATGATTGGTTGAATGAAAACTCATGAATTGCAGGTCGAATTGAGTTGATTTTTGCCAAATTTGTTACCTAACCCAATCAAAGTTAATTTGATCGGGTTAAATGTAAAACCCATATTTATTAATCTCAAAACTGAACCGGTCCAACCCGGTGGTGAGCGAGTTGGGTCAACTGACCAATAAATATAAATTTTTAAAAAAATTCCCAAAAAAATATGTAGTTGTGACATTCTATTTCATGAAAATTTCAAAATTTAGACTAAAGTTTACTATTTAAAATTTAAACACTTGAAATTACATGAAACAGTTCAAATATATATATACCGTAATATCTGATTTAACACGTAATAATTTTAAACTATATCATCAAAAATAAAAAAATGAAACATTTTTTAAAATGGATTGAGTTATGAGTTTAGAATCATAAATCCGAACCACACCACTTAAGTTTGAACGAGTTGGTTTGTATTTGACCCACATTTGAATGAGATTGGATAAAATGCAGGTTGGTCACTGGGTTGAATGAGTCATCCATATCCGCGAACATCCTTATTCGTGGGTGTGAATAAGAGAATTTCATCTACTCTCATTTGCACTAAAAAAATTGGAAAATTAGACAGACTCATTTGACAGACTCATCTTTTATTTCTAAAGAGATCTCTCTTTAGAAATAAAAGATGAGACCTCAATTTATCTCATTTTGCCACAATTTTGTTTTTATTGTAATACACATATTTAATTGTAATTTATTTTCTAATGTATTTTTGGAAATTTTCTCTTCCCACCCCCCGTGATTCTTTTTCCCCCCCCGGATTTCCATTTTTGCCCCTAGTTTTAAACTTCAGAACGCGTTTTCCGAAGTTTTTTTGGCCTTGAAAATGAAGTTCGGAATGTATTTTCCGAAATTTTGATAAATTTGAACTAGAAAAATTTCGGAAAACACGTTCCGAAGTTTTTTTACAAGGGTAAAATTGGAATATTGGGGGGTTAAAAATGGTCATGGGGGGTGGGATGAGAAAATTTCGTATTTTTGATTCCTATAAAACACTAGTTCGAAGCCCAAGAACAACTTTCGAATTCTAAAACTCGAGCAAAGTATATGTTGTATTTTTATTTAAACTGTTTAATTAATTTGACATTCAGTTCAATAAAATCATAGCTAATAGTTCAAACAAACAACAAATATTTAATGGTACCTATAAATATAAATATAATGAATTTTGTTTTAGTCCTTATAATTTTTTTTTGCAATCCCTCAAATATTTTTTATCACATCTTTTAGTCTCTACTTTTGATCAAACTTTTTTATACTTTCACATTTTTTTAATGATATTTTGCATTCATATTTATAATATTATAAGATTAATTATTTATGAATTTTTTATGTGCAAAATACTAAAAAATTCATATTTAATTGTAAAAAATAATTAAACTTTTGCAAGATAAATTCCTATAATGTACTAAACATGACCGTAAAAAAATATTTAAAATAATATACTCGAGTTGACTGAAAAACATGACCAAAAATTATGACTGAAAACATTTGAGGAAACAAAACTTGCTGAAATATTTTATAGGACTAAAAACGAAATTTAAAATATTTATAACCCTATTTAATTTGTCAATTTGCCACATACACACACAAATGTCGCATAGTCTGTTTTCATTCACACTATTCCATCTTTGTATTATTCACCAAGAAACACTAATAAATCTTCAGAGGAAGGACTTAATTCAGCAGCAAAAACTTATGCCTAAAGACCAATATTATAAGATATTTACAAATTTTAAGAGTGGTGCTTGTGTTACTTTGGAACTGTTTACCTATACATCAGTTTCCTCCTAAAGATTCAACGAACTCAAAATCTATCATATTCCCCAACCACCACCCATGACAGGAACCCCTTAACTATTTCTCAGCAACATCTGATGGCAGCTTATATGTGCGGATGACTCGAATCTGAAGCAAAAACAAAGAACGAAAAATGGAAGTGTCAGATAACTAGTGAGTCAAACTCACAGCTAATAATGATTCTATGGCATTATCTCCAAAAGTTAAAACAAAACGGAACATACATAGGCAGAAGGCAGTGATTCTATCACATATTTGATGATCGACTAGAATAGGAAACAATCATGCTATTATACATATTTTCTATAGGTAGATGTTAGTGGTTATGGGAAGGGGAATTTGTCAGTAGCAGAGATCAAACCCTAGACATCTTACAAGCAAATTATATCAAATCAAGCAGGCAACTAAGAACAAGCATATAAATATTGCCTGAGCCAAAGCATAAATTGTTCGCAAGATCCTAGCATAATCTGTTCCCAGCATTTGAATCACAAGATCAGCCAGAAATGTTCCCCAAAGCCTGTTGCAAAGGCCAAATAAAACAATCAGAGGATACATTGTTTTATAATGCCACAAACAGTAATAAAGCACGAGAGCAAAGAGGAAATAGATATGCAGCTGACAAATCTTAAACCGAGTTCACTGACACCTCAGCAGAAGGCTATCTAGCAGTTATTGATATTAAGTGCAAATATTAAGTGCAAAACTGAAATTCAAAAAATGGCTCCATTGGACAAGGATAGATATAAAAGGAAGGGGCCATATGGTACACAGATAAAAAAATGGGTTACCAGATGCACAACGCACATAACACCATAGAGCTACAATTTTTTGAATTAACAGTTCAGATTAAATATGTACCACCAGGAGCATAATGGTCATACCCCTTTCTCTCTCTTCCTAGTTCCCCCCCCACACTTTTATATCTTTTTCGCAGTCCTGCGTCCTGCCAACCGCTGCATCTTAACGGCGAACCATTCCACAATCACACAGTGCTGCCCCATCCTGCACCGCACGTGACCCTCCCCTCCCACCACTGCTGCCATACTCGCCGAACAGATGGTGTTATAATCCAAATTGTATATAAACCCTAAAGGAGTAAAGGGGCTAGAGTTCTAAATCTGTTCTTCACACACCACAATCATGGCATGCATGGTTGACTTTTGGTGCCTGGACGAGGGTTTTAGTGGCAACGCCTGCAAGTACAAATGCAAATATGCCCAAGAAAATGACAGCATTGGTGATGCTGAAAATGACATAATCTCTTTCATGGATATGACGATGCTCTCTTTCCGTCGATCAAGACATAGATGTTGTCGTCATTGTTTGATCTTGACATGACAACTTTTGGGAGGTTGAGCTACGACAAGGTGATTATGGGGATGATGTTGAGATGAAAAATGGAAGAAGGTACAGCAATAGCAGGTGTCAGTGGCTTAGGCAAGCCAAAAGCGGATAAAGAAGGCATACAAGGAGAGGATGATGGAGTTGAAAGAAGAGATTCATTTGAATAAGGTTGAGTAGAAGGGGAAACAAGAATGATGTTCTGAGGTCACTGCAGTGTTCTTGATAATGTCATTGATTCATTGGTATTGAGGTTCAGGTGCCAGAAGAGGGGGGTGATGTGTTAGGGTCAATGACAATGGGCCACCTATTATACCCCTCTGCTATCAATTACCGATTTTGACAAGGTGGGTTTAGGGAAGTGAAGGATGAGGATGAGAGAGAGGCGGTGAGGGGTAAAGTTTTTCCGTATTTTACCCCTTTGGCCTCAGAACACAACTATAACTCACCTAAAAGAAAAACGTGAGATGACACTTGAGAAAGGAAAAACTAAACTAAAAGCTTTAGAAGGTTTTTTTTCCTTCTTCCCAAGCACCACCAAAATCACCAAGGAAAGAACACAGAAAAGTCAAATATTACACAAACACCTAAGAAAAACGAGTGAAGAGTCAGAGACAGTTTTTCCAATTCCCCACAGGAGACCATGACCACTTTGAAAATTTGCCAGTTTCTGCTCAAGCAACCAAGAAATCAGACTCTGGGTTAGGTAGCAGGACAAAAAGGGGCACCAAATTAGACAAAGAAATGCTATATTTTACTCTGGGAGTTTTCCTCAACGCTACTTTCTATGATCAATCAATCACCCAAGAAGGAACAGAGGTAAACTAAACTGATCACTAAACTAACTAGATGAACAAAAGAAATTATGCTGATAGGACCCAACTCAGAAATAAGAGATAAGCACTAAGAAATAATTCTGCATTAACTGAAACAGAGGATATGTCCTCGGTTCTTCCTATGTTTAGGACTGAAGAAAACAATAAAACAAAATTTAAATGAATGGAGCTCAACTCCTTGCAGAAGTGAATTACAGAGAACAATGGAAAATAACCTGATAGAAGGATCAGCTCCTCACTCTCTACATCATCCAAAACCCAAGATGCCAAAAACTACCCTCTAACGGTTACCCTTCCCCTTAAAAACACACATCTAATAATGATTCTATCATATTCCCACATTCTCTCTATCTCTCTCTCTCCAATTCCTCCTCTCCATGTGTCCGTTATATTATTCCCCACAACCACATGCATACTCATGGAGTACAGTGTAAGAGAGAAGTTGTCCTGTGTAAAGGATTGAAATTCCAGGTGGTAAAAAGGACCTATGATGTAAACGAAATGGTGCACAAATCTCAAATAAAAAATTTACTTTTGAGAACAGAATGAAAAAATCTAATCATATTGTTAGTTGAAGAAATCCATCATAATAATTGATCTAATTCTCTTTACTGAAATAATACAACAGCCCCCTTTTATATATATACATCACAAAGTAACTACTAATGAGTAACTTCCTAATACAATCTAATTTCAATATCTGACACTTAATCATATATTTAACTAAGGTAACATAACATCCCCCCTCAAGTTGGACTATGGATGTCCATGAGTCCTAACTTGGAAATACATTTATGAAATGGAGAAAGAAACAAGAGTTTGGTGAACACATCTGCAAGCTGATTGGTAGAGGTGACATGCAGCAAATGAATTAAGCCTATGGTGATCTTTTCATGAATGACGTGATTGTCAATCTCAAAGTGTTTTGTGCGCTCGCGAAAGGTGGGATTGTGGGCAAGACATATGGCTGATTGGTTGTCATAGTATACGGAAGCAGAAGAATTGAGGGGAATGTGAAGTTCTGTCAGATGGATTCCGATATAGATCGATGAATCCAAGCAAGAACCATGGTATTACATCTTTCATCTTCGCCATGCTCTACAGCAAGGATCAGAAGGCAGAGATGATAAAAGCGAACCATCAACGAAACACATCTTATTCTTAGCCATGGGAGTGACTTTCATAGCCCTAGACCAGGTATGGTAGTTTGGTCCAGAAAGGAGGGGAGGACCAATGGCTGTAAAGGACTCTCATTGCCATGAAGAAAAATATGGATTGAAGGGATTAATGACTAATCACTAAATATGTTAGGATGTTCTGGTTTTCCATGTGGTTTTGACAAACATAAGCAAAAGAGGCAAGTGGTTGCAAGATGAAAATGAACAATGTTTTATAGAAACTGATGGAAACTTTGAACGTGATCTTCTCATACCATGTTAGTTGAAGAAACCCATCGTAATAATTGATCCAATTCTCCTTACTGAAATAATACACCAGTCCCCTTATATACAAACACACACACACAAACATCACAAAGTAACCACCAAAGATTAATTCAAGCAAGGAAAGTTTAGTGTTCAAAAATATAAAACTGCTAGATATTGAAATAATTAAAAGGAGGTGTAGGGCATACACAGGTCCAAGTAATGTGAGCATGCTTCTAAAACCCAGATATCTTGATGCAGCACCGAGAAACCCCTAGAACATATCAAACTTCAGATGATAAACATCACCTAAAATCAACACAAACTGAAACACCAACTTATTTTTGAAAAAATAAAATCTACGTAAGAGACAAAGAAAATAACTAACTTTGCTGATATAACTACCACAAAGAAAATTAACTCTATTGTGAGGTTCTATGATGACAATGTCTAAATTCAAACTAATTTCACGTTTTTCTATTTAACTGGTGCATAAGAAGTTGAAGTTCCAAAATATTGGATACAGCATACTATGTTTAGCCATCTATAAGTCAATTTTACCTATGCATCTCGGAATATACTTAGTACATTCATGCTACTGAAATACATTCCTATGAAATAAATTGACAACAAAAGAAGCATATCAAATTGGGATTCGGATCCCCTGACTTTTGGGCGCCAAAGTTACTCTAACTTTCAACCTTTATGGACCATTAGATCAATCTTACACTTCATATTGCACTGCGTGGCTTTGTTTTTTTTTTTTGGAATTGTTTTTGAAACAACACAGAAACTTGTGTGCTGCAGTTTCATCTTCTTCCCCAAGCACGCTTTTCCCCGCGAACCAGGCACACCATCATCCAAACCATTTCCGACCACTGTCGCCGTTTGATTCTAACCACTACAACCAGTTTGAACGAGATGATAGTAGACTACTATGGTTGTAAATCCGACCACCACAACCATTTCAAATTTCCAGATCACAACACACAAGTCAATTGGGGGTGTTGGTTGTTAATTTAAACTGGTGTTGAACGGATTATTGACACTAAAGTATAAACATTTTAAGCATGACAATGGTGTTGAAGGGATTATGGATTCAAATTGTAATGTGAAGATTAATGGCTCAATAAAAGCATAAATGCAGGCGATTAGAAATGAGACAGCGGCAGTGTTGATCTAGTTGTGGCGGTTAGAAATGAGACAGTGGCGGTGGTCGGAGTCAATAGTGATGGTCGGGGCTATAAAGGTTGAAAGTCAGACGGACTTGGCGCTCTAAAGTCTTCTTTTAGGTAAACTAAGAGTGCCACTTTGGCGCTCTAAAGTCAGTGGATCCTAATCCATCAAATTATTTTGTAAGGCACCTGTTTTGCTGCAAGCAAAGCTACCCTGGATTCCAGATTGATCATAGCTAAATGTCCACCCTGTAAATCACATAGAGCAAAATACATGTACAAGTTATTGTTGAAAAATATTGATCATGTTACCAAAAAAAACCACCAGTATCAATGTATACCACCTTCTTCACTAACTCTTTCTTAACCTGGTAGTTAGCAGCTTCTACAAGCATTTTCCCAGATAATTTCCTCGCAAACTACAAGTGATCATCTAGTCATGAATAGGAGTGGAAAAAAAGGAAACCAAACTGGTTTCTTTTGGAGATACATTGAACATAGAGAACTAACAAAAGTAAAACACAGATATATTGTCTTACCAATTGATATATCTTTGCCAATGTAAATATACCACCTCCCTGGGGATGAAAAAAAGAAATGAAAAGAAAATATGAGCTAAAATTTAGAATAGAAAAGATAGTGAGATGTAAAGTGAATGAGTTAAGCAAGAATTAAAAAAAAACCTTCAAAAGAATAGATTGAAAGTCTTGTGCTCCAACTTTTGACTGCATTTTCCATTGATTGAGTCCAAGTTGTAGAGTTCCCTGAGCATCAGACGCAGTGGATACATCCAATAAGCCTGTATAGTCTCCTCCTGATTCTTCACTAATTAAAGTATGTATATTGAAGCTTTAGATGATGAGGAGCAGTTAGAGAAGTATAAAAAATGTTTAATAATTTTGATTTGGTTACATACGTTGAGTCGTAGTGTAAAAGGTGGAGGAATATTTCTAATTCAAGGTCGTGGGTTGAGAGTTGGGTTGAGCAAGGAATATTCAATTTTTTCCTTAGATTAAGCAACACATTTCTGTAAGATGGCCTCCAACCCCTGCGAATGAATATTTATTTATTTCTCATTTTGTGTGAATGACAATGATGGTGGTGATAATAATAATAATGAAAAAAGAAAAACCTTAATGTTGAACGGGCATCAGCTGCGAGAAAGAAAAAGCGAGACTCAAGAGTGGCTATAAATTGTTGGCGTAGTTGAATGTCATGTCCAATCGTGGATGGATCAATTTCCACCTCCTCCTTCTTCAAGGTACTACTAGTAGCTGTTGTGATGGATTTCAGCAAAGGACTCAAGTAGCTGATGGAATGGATGACATTTATTATTATTATTATTATTATTAATTAATACTGAGTAATTATTATTAGAACGAGAAATGGATAAGAGAGAAACAACACAACACCACACCTTGGGCCGAAAAGGATTGTTTGAATTTCACAGAGCTCCGAGTCCGTTGCAAGTTCAAGCACCGATCGCAGATCAGGATCGAAGTCAAAGGCCCGTCGTTCTTCACTTGCATCTACCTTTTTTTGACAAAGCACCTTCACATTCACATTCCGATTGCGATTGCGTTTGGGCGAAACCAATTCCTTTACAATTGAGTTGAGGAAGTATGAGGATAGATATGATTTCTAAGTTCTCAATTGAATTATTAAATTAAATAAAGAGAAAGCTTACAGTTGTTGTTGTTGGTACTGGGTAAGTGTGGCACAGTTTCCATTTCCAACAAGAACAAAACCATGATGATGGTAAGGCCACTCCACTTGTTGCACTTCCACACCACCTCATCCTCGCACGCCAATTTTTCTACCTATACCTTCCTTCCATTCGCAAGCCAACATACCACTTCTAAACTCTTTCTCTTAAATCACAACCCATCAAAACTAACGAGTGTACGTAGTACTTTGCTATCATTTCATTTTAAAAATTAATTTATTTAAAACATGAAATATTTTAATTTTTAATGTGTTAATTTTACATATTTTCATAATTTTTTTAACAAGCCAGCGATATATATATATGATGAAACAAAGTCTCCTCTGCACAAGGAGTGTCAAGAAGAGCTACAATCGAGTCACAAAGGTATCAGAACAGCACAGACGTCAAAATACAGTGCAAAAACATTAGTCAATACTAAAATAAAGCAATGAGTTCGACCACAAACTATGATAATTCGAAGCAAGAGTAACAGTCGTGGTCTTCAGCCACCGATAAGAGAACATCTTGATTTTGTACAACATGAGACTCATGGGGCTTTTTGCGTTGTTGAACAATGATTTCGTTCATTCCATATGACACAAACCCAGACAAGCCAAATAAGCTGCAAAAAAGATTGGCGAGCTTAAAGACCCCCAACTGAGTATGTGAACTGAACAAAATGGTCAGGAAGAGTGTGAATGTCCACCACCAAAAAGCCAATCCAAAAGCGAACTAGAGCCCACAGAGAACTAAAAGTACTGCAAGAAAGGAATAAGTGCCGAGCCGATTCACTGTCGCCGCATCCTGACACAGAGAAGCGAACCTTCTTAAAATTGAGACACTTTTAAGCATTTTTCTTATTATTATTGTAAGTTAAACTTCATTATTTTTCTTTTAGTCTCTAATTATTTTTCATGCAAAATTTGATTTATAAGTTTATATTTTTGTTAGTTTTATCTTAAATTTTTTACATTTAAAAATTCATAAATCAAATTTATATTTTTTGTGCCGAAAAACTTTTTATAAATTTTTAAAACTTCTTCGATGCCATGACAGTGTAGTAGAGGACTAGAGGCATTTATAATGATAATTCTCAGGCTTGAATCATCTCCTTCAATATTCTTCTACATCTTTCTCCTAATACTTAATCTTAATCTATCTCTTCAATGAAAAAACAATAAAATTATCAAGAGAGAAAGTGACATTAAGAGAAAAATAAAATGTTAGGAAAGAGATTGAGAAATGTTGAAGGAGAGAATCTAATTTCTTAATTCTCTATATTGTAAATTTATGATGTGATGCTCATTATCCACTCATATTTTTCCTTCCTCTTGCATATTTCACAACAAATAAAATATGCAACATCATACCAAATGATTAATGGATAATAAGATAAACAAAATATATAAATAAAGGGATTAAATAGGGTCAATTTTTTTTTTACTGAAACAACCTTTGAATTCTTTGAAACCTATTTTTACTAAACAATTTTGTTTTCTCAGAGAAATTCATTTTTCTTCATAATACAAAAAAATATTTTTAATTCGGACGAATTCAACAATTATATTGAGGATTTATATAAATTCTTCAAATTTAGTCTATTGTTACAATACTTTCGAAATTTAAAATACATTTAATAAATTTTTTTATCATTTCCACGTATTATTTTTTGTGCATTTTATTATCACATGTCAACTTCAGGATTCAGTGTGTTGGCACTACAATAAAATTTAACTTATTTGGAGCAAAATGTACAGAAATAGATGCTACTGATGACAGGAATTCGTACTTCATTTCTAGTATAAATTTAGTAATAAAGTACAACACTTTAAACCAATTACAAGGCAAATTCTCAAAGAAATGAAGTTACTTGCGAAAGAAGTCAAGAAATTCAAGAAAAAGCTAAAAGAATCCAAAAATGGGCAAAAAGGGCGTGTTCACCGTAGCATGATGACTCACATCGTAGCACGATGGGAGATGCTTGCTGGCCAAGACAACTAAGGATATAGATCTAATGAAACCAAGCTTAATTGACTACATATTTAGAGTCTAATCACTAGCATATGGACGTGACAACATGTCTAACACGGGTTCCCTGTCTAATAATTAAGGTTCTCAATACTCGTAATTAGGGTAATTATCGTACGCGGTTATTACTACTTATATTAGTTCACCAATAATAAAAAGGAATAAGCAACGATATAGCACCAACTACCCAGCGGGACTTGAAGAGGGATTCGAGACACTTAGCCTGACACAGAGAAGCGAACCTTCATAAAATTGAGACACTTTTAAGCATTTTTCTTATTATTATTGTAAGTTAAACTTCATTATTTTTCTTTTAGTCTCTAATTATTTTTCATGCAAAATTTGATTTATAAGTTTATATTTTTGTTAGTTTTATCTTAAATTTTTTACATTTAAAAATTCATAAATCAAATTTATATTTTTTGTGCCGAGAAACTTTTTATAAATTTTTAAAACTTCTTCGATGCCATGACAGTGTAGTAGAGGACTAGATGCATTTATAATGGTAATTCTCATGCTTGAATCATCTCCTTCAATATTCTTCTACATCTTTCTCCTAATACTTAATCTTAATCTATCTCTTCAATGAAAAAACAATAAAATTATCAAGAGAGAAAGTGACATTAAGAGAAAAATAAAATGTTAGGAAAGAGATTGAGAAATGTTGAAGGAGAGAATCTAATTTCATAATTCTCTATATTGTAAATTTATGATGTGATGCTCATTATCCACTCATATTTTTCCTTCCTCTTGCATATTTCACAACAAATAAAATATGCAACATCATACCAAATGATTAATGGATAATAAGATAAACAAAATATATAAATAAAGGGATTAAATAGGGTCAATTTTTTTTTACTGAAACAACCTTTGAATTCTTTGAAACCTATTTTTACTAAACAATTTTGTTTTCTCAGAGAAATTCATTTTTCTTCATAATACAAAAAAATATTTTTAATTCGGACGAATTCAACAATTATATTGAGGATTTATATAAATTCTTCAAATTTAGTCTATTGTTACAATACTTTTGAAATTTAAAATACATTTAATAATTTTTTTTATCATTTCCACGTATTATTTTTTGTGCATTTTATTATCACATGTCAACTTCAGGATTCAGTGTGTTGGCACTACAATAAAATTTAACTTATTTGGAGCAAAATGTACAGAAATAGATGCTACTGATGACAGGAATTCGTACTTCATTTCTAGTATAAATTTAGTAATAAAGTACAACACTTTAAACCAATTACAAGGCAAATTCTCAGAGAAATGAAGTTACTTGCGAAAGAAGTCAAGAAATTCAAGAAAAAGCTAAAAGAATCCAAAAATGGGCAAAAAGGGCGTGTTCACCGTAGCATGATGACTCACATCGTAGCACGATGGGAGATCCTTGCTGGCCAAGACAACTAAGGATAGAGATCTAATGAAACCAAGCTTAATTGACTACATATTTAGAGTCTAATCACTAGCATATGGACGTGACAACATGTCTAACACGGGTTCCCTGTCTAATAATTAAGGTTCTCAATACTTGTAATTAGGGTAATTATCGTACGCGGTTATTACTACTTATATTAGTTCACCAATAATAAAAAGGAATAAGCAACGATATAGCACCAACTACCCAGCGGGACTTGAAGAGGGATTCGAGACACTTAGCCTAACTTCTCTCATCTGAACTCAATCAACCCTTATTTCTTAATTACTTAAAGCAATCAAACCTAAAATCAAAGCGGAGGCAATCTTAACACTTCCAAAGATAAGCCTAGTAACCTAGGCGCTGTCCTGTGGATACGAACTCATCCTAACTAGGGTGCAGATTATTACTAGACGACAGACTGATACACTTGTCATACCGTAGTCAAGTTTTTGGCGCCGTTGCCGGGGACGGTGTAGACAAAGTTATTAGGTTAGTTTTAGGAATTTTATTTTCTGTTTTAAATTTTTAATATATTATAAATTTGTTTTTACTGTTGCGCCCTACAAAGGTTCTGGCTAAGGCAAATGCTTGGTATTTAAGCGATCAGTGTGATGCACCTCCCTTACCTGGGAATCTCTGTAGCTAATGACTATAAAAACAGTAATAAAACACACAATCTTTCTTAACGAAACAATACTACTGACTTGGGTCTGACAAGTGCACCAGTCTGTCGTCGAGTAATAATTTACACTCTACGAGTAGAATGAGTTCGTATCCACAAGGATCGTGCCGAAAATTCACTAGGGATATTTAAGTTTGTGATAGTTGCATTCGCTTTGGGTTTTGAAAAAGGTTTTTATAAAAATAAGCGTAATGCTTGCATAAATATAAATTGCAGAATGTATAAATAAATAGATTCAAGAAAAATAGAGGCTAGGTATGGTGGTTGGACTCCCTCCCTTCTTCATATTAGGCATGATCGGTATATAACAAAATTATTTAGATTATGTTCGGCGGTGAATTATCCTTGTTGTAGTAATACCTTACTATTACACTACGTCTATTAAAGTTTCCCTACTTTCATAACTAAGGTACCTACGAGAGCCTAACCTCGATGTGTCACATACCCTAATTACTAAGTGAGGTGTTTATAAACATGCATTATAACCTTCACCAATTAACCTCTAGGTCCTAGTATCGGGTTGTTCATCTTCTAAGTGCTCAGATCACACCTAGTGCATGATTCCTCCTCTAACCTCTCAGTTCACGGCTAGTTCAGGATGTTACCGTCTCTATACACCTAGCATTATTTACTACTAGTTCCGGACCATACCAAGTCAAAACCTGGTATCAATTCTAAGGGCGCTCCCACTTATCCGGCCAGATTACGGGAATACGTTATTAAGTGCAAGAAAGTAAGTAACAAACACAATTACTAAATATCATTTATTATAACTTAGACTCAACCACAAACTCCAAATATTCATTGGGGAGTTCATCTTCTCCACCACAACCTAAGGCAGCTATTACAAAAGACTACATATTTAAATTACAATAAAGAAATTATAACCTAAACATAAAAGCCTAAAGAAAACATACCTTGCTGAGTTAGTTTTCCCGTAAGGGGAGAAAACTATGCCCAATAGAGCTCCTCTGAACCTCTCCTTATAGTAGATAGTGTTCTACTATTTTTGAATGAATAATTATGAAGGAGGGAGACTCTATTTATAGATTTCGTAATGGGCCTCAGCAAGGCATCGCAGCACGATGAGGCCATCGTACTGTGATGTGAAGATTCAGTTCAATTTTATAACTGATCCTGTGCATTTCATCAGCTTGGGCGCCAAGTTAAGTCATCGTGCTGCAATGAGCATCATCGTGTTGCGATGAACATATTTTTTGCAGATTTATTTCTTCTGATTTCTTGGCGAACAAGCAGCTCCCATCGTGGCACGATGGGAGCCATCGTGCTGCGATGGAATGCTCAATTTCTTCACTTTTTGGGCTTTTTCTTGTCTTTTTGCATCTTGGACTCTGTCTTGATGCTTTTTCCTGCTTTTGTAGGTTTTTCTTCGTATTTGGGCATGTCTTGGTCTTTTTACTACTAATAATAACGCTAAACTTCCTGTCATCACAACCCCAAACTTAAACTGTTGCTTGTCCTCAAGTAACATGCTGTCAGACAAGATCGTTAGAAAAACAAGAGATAAATAAAGATGATAGGAATTTCACAACCTTTTTGTATTTCAGCAATGGTACCGCTGATTTTCTTACTGCAGCGATCATGCTCAGTCCTGCTAGGCTCAGGAGACGTCAATAGTAGCAAATCGGACAAATGCCCGCAAGAGTTCATGTCCAACTTTTCTCTCTCTCACATTTGTGTTTTTCGCTCATTAATTGAAAGGGTTATCTCTCAATCATCGTGCAACCTGCCATTTTACCATAGGCTTGCAAGAACTCTAAGCAACCGGTCAAAATTTAATATTTATGCATTTTTGGAGGTCTATTCAGGGTTATAACGTGACTTAGGTCAAGGTGAGACATTTTTGGGAATAGTAGGCTAAGCATTGGAGTTAAGTTCTACTTTGATGTTCCTTTTTGTGTGCGCAACCTGTATTCCTTAGGGTGCCTTTTTGTGTAGGTATCGGAAAATAAGAACCGGATGTGTCTTTGTGTGGTTATTTTCTATCACTTTCTTTGTCCTTTGGCTCTTTCTTTTGCCCTTTGGCTCTTTCTTTTTTATTCATTTTTTTGAAGAGACTATTTTTTTTAGGGAATTTTTGATGTTTTCCCGTCTTTTTTTTTTCTTTTTCATTTTTTTCTTTTTGTAGTGATAGTTCTCCGTATACCCACCCCAAACTTAGATGTTGCTAGTTCCATGAGCAACCCCAAACTTATTTGTTGCCAAGACTTTGAGAACTATTACCTAACTCCAAAGAGGGTAAATCATTGTTTTTCAGGTCTATAGGCTTGTAATGTGGTTTGTTACGGAAACAAAAGTGAAATTCCGGCACACAGGTATAGGATGTGCTATGTAATGTTCCAACACTTGAGATGTTGAATACGATGTTGGAACATTCACTGAACGACGCAAATACTAGAATAAATAAAGTTGACAGAAAATAAATGACACGGTTCAATTGTTAACCCAGTTCGGCGCAAAACAGCGACCTACGTCTGGGGGATACCAATCCAGGAGAGAAGTTCACTATGATAGTTCTAATCCTAAGCTAAACACACCCGTTCACACCTTAAGACTTAGACACTATCTTGTGCAACTACAACTCAGGAACTCCTAAGTCTGAGATCCCATCTCACCTCCTAATCCATCACACACCTAGTGATACTAGACAGAGATATAGTAATTTGAGTACACACTCTAAAACCAGACCAACTCCGTACTTCAAAGCTTTGGAGTAGTCTTACACAGATACAATATCCTATGTCCTAGACTTGCATAAAGGAAACGCAAGGTAGGCTCACACGTTACAAACCCTAACACAAAATGATCTACTTTCAGAATACAACACACACCTCTTGAAATTAGGATTACAAAGAAGCTTATATACTAAGAGTCTTCATGGGCTTCTTTGAAACTTGGGCTTCAATCTCTTTGCATGATTCCACACGTCATTTATGTGTTTGGTCAATTGTTTCCATAAGCAATGCAGAGCTCTTCTGGAAATGATCACGCAGAAATCTTCTAATAAATGAGCCATAAACAGGACAACGCGTTTTCCATATTTAAAAGATTTCACATTAAATGAGCGCGCGTCTCACTCAGCCTGGAAAGGTATCAGGATGTTGAAACATTGCATCCAACATTGTTCATACAAAAATGAGCCAATCAACAAACATTAACAAAAAGGGATAATAATTTTTTTTACGGCTCAAAATTAGCTAGCAAAGGGTAATAATTTAATAAAGGGTGGCTTGAAAAGGCTCTGGGTTATAACAAACAATTGCCTCAATGCATATAATATCAAATTAACCAGTCAGCAGAGAATTAGAGCAAGTTCTAGAAAATAAACAAGTGCACGATACTCTCATATTAGATCGAAAGAAAGTGGTAATACCGTTTGGAAATATTTGGCTCAAATCCTTACATGGCTTAGGTATCTGAAGTTGAACACTTGTCTCACAGACATCAGCTTCATCACTCGTCTCTTTGTCTCCCGAACTACGCACTTCGGAGCAATCACCTTTGGTTTCTGTATGAAGGTGTGAAACTCGTCTCATCAGGATTTATAACTTATTTCGCCGCAATCTTACCTATAACAGTGTATCATGCACTAGATAATAAACAGCAATCCGTTATTTAATTTTTTATAAGTTTGAATAAGGGTTGTTGACAGATGAAGATGACATGCGGAATTCTAGGCATACTTTTATTGAATTGAAAAACTGAATTGAAAATACGAAATTGAAAATACTGAATTGAAAATACTTAAATACTTATCCTTGGGTTGCCTCCCAAGCAGCGCTTGTTTAGCCTCTCATTAGCTTGAGGCGTTTCCTCCATTACAGAGGATAAGGATAAGTTCGCATGTCTCTCTCTTCTGTAGGAGCTTTCGCCTTAGCTCCCCCCTCTTTCTTGTTGCTTCTCTCATACTTCTCTGGGTTCTGTTTCTCTTTGAAGGTGGCAAAACAGAGTTGTCCATCATCTTCTGAATGTACTGTTTTTATGATGGACTTCCCTTTGCCTTTTGGTGGATGTTCCTTCTTTTGTTCTTTTGGATCAGTAACCCAGCTTTTCTTTTCTGTTTCCTCTTTTCTCTCAGCAGCAGGCTTCTTCAGAGGTGGCGTATTCACCCCAAACTTATATCTTCTGGCCACCTTTCAGTTTCTACCCCATGCTTTGACCCATGTTGCTCGGATGTCCACTTCAATGGTTAGCCTCTTCAATTTTTCAGTGAGTTCTTCGGGGACATCCTCTTCCTGAGCTGTATCAATCTCTAGCTGCGCCATTTCATTCTCCAGTTCTGTTATCTCTACCTTTACCTGTACTTCTTGATCTGGAGTCGGTGGTGTAGCTTCCCTGTCTTTCCACTCTAGCATGGAGCACACTTCCCTCCTGGTTCTGGAAGCTTTGATGGTTTTTTCCTCCGCTCCACTTCTTAGAGTCAACTCAGCGAGCTCCACATTAATGAGTGCCCTGCTAGTAGCTAAGAATGGTCTTCCAAGGATGATGGGGTGCTCTTCGTCTTCTGGGGTGTCCAGGATCATGAAGTCTGCTGGAAATACCAGGTCTTTGACTTTCACCAAGACATCCTTAATTGTACCTGCTGAGTAGATTGTTGACTCATTTGTTAAGACGAGTTCCCTTTCTGTACCTGTAGTTGGTTGTGCGAGTTTTAACTTCTCCGCCAGAGATAATGGTATTACATTAACACTTGAACCCACATCACACAATGCTAGGATTTCTGCTTCCTCAATCTGACAGAGTATGGTGACGCTTCCAGGATCTGTCTTCTTGGGTGGCAGTCTTGTTCGGCTTTCTCGGTACTCCCTCAGCTCTCTCATGAACTCGTCATAAGCTTCATCTAAAGTCATATCGAACAGCTTGTACCACTCTTCGTAGTCTTTTACCTGTTCGTCTCTTCGTTCCTGTTCTGATATTTGATCTTTCAGGACTTTGCACTCCTCCTTTGGATTGTCCACCGTGTTACCTGCAATATCTTTAGAAACATGAGTGCTTACCAGTTTAGAAAGTTGCCCAATCTGGGTTTCAAGACTTTTTATCGTCGCCCCTTGGTTGGCTACTGTCGTCTGGATATTTTCAAAGTTAGTTTTGCTCATGTTAGCAAATTTATTGAGTAACTCTTCCAATGGAGATGGCTTTCTTGGTTGAGGTGCAGCTTGAGCCTGGTTCCCTGTTTGGTCCCAGCGTAGATTTGGGTGTTTGCTCCAACTTGGGTTGTAGTTGTTTCCCATGTAATTCACCTGCTCTTCGCTCGCTCCTGGCAAACAATGCCCATTAGGGTGATCCTCTAGGCAGAAATCACAGACCCCTTCTACCTTTTTAACATTGGCTTCCTTCACAGCTTTCTCTTTATCAGCAAGTTGCCTCCTTAGTAACTCAATCTCTACCTTGTAGGCAATCTCCTGGTCCACCTTCAGAATTCCAGGTGTCTTTTCAGCTCGATCATGACTCATGTTGTATTCATTCTGGCACATCTGCTCAACTAGATCCTTAGTTTCTGCATAGGTTTTTACTTTGATGGACCCACCAGCTGAGACATCTAGTATCATCCTGTGTTGCATCTTCATACCAGCAGTGGATAGTTGCATCTGCTCCATAACACTTATGCTGTGGTTAGGACACCTTCTCATAAGTAGCTTGAACCGTTCATAAGCCTCGCACAGCGTTTCAGATTCATGCTGTTTGAAACTCAGAATCTCTGACTTTCTCTTCTGGAATAGTGTATGTGTGAAGAATCTTTCCAGGAACTTGTCTTCAAGCTCCCTCCGTGTTGCAATCGTTCCCCTTGGCAAACATTGAAGCAAATTCTTAGCTGGACCTGTAAGAGAAAAAGCAAACAAACGCAGCTTCTTCTGGTCCTCAGAAACATTTTTCGGCACTTTTTGGATCTGACATGTCTCTGAAAACTTTGCAAGATGATCCCAAGGATCATTGTTGGCACGTCCGTCAAACTGGCTCTCCCGTAAACCTGTAAGAACATTACCCTTAATATCAAAGTTAGCTGGATTCGCCGGTTGGAATCCCAGTGAGATCTGATCTGTGTCAGTCCTGTTGCAGTAATCTCCCATTGTAACTCTTTGCTCGTCCCCCATGGCTTTGGTGGTAGGCTCTTCTTCTGTGTTGAGATTACTGGATTTTGCAAGCCTCTGTGCTGCTCTCCTTTTCTGGAACGTTCTTTCGGGTTCAGGGTAGTACTTTAACCCCAGAATATCCTGTTACCAAGCACAACAAATGAATACCTTCAGTAGCACTGGCAAACTAATTGTGAAACTATTTTTGGTTTGTCTAATGTGTCTTTGTCACTATGAAAATTCCCAGGTAAATGAGGTGGATCACACCGGATCACTTAAATACCAAGACTTATCTTTAGCCAGAATTTCCACAGATCAAAATCCACAATCATCAACAAGAATTTTGAATTTTGAATTTTTTTTTGTATTTTTGAAATATTTTGCAAACTTAAATAAATCTAATAAGGCTTAGTAAACACAATCCCCGGCAACGGCGCCAAAAACATGACTAGGGTCTGACAAGTGCACCAGTCTGTCGTCGAGTAATAATTCACACTCTACGAGTAGAATGAGTTCGTATCCACAGGGATCGTGCCGAAACTTCACTAGCGTTATTTAAGTTTGTGATAGTTGCATTCGCTTTGGGTTTTGAAAAAGGTTTTTATAAAAATACGCGTAATGCTTGCATAAATATAAATTGCAGAATGTATAAATAAATAGATTCAAGAAATATAGAGGCTAGGTATGGTGGTTGGACTCCCTCCCTTCTTCATATTTGGCATGATCGGTATATAACATAGTTATTTAGATTATGTTCGGCGGTGAATTATCCTTGTTGTAGTAATACCTTACTATTACACTATGTCTATTAAAGTTTCCCTACTTTCATAACTAAGGTACCTACGAGAGCCTAACCTCGATGTGTCACATATCCTAATTACTAAGTGAGTTGTTTATAAACATGCATTATAACCTTCACCAATTAACCTCTAGGTCCTAGTATCGGGTTGTTCATCTTCTAAGTGCTCAGATCACACCTAGTGCATGATTCCTCCTCTAACCTCTCAGTTCACGGCTAGTTCAGGATGTTACCGTCTCTATACACCTAGCATTATTTACTACTAGTTCCGGACCATACCAAGTCTAAACCTGATATCAATTCTAAGGGCGCTTCTGCTTATCCGGCCAGATTACGAGAATACGTTATTAAAGTGCAAGAAAGTAAATAACAAACACAATTACTAAATATCATTTATTATAACTTAGACTCAATCACAGACTCTAAATATTCATTGGGGAGTTCATCTTCTCCACCACAAACTTAGACATAAATAATAAAGACTACATATTTAAATTACAATAAAGAAATTATAACCTAAATACAAAAGCCTAAAGAAATCATACCTTGCTGAGTTAGTTTTCCCGTAAGGGGAGAAAACTATGCCCAATAGAGCTCCTCTGAACCTCTCCTTATAGTAGAGAGTGTTTTACTATTTCTGAATGAATAATTGTGAAGGAGGGAGGCTCAATTTATAGTTTTCGTAATGGGCCTCAGCAAGGCATCGCAACACGATGAGGCCATCGTACTGCGATGTGAAGAATCAGTTCAATTTTATAACTGATCCTGTGCATTTCATCAGCTTGGGCGCCAAGTTAAGTCATCGTGCTGCGTTGAGCATCATCGTGCTGCGATGAACAGATTTTTTGCAGATTTATTTCTTCTGATTTTTTTGGCGAACAATCAGCTCCCATCGTGGCACGATGGGAGCCATCGTGCTGCGATGGAATGCTCAATTTCTTCACTTTTTGGGCTTTTTCTTGTCTTTTTGCATCTTGGACCCTGTCTTGATGCTTTTTCCTGCTTTTGTAGGTTTTGCTTCGTATTTGGGTCTGTCTTGGTCTTTATACTACTAATAATAATACTAAAAATACCATAGAAATTCCTGTCATCAACTACCAAGGTATTCTTTTGTTTTGCAAGAGTCATGGACGACGAAAGAACGATGTGTGAGTATTTCCGGCGAAGCAACCAGGAGGAAATTATCCGAGGGTTTGTGCCAGCAAATCCAATACAGATAAACCCCAATCCCAGTGTACGAAGGGAGCTAAAGGAAAACACATTCAATGGAAGGAGAGATGAAGATCTTTTGGAACATCTCCAGGAATTCTATGAGGTATGTGAGTCCCAACCAATCCCAGACGGAGTCACTGAAGACCAAGTAAAGTTACACTTGTTCAAATTTTTACTTTGGAAGACTGCAAAAGACTGGCTAGTCTGTCGTCTACCAAGTGGAACAATTGAAACTTGGAGGGAGCTAGAGGACAAGTTCCTGGACCGCTTCTTTACTGAGGAGCAACACAAGGAACGTAGAAGGGCAATCACTGAATTCCAGCAAGAGAAGAAGGAATCACTACACCAGAGTTTGGAGAGATTCAAGCTCTACAAAAGAAGATGCCCAAATCATATGATCTGTGAAGCAGAACTAATGCACATCTTTGTCAACAGTATGAAGACTAAACAGAGAATGCTACTCGATGCATCTGTGGGAGGATCAATCAAAAGCAAAACTCCAACAGAGGTAGAGTAATTGATTGAGACGATGTGTCGAAATGAGTACAACAAGGAAGAAGACAAAGACAATGGAGAAGTCCTAATGGAATAATTAGAAGCTTCACAAACAGAAGTAGAAAAGCTTCAGGAGGAGAACAAGTCACTTAAGGAATTCATGCAAAACTTAGGAGATCAGATTAAGGAATCCAATGAAAACTTGGGCTAAGAAGGTAGAAGACATTGGGGAACTGCAAGCGATAACATTACGAAGCAGACAAATAGAGCTGGTGGAACCAACTAAAATGGGTAAAAAGGCAGCAAGCCAGGAAATACCCGACTCTCAGTTACCTGACTCCCAAATGCCTGACACCCAACCTCCTGATACAGAACCAACCAGCCAAGATGTAGTGGACCTGGATGTTGGAGTAAGACCTAAGAGCCAATCTATTTTCATAGTATTTGCTTTAGGAGTTTGAATATAAATATGGCATTTCTTTATTATGTTTGTAAGGTTGCAAAATAATAAAGTCCCTAGAATAGAAAGTCCGTTTAATAATTAAGTATGACTTAATCATGAGATAATATTAAACATAAGGACACTATTCTTAAAGAATCCGTAGTCGAGTTTTATCATGAATTGGGATAATGATAAAACATAGAGACTATTATGAAGATAGACTGATGATCGCATCTCATGGATCATAGGATAAGGAGTTATCAAGTCTTGACATAGGTATAAGAAATATTAGGAGTAATATTTATACCGGATTGACCCGCTATGAGAGTACTACATGCAAAGTTATGCAAAATGTCATAAGTTACTCTCATGGTGATAATGGTGTAAGCCGCCCTTAGACCTGAAACCACTATGTACCCTAGATGTGGAGTCAAGTGCTTTGTTACTGATCTAACGTTGTCCGTAACAGGATGACCATAAAGGCAGTTAATGGGTACTTCACAAAGCATGCTGAGGGACAGTAGTGTCCTAGATGGAATTTGCCAATCTTGCATAACAGGATAAATGTCATGGGCCCAATATTGAACTGGACAAAGATGACACCAAGTATGCTTTGTGTTCAATATAGACATAAGGGGCAAAGGGGTAATTGTACACACTGATATTATCACTAGAGGTTGTGTTTTAGATCACATGTTAATTTCTCATAACTTGGGTAGCAATGATGTGTTGCTAGATACCGCTCATTGTTTATTATATTAAATAGAGGATTTAATATAATTGCCAACGTTATGGAAACCTACAAGGGTCACACACATAAGAACAGTATAATGTGAGATTGGAACACCGTAAGGTACGGTGCACCTCAGAGAAATAAGGAAATATGATAAGGGTATCATGGTAATTAAATAAGCGTATCATAATTTGTTATGAAAAAGAAAGCACTCATGTGTACATGACACATGGGGGTGCGTTTCTTAAAAGATTTATTTAATTAAAAGGTTTAGTAAAATTGTGGCCCAAAAGACAAATAGTTTGTCTTGGTGCACAAGACAAGTGGTTCTATAAATAGAACCCTTGTGATTGAGAAAAACACACTTATGTGATTTCTTGAGAAACAGAAAAATACTAATCCTTATTTTCTTCCTTCCACTCACAAAAGACCTTCATCCTCTTGAGCTAGCACTCTCTTGAAGGTTCCTGTTCGTGTGGACTAGTTAGAGGCGTCACAACTTTGACGCTCGTGATCAAAATCGGTGGTGACTTGTACGTGACTAGTTCGTGACTTGTTCGTGACTTGTACGTGACTTGTTCGTGACTTGTACGTGACTTGCTCGTGATTCAAAGCCTCATCACCAGCTGTTCGTGAAAAGAAAGGGATTTTCTACAAGAGGTAAAAATCCTAAACACAAACTCATGCCCATTCGTAAGGATCTCTAAAGGAAAATTTTTAAATTCCGCTGCTTTATCGTTACTATTTTCCTTCAGTGGTATCAGAGCCACTTACGAATCCATGAGATTGATGTTTGTTTAAAATTCATGAATTCAGTTTTAATATGATTAAAACGGTTAATAAAGGATTAAAATTGAGCAATTAAAATTTGGCATCTATTTGTATGAAAATTGATGGTTAACATTGAAATGGCTTCGGAATCCGACAATTGTATGGTGAAGCAGCGATATGTTAATTGTCATAGGTTTATACAAATAAGATTGATCAATACTTATATATGATATAAGTGATCTTGATGCAAAACGATGTATTGGATACATCGTTCATGATTTCGTTCAATAAAACAAATTATGAAAGATATTTGATATTATATTGATTCGTGATCATTTGCTTTGGAATCCGACATTAGTATGGTGAAGCAATGACATGTTAATCAATCGTATCGAATTTCGGTCATAAAAGGTTTTGACGGCACGAAATTATGCATTAGGATTCGCGAAAAACTAGGTTTTTCGCACGGGCCTGCGCGGGGCGCAGGGCATCTGCGCGGGGCGCAGATGGCAGAACCAAAATTGGCTCTCTGCTGTGTACCTGCGCGGGGCGCAGGACATCTGCGCGGGGCGCAGATCGCAGCTCCAATTTTGCCCGTTCGCCAAAATTTTAATTTTAATTAATTCACTCGACCCGAATTGATAATAATAATAAATATGTTTATTGTTATGATTAATGATGATGATCAATTAAGGGTGGCACAAATGTTGTGTCATTAAAATTAGGATTTGCAAAACGTATCAAGTGTTGATACGAAAGGTAGATGATAAATATATTTAATTTTGAAATCGTTTCAAAAATTATAGAAATATCTTTTAAAATTGTTTTAAAAGAAAATATCATTAATTTGGAAATATTTTATTCAAAAGGGTTTTGATTAAATAATTTTCCATATTTGACAAATATATTTAATTTTAAAATCGTTTCAAAATTATAGAAATATCTTTTAAAATTGTTTTAAAAGATAATATCATAAATTTGGAAATATTTTATTCAAAAATGTTTTGATTAAATAATTTTCCATATTTGGAGAGTTGTCAAAAGATTTGATTCTACTTTAAAATAATGTTGTTTATTTTGGCAAATTTTGATTCGAAATATTTAATTGCGAATTAAATATTTGAAACAAACTTACCTGATTTGATCAATCACCGGATTTAATTAATTATGAGACTTTAATAATAATAAAGTTTGTTTGTTATTATTATACTTGATGATCGGTTATGGCCTTAGTTTATTTATTTTATTGCATTTGGTTTAATAAATACGGCCTGCGTGTCGTGCCTTATCTCTATTCTCTATATTCTCTTCTCATCCACTCCCTCGTATGTAAAACGAGTATTCTTTTATATTATTATGTAATATTATGAAGAAGAAGAACAATGGAGGTCAACCTTGGAGATCATGCTTGGAGAAGTATAGATCGTTTTAGGTTAGATTAGGTTCTCTCATTGGCTTGGGAGAACAAATGCGCTAGGGGCCATAACTGTTTCATTCTATTTATTTATGTATGTTGATGCATGTTTATTTGTATGTATGTTGATGCATGTGAGAGAGTTTAATATGTTAAACGAGCCGGTGAGATCAAACTAATTAAAATCCCTCAAGAGACACATAAGAGATTAATAAAGAAGATATGGGTTCGTCCAACGCGAAGTATATTTTTCTTTAATAATAAAATATGTGGATATTAAGTTTATGCTTTCCAGATTTTAGAACTCGTCAAGACTAATTTCAAACATTGTGCGTTCGTCCAACGCGAAGTGCATGTTTTACATTGGTAAGGCGCGATGGGATAATTGTAATATCCAATTTCTAAAATGATGGGTCGAACTTAACTAAACTAAAATATAATAAGATTATATATGTTTAGAAGCAAGCATTGGGAATGGTCCATAAGATGGATTGGAATAAGGAGTTATTCACCCAATGGATATATTCGAGAATTGTATGAGATACAATTGGAAGGAGTTCCTACCTAAACAATCATGTTTTGGGGGATTAGCCAACGCTAACTCAAAATGTGGTGAAATATGGATCTCGATCCACTAGAAAATCTTCCAACGGGATTTTCCGAATCAAATGATGAGGGTCATTTGTTTTGAGTAAAATAGTGGGAGCATATTTAATTAAAGACCAAATTAAATATGATTTAGTCATAATATTTTACATATCTTTGTAATTAGAAATACAATACATATTAAGTTGTCCTTATGAAGGACAAGATTTTCAGAAAGGAGTTTCTGTATTGGTACAAATTGAGAATTGTTCTCAAATGCGAGAAAACTATAAGTCTTGAACTATAAACTATGAACAACCTACTATAACTAGATTGAAAATGGATACTTGTTAGAAGCATCAAGTTGACATCTAGATATAGAATATATAATAAATGATGTGATCATTCAATCTCAAGAAAGATCTTTTTGAAAGAACTTTAAGAGTATGATAACTTTCTCAATGGATCAAAGAGTTGATCATAGGTTCAATCCAACAAATTATAATGGAATAGATATAGACAAAATTGTTTTGAATATATACCGGAATTTATTGAGTTGAATGAGAATTAATTTGCACTATCAAAGATTTGAGATATAATATAAATAAGATTTATATTCCTCTTATTTGAATAGTACAAAATGGTTGTCAAAGTAGAACGGCTATGGTTAGACCATGCTTGGAAGAGTCAAACCAAAAGTATGAAGTGAGACTTCAATAATGCACATATTGTTGTAGAAAGTCAGAATTTCTATTTCTACATCAAAAAGTATATGATACAAGATGTTGAATCTCAATTTTTCGAAAATAGAGATGCTTAAAGAATTAGAACATTGGCTATAATTTTAAGTCAACCCATATCTAGAATGAAAATTGTTTCATTGATAATGAGAGCTTATGCAATGACTTAAAATCGAGTTTGAAATGGAACACAATAATTGTTATTGAATTCCATCTAGTAATAGAAATAGCAATTGTATATCTTGTATTGACAATATATGAATTGTAGCCTTAAATGATAAGACAAGTAATGGTCCTATCATTTAAGCAAAGTCTTCTATACTATTACTCTAAGTCAAGTGATGGACTAGGGTTCCATGGTCTTGATAGGGTTATCTATAACAATCGTCATAAGAGCCAAATATGATTTGGACCTTAAATATATCAAGAGCATTGTTGTTTAGTACAAATATTCGATGTGTCAATAAAATAACACATGTCCTATTTGAACAATATACATGAGATGTATGTCGACCACTAAACATATTTGGTATATCGAGTTTATTTTACTTCATTAACATTGATGATCAAAATCATTAAATGTTGGTGGGTGTATGACACCAATTAAGAAATCTTTGAATTTGTCAAAGAAATTCAACAATGAAGAAAATAGAACTCGACAAAAGTATTTAAGTTATATGAATGAGTCATATCAGTAAATACTTAATTAAAGGACTATAATTACTATTTTATCACATCATGTTTGACATGATTTAAGGATAGTTTAATTATATATTGACTCTTTCTATAAATCTCTTTACTTATAATTAATCTTCACCCACAATTAGTTTCCTTTTAAAATGATCATAAAGACACCATATGCGATATGGAGGTAAGAGTACCAAGTTTGTCTTTATGAGAATTTTGGATTAAAATTTATTAGATAAATTTAATTCCAAATGAATGAATAAATAAGTGTTAGTATCCTAAAGAAAGGGACATTGGTCCTATATCACTCTTAAGGACAAAAGTTGTTTTGTTGCTAGGTTTGAAACATTCCTCTAGTGGGAGTGTGTCTCTAAAAGAGACAGTGGGAGTGATATAGAACTTGGATAATTTCAAGTACCACAAAACGTATTTATTTAAAAGGGAATACAAACCGGTTCCTCAATGGTGTTGAAGAACCATTGTTTTAAAGTTGCACAAATCCAAGATAAGTCTAACATATCACACATGGCTGCAAGGCATGGTTTTATCATAACTCAGCAATGTGATATGATTCTCATGGAAGATGAGTCTTTGACTTTCTAAAAGGTCGTAAGACGATCTAGATTATGAGAAGTGGCTAAATGCCATGAAATCTCATACAGAATCCATATACACTAACCTTATGTGAATAATGGTTATTTCTTCAAGATGAGTAAGACTCATACGATGAAAGTGAGTATTCTTTTCGAACACTGATATGGATGGTATTAAGAATACCTTATAATATTTGATTTCTTCTGTTAAATGATGTACTACATGTTTTGGTAGATGGATAACAAAGTTGCATTCTTTAATTGGAATGACCTCATATATATGTGTTGGACATATACGTAAGGGTTTTGTTGATC
Organism: Trifolium repens; assembly: GCA_030408175.1. Lineage (NCBI taxonomy): Eukaryota > Viridiplantae > Streptophyta > Magnoliopsida > Fabales > Fabaceae > Trifolium > Trifolium repens. Next base: position 64,241,566 of record CP125842.1, read on the forward strand.
CAAATGATGCTAGAAAGGTATATAACTTGTAGCTATCTAATTTTGATTAGATAGAGTTTTCAGAAAAATTAAATTATTGTTTGTTCCTTTTATGAAGTTTTATGAAAACAAATTAACAAGGACAAAGCTATCTAATTTTGATTAGATCGAATAAATTTGAATATTTGTTCCTTTTGAAAGTTTTATGGAAAACAAATGAAGGATAAATATAAATCTTGTGCATACAAAGTTTTAGTGGGAGTGATGATATCTGATATCATATTAATCATCAAGACAATTTTCTTATACATGTGAGACATGACTAGGAAAATAACTCTTGATGAAACACTTAGGCAAAAATTCCTAAAGAGTTAGGAATAACATATGTACCAAAATTGAAATTAGTGTTTGACACTAACTTTCCTTCAAGAATATCCCAAAGGACCTTAAAAGAACTAAGGCCTATTTCTTGAAATAGAGAGGTATGGGAAGGATCATTATAAGGAAGTTATAATGAAGGAAGTTTCCATACCAATGTATTGTATATCATGGCTGAATACGAGCATTGAAAGCTATAAGATAAGCTTCGTAATATGTTTGTTTCAGTTAAATAAGTTGAGTATTTAAAGATTGGATCGTTTGGCTCATGATTGAGCTAAAGCTATATTTTCGGTGTTACAAGAACACTTGAGAATAGATCTCACCGACGATTCATGAATATACTTAGACACTTATACATTTTGATAGAGATCGAAATAGAACGTTGGAAGATACGTAAGATACCAACATAGGAAATTGTTCCTTATCCACTAACAAAGCCTCTTGCGCAGTTGAAGCGTGATGGGCATACTAAGTCTATAGGTATTGAGAGTAACCTAGATTGGCTTTAGTGCTAGTGGGAGATTGTTGGAGTAAGCCCTAAGAGCCAATCTATTTTCATAGTATTTGCTTTAGGAGTTTGAATATAAATATGGCATTTCTTTATTATGTTTGTAAGGTTGCAAAATAATAAAGTCCCTAGAATAGAAAGTCCGTTTAATAATTAAGTATGACTTAATCATGAGATAATATTAAACATAAGGACACTATTCTTAAAGAATCCGTAGTCGAGTTTTATCATGAATTGGGATAATGATAAAACATAGAGACTATTATGAAGATAGACTGATGATCGCATCTCATGGATCATAGGATAAGGAGTTATCAAGTCTTGACATAGGTATAAGAAATATTAGGAGTAATATTTATACCGGATTGACCCGCTATGAGAGTACTACATGCAAAGTTATGCAAAGTGTCATAAGTTACTCTCATGGTGATAATGGTGTAAGCCGCCCTTAGACCTGAAACCACTATGTACCCTAGATGTGGAGTCAAGTGCTTTGTTACTGATCTAACGTTGTCCGTAACAGGATGACCATAAAGGCAGTTAATGGGTACTTCACAAAGCATGCTGAGGGACAGTAGTGTCCTAGATGGAATTTGCCAATCTTGCATAACAAGATAAATGTCATGGGCCCAATATTGAACTGGACAAAGATGACACCAAGTATGCTTTGTGTTCAATATAGACATAAGGGGCAAAGGGGTAATTGTACACACTGATATTATCACTAGAGGTTGTGTTTTAGATCACATGTTAATTTCTCATAACTTGGGTAGCAATGATGTGTTGCTAGATACCGCTCATTGTTTATTATATTAAATAGAGGATTTAATATAATTGCCAACGTTATGGAAACCTACAAGGGTCACACACATAAGAACAGTATAATGTGAGATTGGAACACCGTAAGGTACGGTGCACCTCAGAGAAATAAGGAAATATGATAAGGGTATCATGGTAATTAAATAAGCGTATCATAATTTGTTATGAAAAAGAAAGCACTCATGTGTACATGACACATGGGGGTGCGTTTCTTAAAAGATTTATTTAATTAAAAGGTTTAGTAAAATTGTGGCCCAAAAGACAAATAGTTTGTCTTGGTGCACAAGACAAGTGGTTCTATAAATAGAACCCTTGTGATTGAGAAAAACACACTTATGTGATTTCTTGAGAAACAGAAAAATACTAATCCTTATTTTCTTCCTTCCACTCACAAAAGACCTTCATCCTCTTGAGCTAGCACTCTCTTGAAGGTTCCTGTTCGTGTGGACTAGTTAGAGGCGTCACAACTTTGACGCTCGTGATCAAAATCGATGGTGACTTGTACGTGACTAGTTCGTGACTTGTTCGTGACTTGTACGTGACTTGTTCGTGACTTGTACGTGACTTGCTCGTGATTCAAAGCCTCATCACCAGCTGTTCGTGAAAAGAAAGGGATTTTCTACAAGAGGTAAAAATCCTAAACACAAACTCATGCCCATTCGTAAGGATCTCTAAAGGAAAATTTTTAAATTCCGCTGCTTTATCGTTACTATTTTCCTTCACTGGAAGAGGAAAACGAAGTTGAGGAAAGAGACACAACTGATGTGCCAACAATAACCAAACCAAATCCAGAAAAGCCAAAAACAGTTTTCGAAAGGGATAAACCACCCCCCGAACCTAAAAACCAAGAAACTTACATACCGTACCCAAATAAATATAATAAGAAAGAGAAGCAAATAGAGCAACTCAAGAAAACGAGGAAACTAGTCAAACAGATAGAGATCCATGTGCCATTTAATGACATGATCCAAATATCACCCCCATTCTAGAAGTATGTTAAAAATCTTGTGGCTGGTAAAATCAAGTTGAAAGATGAGGAGTGATGACAGTAATTTATATGTTGTTTTTAGTATTATTTATTATTAGTTTAGTATTAGTTTTAGACCAATTGCAAGACAAAAACCTAAAGAAGCAAAGCTACTTGTCCAAGAAGTCAAGGATTGAAGAAAATGCATAAAAAAAGGCTAAAAGGAAGAAAATGCGCAACTTTCAGTCTGTGGAAGATAACTTGAGCTATGAGTATCAGAATGAGGTCCGTGACCATGCGTTGGAAAGCTAAGACAAAAATCTACAACTTTTGTGTTGAAGCAAAAACGTAATTTTGATGTCTCATTGTAGTACGATAGCATTCATCGCAGTACAATGGCTTCCATCATGCCACGATGGAAGCTGCTTGTTGGCCAAGAAAACAGAAGAAATAAATCTGAAGAAAATCTTGCATCGCAGCACGATGGAGTAACTTGGCGACCAAGTTGATAAAATGCACATGATCAGTTATAAAATTGAACTGAATCTTCCCATCGTACTGCGATGGACCAATTGCAGTACGATGTGCCTTGCTGCCCAAGTCCGAAAAACTATAAATAGAGCTCTCCTCCTTCACAATTATTCATTCAAAAATTTAGAGAACTATTTCTCTATAAGGAGCAAAGGAGGAGGAGCTCTAGGGAAGGAACTTTCCCCCTTTAACGGAAAAGGTAACTTCCTCCGCAAGGTAGCAAGGTTATTGGTATGCATTTATTTAATTCTTGTAATTTAATTATGTCTATTAGTAGCTAAACTCATTTAGGTTAGGTGGAGAAGATGAACTCCCTTAGGAATGCTGGAATCATGTAAATTGGTACTAAGTTTATATAATTTTCTATTCAGTTTTATTTATTCTATTGTCTATGTTTTAATTACGTAACCCGATTGATAGCTACAATTAGGGAACGCTTTTAGGGATGGTGATATCTAGCATTGCACTTAGGGCCATGGTTTATCACTACCCGACAACTAACCTCAATAGGGTTAGTGATATTTAATATTGTGCCTCAAGGTTATGATTACCCAAGGTTCGACAACTAACTTATAGGGTTAGTGATCTAGTATTGTGCCTCAAAACCGGCAGCCAACCCCGACCAATTAGACAATAACTTAATCACACTAGTGGTAAAAGGGTTAAATAACTAATGCAACCGAACTTAATTGACTACATATTCAGAATCTAAATAATTAGTATAGGAATGTGACAACGTGTCTACACGAGGTTTCTAACTAGTAATTAAGGTTCTTTATACTCGTAATTAGGGTAATTACTATACGCGGTTATTACTAATTATATTAGTTCACCAATAATAAAAAGGATTAGTCAACGATATAGCACCAACTACCCAGCAGGAATAAGGGAGGGATTCCAACTACTTAACCTATCTTCTTAAATTATCTTTCTTTCTAGTTTATATTCTCTGTTTCTTGAATCTAAAATTATCCCAACTTATAAAGCGGAGGCAATCTCAACAAATCCTAGAATAAGCTTAGTAACCGAGGCGCTGTCCCTGTGGATACGAACTCATTCTACTCAGTAGAGTGTGAATTATTACTCGACGACAGATTGGGACACTTGCCAAACCGTAGTCAAGTTTTTGGCGCCGTTGCCGGGGACGGTGTAGACGAAGTTGTTAAGCCAATTTTAGGAATTTGTATATATATATAAATCATAAAAAAAATATAAAAATAAATAAATTTTTATAAAATTTGTTTTTGCAAAATTAAAACTACAGAGATTCTGGCTAAGGAAAATGCTTGGTATTTAAGCGATCCATTGTGATCCACCTCCCTTACCTGGGAATCCCTGTGGTGATAGACTTGCAAAAAAAAAAAAAAATTTTAAAAAATCTTGCCTTTATCTTTTGCATTGTGCTTTACTACTAATAAGTTTCTTTAAGTCATGTTATTAGTAGGGGACAAAGATTAACAGTTGGTTATTCTGAACACTAACATCGAGAAAGGCAAAGAGGAGTCCATGGGTGATGAAAGTCAAGACTGTGAGGTTAATGAAGTGCCATCTGAAACCTCAAGCAGTAAGGCGAAAAGGCCCAAGATGTGGAAAGATTTAAGGAAGCCTTAAGGAAGTTAGAAGATAGTCCACCACTAGAGGAGAAATCCTTCATTAAAGAATGTGAGGTAACGTTCTTAAGGAAACCTTGGCAAGACCATAGATGTCTCTGAAGGTGTGAAAAACACAAGAAGGGGGGGGGGGGGGGGGGTTGAATTGTGTTTTGGGTAATTTAAAAATTTCTTCTAAGTTACAGAGAACTTATCAGAGTTTGCAGCGGTTTAGAAAACAAAACACAATCAAGAATAACTTTGAAGGTAGAGAGAAAGATAGAGACAGAAATTTTTATACTGGTTCCCCTCACAAACCGAGAGTACGTCCAGTCCTCTTGTACTTCCAAAAGAGTTCACTATAATCACCAAAGATTACAATTGCTCAAGCACACAAGAAAGAGACTTCCAATGCTCAAGTATACAAACAAGAGACTTCCTAATGCTCAAGCACGCAGGCAAGAGACTTCAATACACAAGTTTAGAAAAACAGAGTCTGAACAATTGATATAAAGATCAATGTTCAGTTACAGAATAAATACAACTTTTGATACAAGACTTAACTTAGAATCTTAATACAAAATTCTAAGGTTCAACTAATGAATTAACAGAAGCTGAAGCTGGAGTCTTGGATTTTGAATATGAGTTCAAGTTGTATTTGCAGTTTTGTGCTTTAGGATGATTTTAGCAGAGTAACAGCTCTTTTCAAATTGTTCAAGTGTCGTATCCCAAAGCTTCAAACTTGCTCCAATTTATAGATGAAGGTGGAGCGTGTTTGATTCGAATTTGATGCGGTGAGATTGCGCCAGCTGTAGATAGTACCTTTGATATCCAAATCAGGTAACCTTGTATGCGATCAATCTTGGAGAAAACGTTTTATCCAAATCAGGTAAAGAGTTCGTACAATAGTACAAACGTCACTATTCTGTGGATAAGATTGATTCCATCAGCTTTTGGAATGTCAGAGTATAATCATTGATGCAGATAATGTTCTTCTGACAAAACGGCTCTCACTGCTCTTATCAGAGTCTGATATGCATCTTCTGATGAATAAAATTTGCATCCTCTGATGAACCACATATGCATCTTCTGATGTCTTCAAGTTCTGATCAGAGTTTGCTTTGCCATATCAGAGCTTCCAATGTGCTTTTAATGAATATAAAAATTAACTTGAATATCTGCACACTTGGATTAAATAATTAGTATACCCTATTGTACATTAATACTTTTGTTATCATCAAAACTCGTCAGAACCTCTTTTGTTCCAACAATCTCCCCCTTTTTGATTGATGACAAACCAAGTATTAATTTACAATGGTTGTTGATAAAATTTATCAGGCCTCTCTTAGGTTGATGAGTTTTGCAAGCTCCCCCTAAGTTCAGCAATGATTAATTAAATCAGTTTAAAAATAATTATTTGAATTTTGAACTTAAACTAATACACTAGACTTTCAGAGGCTAGGTTTGCAAGCTCTCCCCCTAAGTCTGATACCTATGAAAGAAAAGTGCAATTTTCTTTTATACGTACCATGTATCAGAAGTTCAAATTTCAACTAATATTTTCCTCAAAACCATATCATACGTAGACATAACTGAAAAGAATTAAATTTTGGAATTTTGGTTTCAGTTTAGCATCTCATAAATTAATAAAAACTCTTACTCCCCCTTTTTGTCATTAAACAAAAAGACAAAACTGACAAAAATAAATGGCAATTTGAAAAAAAATGGTCAAAAATTAAAGTTTCAATGCAGTCAAGGTGATTACAACTACACCAATTAAATGGTTTGTCGTAAAACCATGAACTTGTCTATTTTGAAACCACTATATAAGGACCATGAACTTTGTCATTTCACTCAACACTTCCATTTCATTGTGAAAAATCAACAATGGAGAAGGATAGAAAAGTGATCAAAAGTAAGAGAGCTCAGGAGAAGAAGAAGAAGAAAGTGAAGATTCAACAAGACTCAGAGTCTAAGAAGAATCCTCAGAAGATGAAAGCATCAACTTCTGCTCCCGTCAGAGTCAAATATCAAACAAGATCCAAGACTGAACAACAAGAGTCCTTATCCGAGTCAGAATCTGAATGGGATTCTGATTGGAAGGAATTCTTGAGTACATATGTTCCTCCCAGTGAAGAATACCCCTCTTCATAATCAATGAGATCACTTCTCATTGATCTCCCAATAAGGAAGTGAAGAGAATGTCGTGAACTCTTCCATTTCCCTTAGATTCAAATAAGCTAGATTTAGGACTAGCTGTTTTTTTTTTTTTTTATGTAGAATCCAAGTGAAAAGTTGGATAGAAACTTATATATTCAACAATTTTCAATTGAATAAACTCATTATTTAGCTTTGAAATCTTTGAGTTGATATTTGTCTCAAAATCATTTATGAAAGCATAAAAATAATAATCAACAAATAATGAACACAGAAATAAATAATGAACACAGAAGATGATTAACCAAGTATTTAAAGAGATAATATTCAACAAGTTACAAAACAACAACAGAACATGGTAAATCATTAAACAAATAAACAGAACATGTGCATAGAATCCTAGGGGTTAAGGTTCATCAGGTTGCTGAGGCAATCTTGCATTGATGCTCTGAAGAGTAGTCATAATAGCAGCCAACATAGACGAATGCTCATCAAGTCTTATCTGAAAATTGTCTTGATTTTCCCTTATGTGCTGAGCATACTCTGGTGCATTTCTAGCAATTTGTTCAAGCCTTGCCTGTTCAGCAGCTTTTCTAGCTTCTTCTGCTAGCCTAGCTTGCTCAGCAGCTTGCCTTTCCCTTTCTATACGCTCATCCTCCAATCTTTTTCTTTCCCTCTCCTCAGCTTCTAATCTTTCCCTTTCACGCCTCTCTTCCTCTTCCTTCCTTGCTATCTCATTCCTCAAATTCAAGTCTGTAGTATAAGCCTTTCTGACAGAGCGAAGCATGAGTACCAGATTTTGTTCCATAAGGTCACACTCTTTGTCAATGTGTGCTGTGTCAATAGACCTGTGTGGAATAGCACTGGACATTCTCTTAAGATTCTTGTCAACAACTTTCAGCAGACTAGTGATATCATCATGAGTTTGGTCAAGAGGTTCATTGGCTATTCTGGAAGGTAGGTGAGGAGGGAAAAATATGCAGTCCATAGATAGATCCTGCATAAGGTGTTTGAGATGTTGTGATTGATCAGGAGGGGTTTTTGGTAGGATTTCAAGATTCAGAGTCTCATTGATTTGTTGAACATGATTTTTGATAGGTGTAGATAAATCACATGAGTTGTCCATAGCCACATGATGTGGGGATTTCTCATGGACATGTTCATCAGAATGAAGAGTTTCAGAGACTTGATCTTGATCAGGTTCTGGTGATTTTTGGTGGTCATGTTCTAATGGATTATGTTCTGATGGATTATGTTCTGGTGGGATTTCATTTTCTGGTTGGGTGGTTTCTGGTTCAGTATTTTCTGGTTGAGGTGTTGTTGGTTGTTCTTGAGTGTTCACAGGTTGAACAGTCTCAGAGTTAGGTTGGGGGTCATTTTGTGGTTCTTCTGGTTATGGTGTTGTGGTAGGAATTTCTTGATGGTTGGGGGATTTTTCAGGAGGTGGTGATGGTGTTTTATCAGAATCTTCATCAATTGAAAGTTGAATAGTAGGTGCAGTGCTTGTAGAAGCTTGTGCAGTTTCATTTCCATACAGAGTCTGCTGTTCCAGCAAATTGTGAGGATCATTACTTTTAGGAAGCTTCTTGTGCATATCATCAAATGCAGACTCTTCAATACCACAATCATAGCCGTCCTTCAGAGCCTCTTGCTTCTTATTAAACTCTGCAACCTTTGCCAATGCTGCCTGTACCACAACTTCTTCCTTTTCTTCTTCAGTAAGATCCTCCAGTATAACTTTCTTTGCCCTTGGTTTCTTTGAGGATCTTAGAGCTGTAGTCTTTGTAATCTTTGGAATCTTAGCAGCTTTCTTCCCAGTAGAACTTTTGGTAGCTTTTCTCTTGACTGGTTCAAGTCTAAGAGGTTGTTCCAAAAGCCTTGATTGTCTTACAGTTAGCTTTGTAGGTTCTCCATCTCCTACATCAGCATCTAGCTTTTTCATGAACTCAGCATGTGCTTCTATAACCCTCTTGGCTTCACTATCTCTGACATGTACAAGCCAACATTCACCAATGCCTTTCTCAGATTCTCTGAGTAACACAGGATGTGTTGGATGAACTATCTCATTATTCTTTACCAGCTTTAAGTACCTTAATGTAGTACTGAAAAACTGGCACACCAATACACGATGTTGTACACGACGTTACAACACTTTTACCCACTTTAATGAACAAATAATGAAAATAGTAAATAGTGCAGAAATAAACAAACACACAGTGATTTGTTAACCCAGTTCGATGCAAACTGCAACCTACATCTGGGGGATACCAATCCAGGAGGAATTCCACTAATAGCCCTAGTTCAAAGTCTTACAGCAAACTCCTCGTTTACAACTTATCACCTAGTAACTATCCTTATGTCCTTCTACCTAGGAACTCCTAGGTATGAGTTCCCAACTCACTCCTTAAGCTCAATAGTACAGACAACACTATTGTTAATTCAACCACTATGATGGAGACACTCTCCTAGACACTAGATTACTCTTACCTAAAGGCTTCGAGCAATACACACGAACTAATGATCCAAACTCCTTGCTTCAAAGCTTTGGAGAGGACACACACACAATAACTATCTCCTTGCTTAAAAGCTTCAGAGACAATTATGATTACAACTCAATAGAACACACAGTCCTAAGCTTGCATCAAAGAGATACAAGAAAGGCTCACAAAACACAAGCACACACACGAATCCTAATACGGCTAGACTCAACAATAACGCTTGAACAACTGCCTCAATTAGGTTTTGATTCTTCAATATATAGCTGGTTAAATTTGGGCTTCAGTAGTTTTTCCCATGAGAAAGATCCAGCTCACATAATAAAATAAAACCATATCTTAACAAGATACGTTTAGAAAATATAATTCTTCAATATTAATTCCCAAAACAATCTTTGAGTGAAAGATATGTTTAGGAAATAAAACTTCCTTGATGCACAAGCCAAGAACTGATATATAAGAAAAAAGATCTTCTCTAAAAATAAAACCCGCGCGCATTAAATGCTGCCGCCAGCTAGCGCTCACGTCAGGTCATGATGTTGTAACATTACATACCACATCCTGCCTAAACATTGTTTTACCAAAATGCAGCCAACATCAAATAGTCAACAATTACTATTTACAATCTTAGAACTAAGCAGAAAAGTACCTAAGCCAGGAAGATAAGGTGTAATAGCATCCAACAAACCACACTGTGCAAACATGTGGCTCGGTAGTCTTGAATGTCGAACAATAGCTTTGCTAGAGATAATAGACAGACACAAATGATCAAAAATAAGCCTTCCAATATCCACAACATTTCCTTTAGCAACATGAAACGTGAACAGCTTCTGAACACTGGATATTTGATCAGTGCCTCCCAATTTGGGCAGAACACTGTCAATTAAGATCCTGTAGATGATCTTGCAGTTGTTTGTCCATTCAAACTTGTCCTTAGGGTTAGCCTTAGGTTTGAATAGATATTCATCCACATCAGGACCTGCTTCGTCAGAATGTTTGATTATCACACCCTCACGCTTGAGCTTCATAGCCTCAAGAATGTGGCAGAGTCTGATAGAGATTCTGAATCCAGCCACGAAAGATTCAATCTCTGTAGAGACAAAAGATCTTAATCCGATTTCCTCTGGGGTTCTATCTTTCAATTCAGGGTTTTCTTCAATCTTTTCCCTGACCTTCTTGTTATAAACATCCCTTGTAATAACAGAGGCTTTCATCCAGAATTCCTTTACCATCTCAGTATAAGTTGGTCCATTAAGAAGATCAAAGTAGTATTCCAAACCTTGTCTTTTGTAGAGATGAACGACTTCAGCAAAACCGTTTACTCTAATGCTCTCAAGATCAACGGGATTCTCAATCGCAACATTTAGTTCATCATACTTGTATGGTCGTTGATCCTTTGCGAACTCAGTAGGGTTGGATTCATTTGGTAAGATCATGCATGTTCTATTTAGGAATGATGATGAGGATGCCATGGATGATATTTGGAAGTTAGGGTTTCTAAAGAGGGAGAAAGAAATTGCTCTGTGTTTTAGAAGAATGAAAGTGTGGGTTGTGAGAGTGCAAAAGTGTGAATGTGAACAATTAGTGTGTTTAAATAGAAACTTACGCGCAAAAACAAGTACACATACACAGGGGTAGTAGAGTATTTTACCACAAATGGGAATTTGAAATGCTAATCATCATTAACCAACTTCTTTATCCTCTTGCAATAAGACATGTGTATTAGAAGATTATTAAATAACTGACACGTAAGTTTGAGAAAACGAAAGGGTTTTTACAAAAGATTTTTACTTACGCGCCAGAACCATTTACCTTCTAATCAGATTCTGATAGTGTGTCAGAAGATACTCTCATCACAACTTCTGATACAGAAGGTTCTGATGACTTCATCTTCTGATTACTATTAGATTCTCACAAACTCAATTTTTCATCAGAGTCTAAGTTAATCAGAGATTTCCATCATGTTCAGATTCTTTTTGATAAAATCAAAACGTTCAACAGCTAAAGGTTTTGTAAAGATATCAGCCCATTGATTTTCAGTTTCAATGAACTTGAGATCAATTACACCTTTTTGAACATAGTCTCTGATAAAATGATGCTTAATCTCAATATGCTTAGCTCTTGAATGTAAAATAGGGTTTTTAGAAAGGTGAATAGCTGCAGTATTGTCACAATATAAAGGAATATTGTTACTGCTGATTTGATAATCTTCCAATTGATATTTCATCCAAAGTAGTTGTGTACAACATTTAGCTGCTGATATGTATTCAGCTTCTGCTGTTGACATAGCTATGGTGGTTTGCCTTTTACTAGCCCATGAAATTAAATTCTCACCAATAAACTGGCAGTTACCACTGGTGGATTTTCTTTCAATTCTATCACCAGCATAGTCAGCATCACAGAATCCAATCAGCTTGTAGTCATTGGATTTCTGATACAGTAATCCAATGTTACAAGTAGCTTTCAAATACCTAAAGATTCTCTTCACAGCAGTGAGATGAGATTCTCTAGGATCTGATTGAAATCTTGCACACAAACAGACACTGAATAAAATGTCAGGTCTTGAGGCAATTAGATAAAGAAGAGATCCAATCATACCTCTATACATCTTCTGATCAACCTTGCCTTCAGACTCTTCTTTGCCTAGACTTGATGTAGGATGCATTGGAGTATTCATGGGTTTGCAATCTTCTAAGTTGAACTTTTTCAGAAGATCCTTTATATATTTGGATTGATGAATGAATGTTCCTTTCTCTGTTTGATTTATTTGAATACCAAGAAAGAACTTCAATTCTCCCATCATACTCATTTCAAACTCATCCTGCATAAGCTTAGAAAAGTTCTTGCAAAGAGTGGCATTAGTTGATCCAAAAATGATATCATCAACATATATTTGAATGATAAAAATGTCTTTCTTAAGGGTCTTTTTGAAAAGTGTATTGTCAACTTGTCCTTTTTCAAAACCATTGTCAACCAAAAAAGTACTCAATCTCTCATACCAAGCTCTGGGAGCTTGTTTGAGTCCTTAGAGTGACTTCTTTAGTCTAAACACATGATCAGGATTTGTCAAATCTTCAAAGCCAGGAGGTTGTTTGACATACACTTCTTCAGATATGACACCATTTAGAAATGCACTTTTCACATCCATTTGATATAGAGTAATACCATTATTGACTGCATAAGATAAAAGTAACCTGATTGCTTCCAGTCTTGCAACTGGAGCATATGTTTCAGTGAAGTCAATTCCTTCTTGTTGACTGTATCCTTGTGCAACAAGTCTGGCTTTGTTCCTAGTGACTTCACCTTGTTCGTTCAATTTGTTTCTATATACCCATTTTGTTCCAATAATGTTCTTATGCTTTGGTTTGGGTACCAGATCCCACACATCATTTCTCTTGAATTGATTTAACTCTTCTACCATTGCAACTATCCAAGCATCATCTGAGAGAGCTTCATTTGTTGTCTTGGGTTCAATCAAGGAAACTAATCCAAACAATGATTCTTCAACTCTGAAGTTTGACCTTGTTTTTCTTGGACTGTTCTTGTTTCCTAGAATGAGCTCTTCAGGATGTGATGATTTATATTTGAATGTGTTCCTTGGAATATCAGATTCTTCAGAGTTATCATCAATAGTTTGATGTTCTTGAGCAGCATCAGAAGGTGCATCTTCTTGAGCTACAGAGTCTTCTATAGATTCTATGTTGTTATCATACTCTGGAGCTTCATCTTCTGACTCATCAGATCCTGACAAATCTTTAACAGGCTCTGACTTTTTATCATCAGGCTCTTTATCATCAAACTTTACGTGCATTGATTCTTCCACTATATTAGTTTCAGAATTATACACCCTATATGACTTAGAGCGTTCAGAGTATCCAATGAAGATACCCTTACAGGCTTTAGAGTCAAATTTCTTAAGATGGACTTTGTTATTCAGAATGTAACATGTACAACCAAATTGATGAAAATAAGAAATATTGGGTTTTCTTCCCTTAAAGAGTTCATATGTTATTTTGTTCAAAATAGGTCTTATATAGATTCTATTCTGAATATAACAAGCAGTGTTAACAGCTTCTGCCCAAAAGAATTTTGCTAAATTATTTTCATGCATCATGGTGCGTGCCATTTCTTGTAAAGATCTATTCTTTCTCTCTACAACTCCATTTTGTTGTGGAGTTCTAGGAGAAGAGAATTCATGGAGAATTCCATGTTCTTCACAAAATTTTTCAAAAGGTTCATTTTCAAACTCACCACCATGATCACTTCTTACTTTCAAAATTTTGGAATCCTTTTCATTTTGAATTTGGGTACAGAAGATGCTAAACACTTCATATGTATCATCTTTATTTCTCAGGAATTTTACCCAAGTCCATCTACTATAATCATCTACAATGACTAATCCATATTTCTTACCATTGATTGAAGCAGTGCTAACTGGTCCAAAGAGATCAATGTGTAAGAGTTCCAAAGGTCTAGTAGCAGAGACAATGTTCTTGTTTTTAAAAGAACTTTTGACAATTTTTCTTTTTTGACAGGAACCACAAAGTGAGTCTGAGTGATATTTTATTTTTGGAAGGCCTCTGACAAGATTGTCCTTGCTAAGCTTAGAAATTAATCTCCAGTTAGCATGACCCAATCTTTTATGCCAGATCCATTTTTCATCACTCAGTGTCAAAAGACAAAGCACTTGTTGTTCCTTTAAATCAGAAAAATTGACTTTGTACACATTGCCTTTTCTATTTCCCTTAAAAACAATGGATTGGTCAGAGTTTCTGATTACAGTACATGAATCCTTATTAATCATAACATCATAATTACTGTCACACAATTGACTTATGCTAAGTAAATTATGATGTAGTCTATCTACTAACCAAACATCAGAAATTGACAAAGAAGAATTACCAACTGTACCTATACCAATGATCTTTCCCTTCTGGTTGCCACCAAACCCTACTGTTCCTCCCTCTTGCTGATTCAGGGTGTGGAATAAGAGCTTGTCTCCTGTCATGTGACGTGAGCAGCCAGAGTCCAGATACCATGAGCTTTCTTTTCTTCTTTGGGTGCATACCTGCAGCATACACTATTTCAGATTTTGGTACCCATACTCTGATGGGTCCTTTTTGGTTAGTTTTGAGAATCTTATTCTTCTTGTTAGAATACTCAGAAGATCTGGAGTCAACAGAGCCTTTAGAAAAATGTTTAGGCTTATGTTGTCTCTGAGACTTTCCTCTTGAGTGTGTCAGAGAACCAGTTACCAAGTTTGCTTTAGAAGTACTAGTGCCCCGCTTATCAACAGGCTTTGGTACTTTGACAGCTTTAACTTGAGTAGACATGGGTACTGATGTGAGGGGAACCTGAGTTTTAGAAGACTTAGGTTCAGAAGATGAGTCATCTTCTGATACCTTATCTTGTGGTTCCAAGCTCACAAGAGTACCATACACAGTCAGAGGTTCTGATGTACCCTTAGTAAAGTTTGAATAAGATTCTGATGGTGACTTGCTCAACAAGACAAGTTTACTTAATTTTCCTACATCAGGACATGTAAGAGAACCAAGTCCTTGTCTTTTATAATAGTTGCTAAGTCCACCATGAATTACGGAAGTTACCCTAGTCTTATCTATGTTATGGTGCACAAACTCTTGTAGAGAGATTTCATAGTCGTCATAAGGTTTGTGACATGTTCTGCATCCAGTCTCAAGCACCTTAATTGTTTTAAGAGATTTTTGATAGTTTGCTTGAGTCTGGGTGAGATTTTCATTGAGGAGCTTCATTTTTTGTTTGCAAAAATCCAACTCACTCAATTTTTCCATGTACTTCACCATTACATCTTTCAAAGCATTGGTCATTTGAGTACTAGACATTTTAGATATTACCTCGTCAATGTCGTCAGTATCAGACTCTGAATCATTTTCATTGTCTGACTCACCAATGGCCATAAGCGCTAGGTTTGCTTCCTCAGAGTCTTCATCCTCAGATAGTTCATTAATATCCTCCCATGTTGCCATCAGACTCTTCTTGGCTTTGTTCTTGATCATACTCTTTCTTCCTTTACCCTTGGAGTTGAGTTCAGGACAATCAGCCATGAAGTGTCCAGGCTTATGACAATTGAAACAATTTTTTGTGTCATCCTTCTTCTCTTTGCTGGTGTTGTTTCTTGATCCAGATCCTCTGCCTTGAAAATTTTTGCCCTTCCTTAGTGACCACTTTTGAAAGTTTTTGGACAAGAGTGCAAATAAATCATCATCTGATCCTTCCTCTTGATTATCTATGGAAGATTCCTCTGCTTCAGATTCTACAACTTTGGCTTTCAGAGCCTTAGATGAAACTGAAATAGATGGCAAAGCCACAGATTTTAGCTTCTTCTGAGGCTCATCAGAAGATAGTTCAATCTCATGACTCATGAGTGAACTTATCAATTCTTCCAAGCCAAGTTTGTCAAAATCTTTAGCTTCTTGAATAGCTGTTACCTTAGGCCTCCACCTTGAAGGTAAGCTTCTCAAAATCTTCCTTACATGATCAGAGGTTGTATAACTTCTCTTTAGAACTTGGAGACCAGCCACAAGAATTTTGAATCTAGAATACATTGATTCAATATTCTCATCATCCTTCATTCTAAAGAGTTCATACTGTTGGATCAAAAGAGTAGCCTTTGCCTCTTGAACCTGTTTGTTCCCTTCATATGTGGAACACAAGGAGTCATAGATGCTCTAGGCAGTGGATTTGTCGGTAATCTTGAGGTACTCATCATGAGTTATACACCCAATGAGAAGATCCTTAACCTTGTGATGCTTCTTGTAAAGCTTCTTGTCTGTAGGAGTGAACTTCTTTCTTTCTTCAACAGATAGCCTTCCCTTTTCATCCAGTCCTTGGAAAGTTACCCCTTCTTCAACCAAGTCCCAAAGCTCATCATCTAAACCAATAAGATGACTGTAGATTCTATCTTTCCACCAGGAAAAGGTAGATGCATCTCCATTGAACTTTGGTGCTTTGTTGCTTGACTTATCTTCAACATCATAGTCATGTGGAACTGCTTTCATGCTACCACATGGAGTTTCAGTCATAGTGTCTTTCAACAGGAAACTGTCTCACTGTTAGGTAATTAAAAAACAGAACCAGGCTCTGATACCAATTGAAGGTGTTAAAAACACAAGAAGGGGGGGTTGAATTGTGTTTTGGGTAATTTAAAAATTTCTTCTAAGTTACAGAGAACTTATCAGAGTTTGCAGCGGTTTAGAAAACAAAACACAATCAAGAATAACTTTGAAGGTAGAGAGAAAGAGAGAAAGATAGAGACATAGATTTTTATACTGGTTCCCCTCACAAACCGAGAGTACGTCCAGTCCTCTTGTACTTCCAAGAGAGTTCACTATAATCACCAAAGATTACAATTGCTCAAGCACACAAGCAAGAGACTTCCAATGCTCAAGTATACAAACAAGAGACTTCCTAATGCTCAAGCACGCAGGCAAGAGACTTCAATACACAAGTTTAGAAAAACAGAGTCTGAACAATTGATATAAAGATCAATGTTCAGTTACAGAATAAATACAACTTTTAATACAAGACTTAACTTAGAATCTTAATACAAAATTCTAAGGTTCAACTAATGAATTAACAGAAGCTGAAGCTGGAGTCTTGGATTTTGAATATGAGTTCAAGTTGTATTTGCAGTTTTGTGCTTTAGGATGATTTTAGCAGAGTAACATCTCTTTTCAAATTGTTCAAGTGTCGTATCCCAAAGCTTCAAACTTGCTCCAATTTATAGATGAAGGTGGAGCGTGTTTGATTCGAATTTGATGCGGTGAGATTGCGCCAGCTGTAGATAGTACCTTTGATATCCAAATCAGGTAACCTTGTATGCGATCAATCTTGGAGAAAACGTTTTATCCAAATCAGGTAAAGAGTTCGTACAATAGTACAAACGTCACTATTCTGTGGATAAGATTGATTCCATCAGCTTTTGGAATGTCAGAGTATAATCATTGATGCAGAGAATGTTCTTCTGACAAAATGGCTCTCACTGCTCTTATCAGAGTCTGATATGCATCTTCTGATGAATAAAATTTGCATCCTCTGATGAACCACATATGCATCTTCTGATGTCTTCAAGTTCTGATCAGAGTTTGCTTTGCCATATCAGAGCTTCCAATGTGCTTTTAATGAATATAAAAATTAACTTGAATATCTGCACACTTGGATTAAATAATTAGTATACCCTATTGTACATTAATACTTTTGTTATCATCAAAACTCAATTGGGTCATGTCAGAACCTCTTTTGTTCCAACAGTCTCCCAATACCTTGTTCTATTGGGGAGGTGGACATTGAAGAAGCGGTTGGTGATTTCAACTCTAGATTATATTGGATGACTTACTCTCTAGCAGAAAGGTTAGAATTGAATATTGAATCAATGGTAGTTATAGACATGGAACTTACTCTAGCAGATGACAGTGAAATCTATCTAGCGGGAATCTTAGATGTGCCCATTAAAGTCATTGGCCTGGAGATGAAATTGGACTTTGTCATTATAGATGACGTGCCTGAGGAAATCTCCATCAGCTTTGGAAAACCAACCGCAAGAAAGAAACAATTCTTTCTACATAATGAACAAATTGTGCCAAGAACGGACGGTAAGGAAGAAGCACATGATAAAAAAGAAGATCAAGAGAAACAATTGGTTGAAATAGAAACAAACCAACGCGACGCGTCGAGTGTTCGGGATGAAGATTTCTATAAGGGAGCTGAACCCCAACCAATGAAGTTTCAAGAGCAAGATTTCCAACAAAAAGAACAACCTAGCAACAAAAGCCGAAGAAAAAGCAGAAATTGATAAAGTCATAGATATGATTTGTGCTTTGTTTGCTACAGTCAAGCTGAAGAGGGTATGGAAGCAATATCCTTTGTTTCTCAAATTTCTGGGATTCTTAACAAAGAAGAGGAAGAAGACGGATGATACATTACATCTCTCATATAAGACGCTCTAACAGTCTTCTGATGTCTAGCTAATGACTTTAAAGAAGCGCTTCATGGGAGGCAACCCAAGGTATTTTTATTGCTTTCATTTATTTTTCCTGCATTTTAAATTTCTTTTCAAATTAGGTAATTTTTTAAAACTACAAGATCTGTTTTCAAAAGGGAAGGAATGCAAAAATTTTATGTCCAAAAAGAATTTTTTTTTTTAAAAATGAACTGTTCCAAAGCCTATCGTGCAACAAATTTCCTATTGTGTCACGATGAAAATAAAAACTTTTGAAAAACATGGCATTGAAACAGCCATCGTGCAATGAAACTGCTCATGACACGATGAAAGTTTGGATGTTATAAAAAGAAACACCTGTTGCAACACTTACACCATCCACCCAATTAACCCTACACTTCTAAACCTTCAAATTCACCATCATCATCTCTTTTATATTCATTCATCCACCACCACAAAAATCAAAACCCTACACTTTTCCTACCCCTGCATTCCCAAAACTTCTATACAGCCATTAGACCACAAAATTCATCACCATTGCACCAAAGAAAAAATAAAAATAACCTCCAGATTCTTATCCAGTCAAGATAAATGAACATCCCAAGTCACAAGTAAAGGAGAGACGATCTCTTGGGACAGAGACACATACATTCTTAACCGAGCAAAAAGGATTACCACCAAATTGAGCAACTGAAGACAAAGTCAACTATCAAACCTGTCAGTCACGGTGCACAGTGGGTGAAAAGATGAAATAGCCATGACAATGTTACAAAAGTTCAAAGTTTGGGGTAACAAAACCCATAGCAGCAACATGCTGCATATCTAACTCAGAGCAGGCACAAGCAGGTCAATACTCAGATAACATCATGGACCTGTTGAATAGGGAGCTGAACCCTATATTCTTCACACCTGGTGTATCATCAACCAGGGCGGGCAGTAAGTCATGGAGCATTCCCGCTGTTCCCTTCTATCTTTCCATCTTTGTAGTTTATCATCTATGTAATGTATGTCATTTGCTGACAGCCCCCTATGCTTACTAAAAAAATGCAATAACTGTTTGCTTGTTTATTATCTAGTGCATGTTAAAAGTTATAGGCAAAGTTCCAGTGACGTAATGACTAGATTTGGATGATTTGAATTTCATGCCTTTATACAAAGAACACCGAAGGTGATTGCTCAGAAAGCGCGGAAGTTTGAGAGACGGAGAGACGGGTGATGAAGCTGGTGTCTGTGAGACAAATGTTCAACTTTCAGATATACCTAAGCCATGTGAGGATTTCAGCCAAATATTTCCAAACTGTATTACCACTTTCTTTCGATCTACTATGAGAGTACCGTGCACTTGTGACTACGGTCTGACAAGTGCATCAGTCTGTCGTCGAGTAATAATTCACACTCTACGAGATGAATGAGTTCGAATCCACAGGGATCATGCCGAAGCTTCACTAGCGTTACTTAAGTTTGTGACAGTTTGCATTCGCTTTGGTTTTTTAAAAAGGTTTTTATAAAATTAGCGTAATGCTTTGCAGAAATATAAATTGCGGAATGTATAAATAATAGATTAAAGAAATATAGAGGCTAGGTATGGTGGTTGGACTCCCTCCCTTCTTCATATTTGGCATGATCGGTGTAAAACATAGTTACTTAGATTATGTTCGGCGGTGAATTATCCTTGTTGTAGTAATACCTTACTATTACACTATGTTTATTAAAATTTCCCTACGTTAATAACTAAGGTACCTACGAGAGCCTAACCTCGATGTGTCACATACCCTAATTACTAAGTGAGTTGTTTATAAACATGCATTATAACCTTCACCAATTAACCTCTAGGTCCTAGTATCGTGTTGTTCATCTTCTAAGTGCTCAGTTCACACCTAGTTCATGATTCCTGCTCTAACCGCCCAGTTCACGACTAGTTCAGGATGTTACCGTCTCTATACACCTAGCATTATTTACTACGAGTTCCGGACCGTATTAAGTCAAAACCTAATATCAATTCTACGGGCGCTCCCGCTTATCCGGCCAGATTACAAGAATACGTTATTAAAGTGCACGAAAGTAAATAACAAACATAATTACTAAATATCATTTATTATATCTTAGACTCAATCACAGACTCCAAATATTCATAGGGGAGTTCATCTTCTCCACCACAACCTAAGGCATAAATATAAAGACTACATATTTAAATTACAAGAGTATAACCTAAATACAAAAGCCTAAAGAAACATACGTTGTTGAGCTAGTTTTCCCGTAAGGGGAGAAAACTATGCCCAATAGAGCTCCTCTGAACCTCTCCTTATAGTAGAGAGTGTTCTACTATTTATGAATGATTTAAACAATGAAAGAGAGACTCTATTTATAGTTTTCGTAATGGGCCTCAGCAAGGCATCGCAGTACGATGAAGCCATCGTGCTGCGATGTGAAGATTCAGTTCAATTTTATAATTGATCCTGTGCATTTCATCAGCTTGGTGACCAAGTAACTCCATCGTGCTGCGATGTGCTATTTCTTTTTCTTCAGATTTATTTCTTTTGATTTCTTGGCAAGCAAGCAGCTTCCATCGTGTCACGATGAAAGTCATCGTGCTGCGATGGAATGCTCATTTTCTTCACTTTTTTGGCTTTTTCTTGTCTTTTTGCATCTTGGACCTTGTCTTGATGCTTTTTCCTGCTTTTGTAGCTTTTCCTTCGTGTTTGGGTCTGTCTTGATCATTTTATTACTAATAATACTACTAAAAATACCGTAGAAATTCCTGTCATCACCAAGCTTTTCCTTCCTGACAACGCAGCACGATGGAGTAACTTGGCGCCCAAGCTGATGAAATGTACAGGATCAGTTATAAAACTGAACTAAATCTTCACATCGCAGCACGATGACTTCATCGTACTGCGATGCCTTGCTGAGGCCCATTACGAAAACTATAAATAGAGCCTCCCTTTCATTGTTAAAATCATTCAGAAATAGTAGAACACTCTCTACTATAAGGAGAGGTTCAGAGGAGCTCTATTGGGTATAGTTTTCTCCCCTTACGGGAAAACTAACTCAGCAAGGTATGATTTCTTTAGGCTTTTATATTTAGGTTATAATTTCTTGTAATTTAAATATGTAGTCTTTATATTTATGCCTTAGGTTGTGGTGGAGAAGATGAACTCCCCTATGAATATTTGGAGTCTGTGATTGAGTCTAAGTTATAATAAATGATATTTAGTAATTATGTTTGTTATTTACTTTCGTGCACTTTAATAACGTATCTCGTAATCTGTCCGGATAAGCGAGAGCGCCCATAGAATTGATATTAAGTTTTGACTTGATATGGTCCGGAATGTTGGAACAAAATAGGTTCTGACATGATCCAATTGAGTTTTGATGATAACAAAGGTATTAATATACAATAGGGTGTACTAATTATTTAATCCAAGTGTGCAGATATACAAGTTAATTCTTTAAATTTATTAGAAGCACATTGGAACCTCTGATATGTCAAAGCAAATTCTGACCAGATTTTCAAGGCATCAGAAGATGCAAATTATGTTCGTCAGAAGCTAGTATCAGACTCTGATGAGAGCAGTGAGAGCCGTTTTGTCAGAAGAACATTCTCTGCAACAATGATTGGAAATCATCATCATCCTCTGACATTCCAAAAGCTGATGGAATCAATCTTATCCACAAGATAGTGATATTAGTACTATTGTACGAACTCATTACCTGATTTGGCTAAAACGTTATCCCCAAGATTGATCGCATACAAGGTTACCTGATTTGGTTAAAAATGGTACTATCTACAGCTGGCGCTATCTCACCGCATCAAAGTCAAATCAAACACGCTCCACCCTCGTCTATAAATTGGAGCAAGTTTGAAGTTCTAGGATACGACACTTGAACAATTTTGAAAGAGCTGTTATTCTGCCAAAATCATCCTAGAGCACTAAGAACTTCAAATACAACTTGAACTCATATTCAAATCCAAGACTCAAGTTTCAGCTTCTGTTAATTCATTAGTTGAACCTTAGAATTTCTGTATTAAGATTCTAAGTTAAGTCTTGTATCAAAAGTTGTATTTACTTGTGACTGAACATTGATCTTCATATCAATTGTTCAGACTCTGTTTTCTTATCTTTATTTTTGGAAGTCTCTTGCCTGCGTGCTTGAGCATTAGGAAGTCTCTTGTTTGTATACTTGAGCATTGGAAGTCTCTTGCAAGGTTGCTTGAGCATTTGTAATCTTTGGTGATTATAGTGAACTCTCTTGGTAGTACAAGAGGACTGGACGTACCCTTGGTTTGTAAGGGGAACCAGTATAAAATCTCTGTCTCTATCTTTCTCTCTTTCTCTCTATCTTCAACGTTCTGATCAATTGTGTTTTGTTTTCCTAAACCGCTGCAACCTCTGATAAGTTTTTCATAACTTAGAAGAATTTTTAAAACTACCCAAAACACAATTCAACCCCCCCTTCTTGTGTTTTTCACACCTTCAATTGGCATCAAGAGCCCGGTTCTGTTTTTAATCACCTAACAGTGAGACAGTTTTCCTGTTGAAAAACACTATGACTGAAACTCCAAGTGGTAGCATGAAAGCAGTTTCTCATGACTATGATGTTGAAGACAATAAAACAAGCAACAAAGCACCAAAGTTCAATGGAGATGCATCTAACTTTTCCTGGTGGAAAGATAGAATCTACAGTCATCTTATTGGTTTAGATGATGAGCTTTGTGACCTAGTTGAAGAAGGGGTAACCTTCCAAGGACTTGATGAAAAGGGAAGGTTATCTATTGAAGAAAGAAAGAAGTTCACTCCTACAGACAAGAAGCTTTACAAGAAACATCACAAGGTCAAGGATCTTCTCATTGGATGTATAACTCATGATGAATACCTCAAGATCACAGACAAATCTACAGCCAAGAGCATCTATGATTCCTTGTGTTCCACATATGAAGGAAGTAAACAGGTTTAAGAGGCAAAGGCTACTCTTCCGATCCAACAATACGAACTCTTTAGAATGAAGGATGATGAGAACATTGAATCCATGTATTCAAGGTTCAAAATTCTAGTGGCTGGTCTCCAAGTTCTAAAGAGAAGCTACACAACTTCTGATCATGTAAGAAAGATTTTGAGAAGCTTACCTTCAAGGTGGAGGCCTAAGGGAACAACTATTCAAGAAGCTAAGGATTTAGACAAACTTGGCTTGGAGGAATTGATAAGTTCACTCATGAGTCATGAGATTGAACTATCTTCTGATGAGCCTCAGAAGAAACTAAAATCTTTGGCCTTGCCATCTATTTCAGTTTCATCTAAGGCTCTGAAAGCCAAAGTTGTAGAATCTGAAGCAGAGGAATCTTTCGTAGATAATCAAGAAGAAGGATCAGACAATGATTTCTTTGCACTCTTGTCCAAAAATTTTCAAAAGTGGTCACTAAGGAAGGGCAAAAATTTTCAAGGCAGAGGATCTGGATCAAGAAACAACACCATCAAAGAGAAGAAGGATGACACAATAAATTGTTTCAATTGTCATAAGCCTGGGCACTTCATGGCTGATTGTCCTGAACTCAACTCCAAAGGTAAAGGAAGAAAGAGTACAATCAAGAACAAAGCCAAGAAGAGTCTGATGGCAACATGGGAGCATATCAATGAACTATCTGAGGATGAAGACTCTGAAGAAGCAAACCTAGCGCTTATGGCCACTGGTGAATTAGACCATGACAGTGATTCAGAGTCTGACACGGACGATATTGATGAGGTAATATCTAAAATGTCTAGTACTTTAATGACCAAAGCTTTGAAAGATGTAATGGTGAAGTACATGGAAAAGTTGAGTGAGCTAGATTTTTGCAAACAAAAAATGAAGCTACTCAATGAAAATCTCACCCAGACTCAAGCAAACTATCAAAAATCTCTTAAAACAATTAAGGTGCTTAAGACTGGATGTAGAACATGTCACAAACCTTATGACGAGTATGAAATCTCTCTTCAAGAATTTGTTCACCATAACATAGATAAAACTAGGGTAACTTCTGTAATTCATGGTGGACTTAGCAATTATTACAAAAGACAAGGACTTGGTTCTCTTACATCTCCTAATGTGGGAAAATCAAATAAACCTGTCTTGTTGAGCAAGTCACCATCAGAATCTTACTCAAACTTTACTAAGGGTACATCAGAACCCCTGACTGTGTCTGGTACTCTTGTGAGCTTGGAACCACAAGATAAGGTATCAGAAGATGACTCATCTTCTGAACCTAAGTCTTCTAAAACCCAAGTTCCCCTCACATCAGTACCCATGTCTACTCAAGTTAAAGCTGCCAAAGTACCAAAGCCTGTTGATAAGCGGGGCACTAGTACTTCTAAAGCAAACTTGGTAACTGGTTCTCTGACACACTCAAGAGGAAAGTCTCAGAGACAACATAAGCCTAAACATTTTTCTAAAGGCTCTGTTGACTCCAGATCTTCTGAGTATTCTAACAAGCAGAATAAGATTCTCAAAACTAACCAAAAAGGACCCATCAGAGTATGGGTACCCAAATCTGAAATAGTGTATGCTGCAGGTATGCACCCAAAGAAGAAAAGAAAGCTCATGGTATCTGGACTCTGGCTGCTCACGTCACATGACAGGAGACAAGCTCTTATTCCACACCCTGAATCAGTAAGAGGGAGGAACAGTAGGGTTTGGTGGCAACCAGAAGGGAAAGATCATTGGTATAGGTACAGTTGGTAATTCTTCTTTGTCAATTTCTGATGTCTGGTTAGTGGATGGACTACATCATAACCTACTTAGCATAAGTCAATTGTGTGATAGTAATTATGATGTTATGTTTAATAAGGATTCATGTACTGTAATCAGAAACTCTGATCAATCTGTTGTTTTTAAGGGAAATAGAAAAGGCAATGTGTACAAAGTCAATTTCTCTGATTTAAAGGAACAACAAGTGCTTTGTCTCTTGACACTGAGTGATGAAAAATGGGTCTGGCACAAAAGATTGGGTCATGCTAACTGGAGATTAATTTCTAAGCTTAGCAAGGATAATCTTGTCAGAGGCCTTCCAAAAATAAAATATCACTCAGACTCACTTTGTGGTTCCTGTCAAAAAGGAAAAATTGTCAAAAGTTCTTTCAAAAACAAAAACATTGTCTCTTCTACAAGACCCTTAGAACTCTTACACATTGATCTTTTTGGACCAGTTAGCACTGCTTCAATCAATGGTAAGAAATATGGATTAGTCATTGTAGATGATTATAGTAGATGGACTTGGGTTAAATTTCTGAGAAATAAAGATGATACATATGAAGTGTTTAGCATCTTCTGCACCCAAATTCAAAATGAAAAGGATTCCAAGATTTTAAAAGTAAGAAGTGATCATGGTGGTGAGTTTGAAAATGAACCTTTTGAAAAATTTTGTGAAGAACATGGAATTCTCCATGAATTCTCTTCTCCTAGAACTCCACAACAAAATGGAGTTGTAGAAAGAAAGAATAGATCTTTACAAGAAATGGCACGCACCATGATGCATGAAAATAATTTAGCAAAATTCTTTTGGGCAGAAGCTGTTAACACTGCTTGTTACATTCAGAATAGAATCTATATAAGACCTATTTTGAACAAAACAACATATGAACTCTTTAAGGGAAGAAAACCCAATATTTCTTATTTTCATCAATTTGGTTGTACATGTTACATTCTGAATAACAAAGTCCATCTTAAGAAATTTGACTCTAAAGCCTGTAAGGGTATCTTCATTGGATACTCTGAACGCTCTAAGTCATACAGAGTGTATAATTCTGAAACTAATACAGTGGAAGAATCAATGCACGTAAAGTTTGATGATAAAGAGCCTGATGATAAAAAGTCAGAGCCTGTTAAAGTTTTGTCAGGATCTGATGAATCAGAAGATGAAGCTCCAGAGTATGACAATTACATAGAACCTGTAGAAGACTCTGAAGTACAAGAAGCTACACCTTCTAATGCTGCTCAAGAACATCAAACAAATGATGATAATTCTGAAGCAACAGAGATTCCAAGAAATACTTTCAAGTACAAATCATCACATCCTGAAGAGCTTATCCTAGGAAACAAGAATAGTCCAAGAAAAACAAGGTCAAACTTCAGAGATGAAGAATCATTGTTTGGATTAGTATCCTTGATTGAACCAAAGACAACAAATGAAGCTCTCTCAGATGATGCTTGGATAGTTGCTATGGAAGAAGAGTTAAATCAATTCAAGAGAAATGATGTATGGGATCTGGTACCCAAACCTGAGCACAAGAACATTATTGGAACAAAATGGGTATTCAAAAACAAATTGAATGAGCAAGGTGAAGTTACAAGAAATAAAGCAAGACTTGTTGCACAAGGATATAGTCAACAAGAAGGAATTGACTTCACTGAAACCTATGCTCCAGTAGCAAGACTGGAAGCAATCAGGTTACTTTTATCTTATGCAGTTAATAATGATATCACTCTTTATCAAATGGATGTTAAAAGTGCATTTCTTAATGGTGTCATTTCTGAAGAAGTATATGTCAAACAACCTCCTGGATTTGAGGACTTAGCAAATCCAGATCATGTGTTTAGACTAAAGAAATCACTCTATGGACTCAAACAAGCTCCCAAAGCTTGGTATGAGAGACTGAGTACTTTATTAGTCAACAATGGTTTTGAAAAAGGACAAGTTGACAATACACTATTTAGAAAGACATTAAAGAAAGACATTTTAATTATTCAAATTTATGTTGATGATATCATTTTTGGATCAACTAATGCCACTCTGTGCAAGAATTTTTCTAAGCTTATGCAGGATGAATTTGAGATGAGCATGATGGGAGAATTGAAGTTCTTTCTTGGAATTCAAATAAATCAAACAAAGAAAGGAACATTCATTCATCAATCAAAATATATAAAAGATCTTCTGAAGAAATTCAATTTGGAAGATTGCAAACCCATGAACACTCCAATGCATCCTACATCAAGCTTAAGCAAAGAAGAATCTGAAGGCAAAGTTGATCAGAAGCTCTACCGAGGTATGATTGGATCTCTTCTTTATCTAACTGCATCAAGACCTGATATTTTATTCAGCGTATGCTTGTGTGCAAGATTTCAATCAGATCCTAGAGAAACTCATCTCACTGCTGTGAAGAGAATCTTTAGGTATTTGAAAGCTACTTGTAACGTTGGATTACTGTATCAGAAATCCAAAGATTACAAACTGATTGGATTCTGTGATGCTGACTATGCTGGTGATAGAATTGAAAGAAAATCCACCAGTGGTAACTGTCAGTTCATTGGTGAGAATTTAATTTCATGGGCCAGTAAAAGGCAAACCACCATAGCTATGTCAACAGCAGAAGCTGAATACATATCAGCAGCTAAATGTTGTACACAACTACTTTGGATGAAATATCAATTAGAAGATTATCAAATAAGCAGTAACAATATTCCTTTATATTGTGATAACACTGCAGCTATTCACCTCTCTAAAAACCCTATTTTACATTCTAGAGCTAAGCATATTGAGATTAAACGTCATTTTATCAGAGACTATGTTCAAAAAGGTGTAATTGATCTCAAGTTCATTGAAACTGAAAATCAATGGGCTGATATCTTTACAAAACCTTTAGCTGTTGAACGCTTTGATTTTATCAAAAAGAATCTGAACATGATGGAAATCTCTGATTAACTTAGACTCTGATGAAAAATTTGTGTTTGTAAGAATCTAATAGTAATCAGAAGCTGAAGTCATCAGAACCTTCTGTATCAGAAGTTGTGATGAGGACATCTTCTGACAAACTATCAGAATCTGATTAGAAGGTAAATAGTTCTGGCGCGTAAGTTAAAATCTTCTATAAAAACCCTTTCATTTTCCTCACTTACGTGTCAGTTATTTAAATAATCCTTTGATACACGTGTCTTAGTGCAAGAGGATAAAGAAGTTGGTTAATGATGATTAGCATTTCTAATTCCCATTTGTGGTAAAATACTCTACTACCCCTACGCATATGTACTTGTTTTTGCGCGAAACTTTCTATTTAAACACACTAACTGTTCACATTCACACTTTTGCACTCTCACAACCTACACTTTCATCTTCTAAAACTCAGAGCGATTTCTTTCTCCCTCTTTAGAAACCCTAACCCCCAAACTCCATCAATGGCTTCAATAATTCCGAGGGATTGTATCATCGACATTGCAAACTCCAAACCTACTAAGTTTGCTAAAGATCAACGACCGTATAAGTATGATGACCTAAACCTTGCTTTTGAAAATCCGGTTGATCTAGATGGGTTAAGAGTAAACGGTTTCGCTAATGTAGTCAATTTGTTCAAAAGACAAGGTCTGGAATACTACTTTGATCTACTGAATGGTCCAACTTATACTGAGATGGTGAAAGAATTCTGGATGAAGGCAACGGTTATCAACAAAGATGTGTACGTTCAGAGAATCAGAAATATGATTGAAGAGAATCCTGAACTTCAAGGTAAAACTCCAGAACAAATGGGTTTGAAACCTTTCACATCTATAGAGATTGAGTCGGATGTGGCTGGATTCAGAATATCTATCAGAGTATGTAACATTTGTGAGGCTCTGATGATAGACCGTGGTGGTCTTGTACTCACAAACTCTGATGAGATTGGTCCTGATGTTGAGAAGTTCATATTCAAACCTAAGGCTGATCCCAATGAAAAGTTTGAATGGACCAACACCTGCAAAGTTATCTACAAGATTCTGATTGACAGTATTCTGTCTAAGTTGGGAGGCACTGACCAAATCTCAAATCTTCAGAAGGTGTTTACTTTTCACGTTGGTAAAGGAAACTTTGTGGATATGGGTAAGCTTATTTTTGATCATCTTGCCACTTCTATTCTCTCTTCCAAATCTATTGTGCGACACTCAAGGCTACTTAGTCACATGTTTGCACAGTGTGGTTTATTGGATACAATCACTCCGTTTCTCCCAGGATATGGTTCCTTTCTGCTTAGTTCTAAATTTGTTAATAGCACTACGCTAAGGTACATGAAACTGGTGAAAAACAATCAGATTGTTCATCCAACACACCCACCGCTCATCAGAGATTCTGAGAAAGACATTGATGAATGTAGACTTGTGCATGTCAGTGATAATGCTGTTAAGAGAGTTATAGAGGCACATGCTGATCTATTGAAAAAGCTGGGAGCAGATGTAGGAGATGGACAACCTACAAAATTGACTGTAAGACAATCTAGGATTCTGGAGCAACCTACCAGAGTCCAACCTGTCAAAAGGAAAGCTGTTAAGAGTCCTGCTGAGAAGAAGGTTGCTAAGACTCAGAAGATTACAGCTCCAAGATCTCAAAAGAAACCAAAGGCAAGGAAAGTTATACTGGAGGATCTCACTGAAGAAGTGAAAGAAAAAGCTGATTTGGAAGCAGCTTTGGAAAAGATAAACAAGTTCACCAAGAAGCAAGATGAACTTAAGGATGGAGATGAGTATGGTATTGATGAGTCAGCATTTGATGAGATGCATAAGAAGCTTCCTAAAAGGAATGATCCTCATAATCTGCTGGAACAACAGACTCTGTATGGAAATGAAACTGGTAAGTTTTCTAATTTTGTTGGAGGCAGCAAAGTAGTTAGTAATTATTTCAGAAGACTTCAATTCCCTTCTGAAATCAAAGTTAAACACACTCTGAATAAGATTAAAAGGAGTTAATTCTGAGAAAGACAACATTCTTTCTGAGAATCAACCAACTTCAGAGCAGTTTAACCCCATCCTAACTAAACCATCAGAATCTCATGCTAATACTATATGTATTGATGCAACACAAGCTTCCACAAGTACTGCACCTCTCATTCAAAATCTGAATGAAGATTCTGATCGCACACCCTCACCACCACCTGCAAAATCCCCCACACCCCATAATAACCAAATTCTCAAACCTACCCCAAACTCTGAGAATGTTGAACCAGAGTCCACTCAAGAAAAATCATTACCTCCACCAGAAAATGAATCACACCCACAATCACCTCCACCAGAACATACACAGCCAGAAACTGAAAAACCAAAATAACCAGAACATACACAACCAGAACATGAAAAACCAAAATCACCACAGCCTACAGTGATTGAAATAGTTAACCCTGAAGAACATGCTGTTGATCAATCCCCACATCATGTGGATATGGACAACTCATGTACTTTACCCACACCTCTCAAGCAAAAATTCAAACAAATTGATGAGTCTCTGAATCAAGAAGGACTTCAGAAAACCCCTCCTCACCAAACCAATCATCTCAAGACCCTAATGCAGGATCTTTCTATGGACTGCATTTATATTCCACCTCATTTACCTTCCAGAATTATGAATAAACCCCTAGAGCAAACCCAGGATGATATCACTAACTTTCTGCAAGCTGTTGACAAGAACATTAGAAGAATGTCCAGCGCCATTCCTAACAGGTTTATTGACACAGCACATATCAACAAAGAGTGTGACCTTATGGAACAGAATCTGGTGTATATGATCAGATCAGTAAGAGAAGCTTACACCAGGGATCTAAACATCAGAAATGAGATTGCTAGAAAGGAAGAGGAAGAGAGGTTGGAAAGGGAAAGATTAGAAGCTGAGGAAAGGGAAAGGAAAAGGTTGGAAGATGAGCGCATTGAGAAGGAAAGGCAAGAAGCTCAAGCTAGAGAGGAAGCTAGACTAGCAGAAGAAGCTAGAAGAGCTGCTGAACAAGCAAGACTTGAGAACATTGCTCGAAATGCACCAGAATATGCTCAAAACATCAGAGAAAATCAAGAGAATATTCAGAGAAGAATTGATGAGCATTCATCTTTGCTGGCTGCAATTATGACTACTCTCCAGAGCATCAATGTCAGATTACCACCTCAACTTTAAAACCTAGGATTCTATGCACTTGTTAACTTTAATTCATTATCATGTTCTGTCCTTTGTTTGTAACTGGCTGAATTTTTATTCGCTTAAATACTATGTTTGGTGTTTATTTATTGTGTTTGGTTACTATTTAATTACTTTTTGAATCTATTTTATGCTTTCATAAATTTTTTTTGAGACAAATATCAACACAAAGATTTCAAAGCTAAATAAAGAGTTTATTCAATTGAAAATTGTTGATTACATAAGTTTTTATCCAACTTTTCACTTGGATTCTACATCAAAAATAGCTAGTCCTAAATCTAGCTTATTAGAATCTAAGGGAAATGGAAGAATTCACAACATTCTCTTTACTTCCTTATTGGGAGATCAATGAGAAGTGATCTCATTGATTATGAAGAGGGGTATTCTTCACTAGGAGGAACATATGTACTCAAGAATTCCTTCCAATCAGAATCCCATTCAGATTCTGACTCGGATAAGGACTCTTGTTGTTTAGTCTTGGATCTTGTTTGATAATTGACTCTGACAGGAGCAGAAGTTGATGCCTTCATCTTCTGAGGTTTCTTCTTAGACTCTGAGTCTTGTTGAATCTTCACTTTCTTCTTCTTCTTCTCCTGCGATTTCTTACTTTTGATCACTCTTCTATCCTTATCCATTGTTATGTTTCACAATGAAATGGAAGTGTTGAGTGAAATGACAAAGTGATGGTCCTTATATAGTGGATTCAAACCAGACAAGTTCATGGTTTTACGACAAACCATTTAATTGGTATATTTGTAACCACCTTGACTGCATTGAAACTCTACTCTTGACCATTTTTTTTTTCAAACTTGTCATTTAATTTCCTTTGTCAGCTTCATTTTTTTTGCTTAATGACAAAAGGGGGAGTAAGAGTCGTAATTAATTTATGCAATGCTAAACTGAAACCAAATTCCATTTTTCTATTTATTAAAATTGTGTCTTCGTATGATATGATTTTGAGGAAAATATTAGTTGAAATTTGAACTTCTGATACATGGTACGCATAAAAGAAAAGTGCAATTTTCTTTCATGGGTATCAGACTTAGGGGGAGAGCTTGCAAACCTAGCCTCTAAGAGTCTGGTGTATTAGTCTAGTTCAAAATTCAAATAATTATTTTTAAATTGATTTAATTAATCATTGCTGAACTTATGGGGAGCTTGCAAAACTCATCAACCTAAGAGATGCTTGATAAATTTTATCAACAACCACTGTAAATTAATACTTGGTTTGTCATCAATCAAAAAGGGGGAGATTGTTGGAACAAAATAGGTTCTGACATGATCCAATTGAGTTTTGATGATAACAAAGGTATTAATATACAATAGGGTGTACTAATTATTTAATCCAAGTGTGCAGATATACAAGTTAATTCTTTAAATTTATTAGAAGCACATTGGAACCTCTGATATGTCAAAGCAAATTCTGACCAGATTTTCAAGGCATCAGAAGATGCAAATTATGTTCGTCAGAAGCTAGTATCAGACTCTGATGAGAGCAGTGAGAGCCGTTTTGTCAGAAGAACATTCTCTGCAACAATGATTGGAAATCATCATCATCCTCTGACATTCCAAAAGCTGATGGAATCAATCTTATCCACAAGATAGTGACGTTAGTACTATTGTACGAACTCATTACCTGATTTGGCTAAAACGTTATCTCCAAGATTGATCGCATACAAGGTTACCTGATTTGGTTAAAAATGGTACTATCTACAGCTGGCGCTATCTCACCGCATCAAATTCAAATCAAACACGCTCCACCCTAGTTTATAAATTGGAGCAAGTTTGAAGTTCTAGGATACGACACTTGAACAATTTTGAAAGAGCTGTTATTCTGCCAAAATCATCCTAGAGCACTAAGAACTTCAAATACAACTTGAACTCATATTCAAATCCAAGACTCAAGTTTCAGCTTCTGTTAATTCATTAGTTGAACCTTAGAATTTCTGTATTAAGATTCTAAGTTAAGTCTTGTATCAAAAGTTGTATTTACTTGTGACTGAACATTGATCTTCATATCAATTGTTCAGACTCTGTTTTCTTATCTTTATTTTTGGAAGTCTCTTGCCTGCGTGCTTGAGCATTAGGAAGTCTCTTGTTTGTATACTTGAGCATTGGAAGTCTCTTGCAAGGTTGCTTGAGCATTTGTAATCTTTGGTGATTATAGTGAACTCTCTTGGTAGTACAAGGGGACTGGACGTACCCTTGGTTTGTAAGGGGAACCAGTATAAAATCTCTGTCTCTATCTTTCTCTCTTTCTCTCTATCTTCAACGTTCTAATCAATTGTGTTTTGTTTTCCTAAACCGCTGCAACCTCTGATAAGTTTTTCATAACTTAGAAGAATTTTTAAAACTACCCAAAACACAATCAACCCACCCTTCTTGTGTTTTTCACACCTTCACGGAACTCATAGTAAATAATGCTAGGTGAATAGAGACGGTAACATCTTGAACTAGTCGTGAACTGAGCGATTAGAGGAGGAATCATGCACTAGGTGTGATCTGAGCACTTAGAAGATGAACAACCCGATACTAGGACCACATGTTTCTCTAATGTGCTCCTTCATTCCAGCTTTGAAGCACTGGCCATCTTCCATTCCTTTTGATCTCAATCTGGGCAGAACCAGGTCTGTTTCACCATACCCTCGACTATCCGGTTGGCGACTAATTCACAGGTGCAGTTTCATAGAACGTAGTGATTTCACCCCAAACTTATTTTTGTACATGTCTTTCTTTTTGATGCTTTCTTCTCTAGGAAGAAGTTGTTCTCCTGAGGTGATTTTACAGTTTAGTTCTCCTGATTGTAATAGTTCTTCCGTGATGGCCTTTCTCTCTTTTCTTTGTCATCTTCGCCAATGATTCCTGTGTTTCCGAACCATTCCTGTAACAGCCCTTTTACTCTCTTACTTCATGTGGAAGCTTTAATCAAATGATCCTCCTGACCATTGATTTTTTGTTGCAGCTTTCTCTATTGCAGTTTATTCCATCTCTCATCATTTTGAGAGTTTTCCTGTGAGAATGCTGTCTTTAGTTGGCTGTTGCCAGCCTCTGTGATTCCTAGTGCCTTGAGTACCTGTCTGCATGCACTTTAAACAAAATACCTCAGTAGCACTGGGATAAATATTTTTTTATAAAACTATTTTTGGTTTGTCTCATGTGTCTTTGTCACCATGAAAATTTCCAGGTAAGTGAGGTGGATCACAACGGATCGATCGGAGACCTTGACTTATCCTTAGCCAAAATTTTCACAGATTAAAATCCACAATCATCAACAAGATTTTTGATTTTTTTTTTTTGTATTTTTGAAATTTTTGACAAACTTAAATAAATCTAGTAAGGCTTTGTAAACACAATCCCCGACAACGGCGCCAAAAACTTGACTATAGTCTGGCAAGTGCACCAGTCTGTCGTCGAGTAATAATTCACACTCTAGTGTATAGAATGTGTTCGTATCCACATGGATCGTGCCGAAGCTTCACTAGCGTTATTTAAGTTTGTGATAGTTTGCACTCGCTTTGGTTTTTTGAAAAGGTTTTTATAAAATTAGCGTAATGCTTTGCAGAAATATAAATTGCGGAATGTATAAATAATATATTCAAGAAATATAAGGCTAGGTATGGTGGTTGGACTCCATCCCTTCTTCATATTTGGCATGATCGGTGTATAACATAGTTACTTAGATTATGTTCGGCGGTGAATTATCCTTGTATTACACTATGTTTATTAAAGTTTCCCTACGTTAATAACTAAGGTACCTGAAGACAGAAATTTCTACGGTATTTTTAGTATTATTATTAGTAGTAAAATGACCAAGACATGCCCAAATACGAAGGAAAACCTACAAAAGCAAGAAAAAACATCAAGACAGAGTCCAAGATGCAAAAAGACAAGAAAAAGCCCAAAAAGTTTAGAAATTGAGCATTCCATCGCAGCACGATGGCTCCCATCGTGCCACGATGGGAGCTGCTTGTTTGCCAAGAAATCAGAAGCAATAAATCTGAAGAAAATCTTCTCATCGCAGTACGATGCACCATATCGCAGCACGATGACAAAACTAGGCGCCCAAACTGATGAAATGCACAGGATCAGTTATAAAACTGAACTAAATCTTCACATCGCAGCACGATGGCTTCATCGTACTGTGATGCCTTGCTGAGGCCCATTACGAAAACTATAAATAGAGCCTCCCTTTCATTGTTAAAATCATTCAGAAATAGTAGAACACTCTCTACTATAAGGAGAGGTTCAGAGAAGCTCTATTGGGCATAGTTTTCTCCCCTTACGGGAAAACTAACTCAGCAAGATATGTTTCTTTTGGCTTTTGTATTTAGGTTATAATTTCTTGTAATTTAAATATGTAGTCTTTATATTTATGCCTTAGGTTGTGGTGGAGAAGATGAACTCCCCTATGAGTATTTGGAGTCTGTGATTGAGTCTAAGATATAATAAATGATATTTAGTAGTTATGTTTGTTATTTACTTTCGCGCACTTTGGGGTTGTGATGACAGGAATTTCTACGGTATTTTTAGTATTATTATTAGTAGTAAAATGACCAAGACAGACCCAAATACGAAGGAAAACCTAGAAAAGCATGAAAAAGCATCAAGACAGAGTCCAAGATGCAAAAAGACAAGAAAAAGCCCAAAAAGTGAAGAAAATCAGCATTCCGTCGCAGCACGATGGCTCCCATTGTGCCACGATGGGAGCTGCTTGTTCTCCAAGAAATCAGAAGCAATAAATCTGAAGAAAATCTTTGCATCGCAGCACGATGGAGTAACCAGGCGCCCAAGCTGATGAAATGCACATGATCAGTTATAAAATTGAACTGAATCTTCACATCGCACTGCGATGGCTCCATCATGGTGCGATGCCTTGCTTAGGCCCATTACGAAAACTATAAATAGAGCCTCCCTTTCATTGGTTTATTCATTCAGAAATAGTAGAACACTCTCTACTATAAGTAGAGGTTCAGAGGAGCTCTATTGGGCATAGTTTTATCCCCTTACGGGAAAACTAACTCAGCAATGTTTTCTTTAGGCTTTTATGTTTAGATTATAATTTCTTTATTGTAATTTAAATATGTAGTCTTTATAATTTATGCCTTACGTTGTGGTGAAGAAGATGAACTCCCCTATGAATATTTGGAGTCTGTGATTGAGTCTAAGTTATAATAAATGATATTTAAAGTATTATGTTTGTTATTTACTTTCGCGCACTCTAATAACGTATCTCGTAATCTGGCCGGATAAGCGAGAGCACCCATAGAATTGATATCAGGTTTTGACTTGGTATGGTCCGGAACTCGTAGTAAATAATGCTAGGTGAATAGAGACGGTAACATCCTGAACTAGTCGTGAACTGAGCGGTTAGAGGAGGAATCATGCACTAGGTGTGATCTGAGCACTTAGAAGATGAACAACCCGATACTAGGACCTAGAGGTTAATTGGTGAAGGTTATAATGCATGTTTATAAACAACTAACTTAGTAATTAGGGTATGTGACACATCGAGGTTAGGCTCTCATAGGTACCTTAGTTAATAATGTAGGGAAACTTTAATAGACATAGTGTAATAGTAAGGTATTACTACAACAAGGATAATTTACCGCCGAACATAATCTAAATAGCCATGTTATACACCGGTCAATTCAAATATCAAGAAGGGAGGGAGTCCAACCACCATACCTAGCCTCTATATTTCTTGAATCTATTTATTTATACATTCTGCTATTTATATTTTTGCAACGCATTACGCTATTTTTATAAAACGTTTTCCAAAAAACCAAAGCGAATGCAAATTATCACAAACTTAAATAACACTAGTGAAGCTTCGGCACGATCCCTGTGGATACGAACTCATTCTATACACTAGAGTGTGAATTATTACTCGACGACAGACTGGTGCACTTGCCAGACCCTAGTCAGTTGTGGTGGAGAAGATGAACTCCCCTATGAATATTTGGAGTCTGTGATTGAGTCTAAGTTATAATAAATGAACTAGTCGTGAACTGAGCGGTTAGAGGAGGAATCATGCACTAGGTGTGATCTGAGCACTTAGAAGATGAACAACCCGATACTAGGACCTAGAGGTTAATTGGTGAAGGTTATAATGCATGTTTATAAAAAACTCACTTAGTAATTAGGGTATGTGACACATCGAGGTTAGGCTCTCGTAGGTACCTTAGTTAATAATGTAGGGAAACTTTAATAGACATAGTGTAATAGTAAGGTATTAATACAACAAGGATAATTCACTGCCGAACATAATCTAAATAGCTATGTTATACACCGGTCATGCCAAATATGAAGAAGGGAGGGAGTCCAACCACCATACCTAGCCTCTATATTTCTTGAATCTATTTATTTATACATTCTGCATTTATATTTCTGCAAGCATTACGCTTCTTTTTATAAAAACCTTTTCCAAAAACCCAAAGCGAATGCAACTATCACAAACTTAAATAACGCTAGTGATGCTTCGGCACGATCCCTGTGTATATGAACTCATTCTATACACTAAAAATATCATTTATTATAACTTAGACTCAATCACAGACTCCAAATATTCATTGGGGAGTTCATCTTCTCCACCACAACCTAAGGCATAAATAATAAAGACTTCATATTTAAATTACAATAAAGAAATTATAACCTAAATACAAAAGCCTAAAGAAATCATACCTCGCTGAGTTAGTTTTCCCGTAAGGGGAGAAAACTATGCCCAATAGAGCTCCTCTGAACCTCTCCTTATAGTAGAGAGTGCTCTACTATTTCTGAATGAATTAAACAATGAAAGGGAGGTTCTATTTATAGTTTTCGTAATGGGTCTCAGCAAGGCATTGCACTACGATAAGCTCATCGCAGTGCGATGGGAAGATTCAGTTTTTTTTATAACTGATCCTGTGCATTTCATCAGCTTGGGCACCAAGTTTTGTCATCGTGCTGCGATATGGTGCATCGTATTGCGATGAGAAGATTTTCTTCAGATTTATTGCTTCTGATTTCTTGGCGAACAAGCAGCTCCCGTCGTGGCACGATGGGAGCCATCATGCTGCGATGGAATGCTCAATTTCTTCACTTTTTGGGCTTTTTCTTGTCTTTTTGCATCTTGGACTATGTCTTGATGCTTTTTCTTGCTTTTGTAGGTTTTCCTTCGTATTTGGGCCTGGCTTGGTCATTTTACTACTAATAATAATACTAAAAATACCGTAGAAATTCCTGTCATCACAACCCCAAACTTAAACTGTTGCTTGTCCTCAAGTAACATGCTGTCAGACAAGATCGTTAGAAAAACAAGAGATAAATAAAGATGATAGGAATTTCACAACCTTATATTTCAGCAATGGTACCGCTGATTTTCTTACCGTCGCGATCATGCCCAGTCCTGCTAGGCTCAGGAGACGTCAATAGTAGTAAATCTGATAAATGCCCGCAAGAGTCCGTGTCCAACTTTTCTCTCTCTCACATTTGTGTTTTTCGCTTATTAATTGAAAGGGTTATCTCTCAATCATCGTGCAACCTGCCATTTTACCATAGGCTTGCAAGAACTCTAAGCAACTAGTCAAAATTCAATATACATGCATTTTTGGAGGTCATTTCAGGGTTATAACGTGGCTTAGGTCAGGGTAGGACATTTTTGGGAATAGTAGGCTAAACATTGGAGTTAAGTTCTACTTTGTTGTTCCTTTTTGTGTACGTAACCTGTGTTCCTTAGGGTGCCTTTTTGTGTTTGGTATCGGAAAATAAGAACCGGATGTGTCTTTGTGTGGTTCTTTTCTATCACTTTCTTTGCTCTTTGGCTCTTTCTTTTGCCCTTTGGCTCTTTCTTTTTCATTTATTTTTTTGAAGAGACTATTTTTTTAGGGAATTTTTGATGTTTTCCCGTTTTTTTTCATTTAATTTTTTCTTTTTGTAGTGATAGTTCTCCGTATACCCACCCCAAACTTAAACGTTGCTAGTTCCATGAGCAACCCCAAACTTGTTTTGTTGCCAAGACTTTGAGAACAATTACCTTAACTCCAAAGAGGGTAATTTCATTGTTTTTCTGGTCAATAGGCTTGTATTGTGGTTTGTCACCGAAACAAAAGGGATATTATTTTTTTTACGGCTCAAAATTGGCTAGCAAAGGATATAATAATAATAAGGGTGGCTTGAAAAGGCTCTGGGTTATAACAAACAATTGCCTCAATGCATATAATACCAAACTAACCAGTCAGCAGAGAATTAAAGCAAGTTCTAGAAAATAAACAAGTGCACGGTACTCTCATAGTAATTCGAAAGAAAGTGGTAATACCGTTTTGAAATATTTGGCTCAAATCCTCACATGGCTTAGGTATTTGAAGTTGAACACTTGTCTCACAGACATCAGCTTCATCACTCATCTCTTTGTCTCCCGAACTTCGCACTTTGGAGCAATCACCTTTGGTTTTTCTGTATGAAAGTGTGAAATTCGTCTCATCAAGATTTATAACTTATTTCGCCGCAATCTTACCTATAACAGTTAGTCATGCACTAGATAATAAACAGAAAAACAATTATTTAATTTTTTGTAAGTTTGAATAAGGGTTAAATAGATGAAAATGACATGCGGAATTCTTGGCATACATTATTGAATTGAAAAACATTACTGAAATGAAAATTACTGAATTGAAATACTGAAATATAAATACTTATCCTTGGGTTGCCTCCCAAGTAGCGCTTGTTTAACCTCTCATTAGCTTGAGGCATTTCCTCCATTACAGAGGATAGGTTCGCATGTCTCTCTATCTGTGCTTCTTTGTTCCAGCTTGAAGCACTGGCCATCCTTTCTTGATTTGGCAGGATCACGTATGTTTCACCATTTCCTCGACTATCCGGTTGGCGACTAATTTACAGGTGCAACGTCATAGAACGCAATGATCTCACCCCAAACTTGTATTCATGCATGACTTTCTTTTTTTGCGCTTTTTTCCTGAGGAAGAAATTGGTCTTTAGAGGTGATTTTACAGATTGATTCTCCTAATTGAATTATTTCTTTCCTGATGGCCTTTCTTTCCATTGTCATATTCGCCAATGGTTCCTGTTAACAGCCCTTTTACTTACTTACTTACTTCCTGTGGAAGCTCTTAGTCAAATGATCCTCCTGACAATTGAATTTTTGTTGCAGCTTTCTATTTTACAATGTCATCCGTCTCTCATCACTTTGAGAGTTTTCCTGTGAGATTGCTGTCTTTAATTGGCTGTTGCCAGCCTTCCTAGTGCTTTGAGTACCTGTCTGCATGCACTTTAAACAAAATACCTCAGTAGCACTGAGATAAATATTTTTCTGTAGAACTATTTTTGGTTTGTCTCATGTGTCTTTGTCACTATGAAAATTCTCAGGTAAGTGAGGTGGATCACACCGGATCACTTAAATATCAAGACTTATCCTTAGCCAGAATTTTCACAGATCAAATAACCACAATCATCAACAAGTTTTTTGAATTTTTAATTTTTTTTGTATTTTTGACAAAATTAAATAAATCTAGTAAGGCTTTGTAAACACAATTCCCGACAACGGCGCCAAAAACTTGACTAGGGTCTGGCAAGTGCACCAGTCTGTCGTCGAGTAATAATTCACACTCTAGTGTATAGAATGAGTTCGTATCCACAGGGATCGTGCCGAAGCTTCACTAGCGTTATTTAAGTTTGTGATAGTTTGCATTCGCTTTGGGTTTTGAAAAAGGTTTTATAAAAATAGCGTATTGCTTGACAGAAATATAAATTGCTGAATGTATAAATATAATAGATTCAAGAAATATAGAGGCTAGGTGTGGTGGTTGGACTCCCTCCCTTCTTCATATTTGGCATGACCGGTATATAACATAGTTATTTAGATTATGTTCGGCGGTGAATTATCCTTGTTGTAGTAATACCTTACTATTACACTATGTCTATTAAAGTTTCCCTACATTAACAACTAAGGTACCTACGAGAGTCTAACCTTGATGTGTCACATACCCTAATTACTAAGTGAGTTGTTTATAAACATGCATTATAACCTTCACCAATTAACCTCTAGGTCCTAGTATCGGGCTGTTCATCTTCTTAGTGCTCAGATCACACCTAGGGCATGATTCCTCCTCTAACTGCTCAGTTCACGGCTAGTTCAGGATGTTACCGTCTTTATACACCTAGCATTATTTACTACTAGTTCCGGACCATACCAAGTCGAAACCTGATATCAATTCTAAGGGCGCTTCTGCTTATCCGGCCAGATTACGAGAATACATTATTAAAGTGCAAGAAAGTAAATAACAAACACAATTACTAAATATCATTTATTATAACTTAGACTCAATCACAGACTCCAAATATTCATTGGGGAGTTCATCTTCTCCACCACAAACTAAGACATAAATAATAAAGACTACATATTTAAATTACAATAAAGAAATTATAACCTAAATACAAAAGCCTAAAGAAATCATACCTTGCTGAGTTAGTTTTCCCGTAAGGGGAGAAAACTATGCCCAATAGAGCTCCTCTGAACCTCTCCTTATAGTAGAGAGTGTTCTACTATTTCTGAATGAATTAAACAATGAAAGAGAGGCTTTATTTATATTTTTCGTAATGGGCCTCAGCAAGGCATCGCACTGCGATAAGCTCATCGCAGTGCGATGGGAAGATTCTGTTTATTTTTATAACTGATCCTGTGCATTTCATCAGCTTGGGCCCCAAGTTTTGTCATCGTGCTGTGATATGGTGCATCGTACTGCGATGAGAAGATTTTCTTCAGATTTATTGCTTCTGATTTCTTGGCGAACAAGCAGCTCCCATCGTGGCACGATGGGAGCCATCGTGCTGCGATGGAATGCTCAATTTCTTCACTTTTTGGGCTTTTTCTTGTCTTTTTGCATCTTGGACTCTGTCTTGATGCTTTTTCTTGCTTTTGTAGGTTTTCCTTCGTATTTGGGCCTGTCTTGGTCATTTTACTACTAATAATAATACCAAAAATACCGTAGAAATTCTTGTCATCAGCTGACATAGCAAACTTCAAGGCCGGTAGAATAGTACCAAAAGGATATACATGGCAACAAAAGAAAAGGCTATACCACGAAGCAAAATCCTACTGGTGGGATGATCCCTACTTATACAAAGAAGGTATAGACGGAGTTCTAAGACGCTGTGTACCAAAAGTATCAACATCATATCATCCCCAAACTTGTGGACAGGTAGAGGTATCCAATCGGCAGCTCAAAAGTATCTTGGAAAAGACAGCGATGACTTCTAGGAAAGATTGGGCAAGGAAGCTAGATGATGCTCTCTGGGCATACCGAACAGCCTTTAAAACACACTTAGGGCTGACACCTTACCACCTGGTTTATGGGAAAGCATGCCATCTCCCGGTAGAACTGGAACACAAGACACTATGGGCTACAAGAGAGCTCAACTTTAACAAAAACCTTGCAGGACAGGCACGTCTGACAAAGCTGCATGAGTTGGAAGAGATCCAGCTCCGAGCTTATGAGAACGCAGAAATTTACAAAGAGAAAACAAAGCGTTTCCATGACAAGAAGCTCCGTCACAGAGAATTCAAACCAGGGTAGAAAGTCTTGGTGTTTCAATCTAGATTCAAGTTCACAGCAGGAAAACTAAAATCCAAGTGGACAGGACCATACGAGGTAGTCAGAGTATCTCCCTACGGGGCTGTAGAATTATATGATAAGAAAACAACAACTACCTTCCAGGTGAACGGGCACAGGTTGAAGATATACGAAGGGGAGGAGATACCAGACATAGAGGAAACTCTTTACCTCAAGAGTGCTTAGGCACCATGCGTCAGGCTCGAGACGTTAAACACGCGCTTAATGGGAGGCAATCCATCATATTAAAAATTAACAAAAATATGCATTTTACTTTTATTTTTCTTATTTTCAAGTCAAAGAGCAGGCATGAGGTGCAGAAAGAAGAAACCATAGATAAAGACGATGAAGCAATTCAACACCATGTCAACGATGTCATCTCATCAATACCATGACATGTTGGGATATGCCACCAGAAGCATAATACCAACCAAAGAGCTTTACCAAGCAACCTTGATTAGAACTCTTTCTCTCAAACTACTACACTTGGCCTGTTACATTTTTAGTATTTTCCAATAAACAAATTCCCGCTGTGTCATTTGCTGACAACCTCAATAAACTTCTAAAAAACTCAATAATTGTTCTTGCTTATTATCATGTGCATGATTCACTGTTATAGGCAGGTTGCAGCAAGAAAGTAGCAAGTTATGATTTGAATTTCACGCCTTCACACGATTACTAAAGGTGATTGCTCTGAAGTGCGAAGTTCGGGAGACAATGAGACGAGTGATGAAGCTGGTGTCTGTGAGATAAATGTTCACCTTTAGATATACCTAAGCCATGTGAGGATTTGAGCCAAATATTTCCAAACGGTATTACCACTTTATTTCGATCTACTATGAGAGTACCGTACACTTGTTTATTTTCTAGAACTTGCTC
The DNA here is from genome assembly GCA_030408175.1 of Trifolium repens. Classification (NCBI taxonomy): domain Eukaryota; kingdom Viridiplantae; phylum Streptophyta; class Magnoliopsida; order Fabales; family Fabaceae; genus Trifolium; species Trifolium repens. The sequence continues at coordinate 64,285,340 of CP125842.1, forward strand.
TAATTCTCTGCTGACTGGTTAATTTGATACATATGCATTGAGGCAATTGTTTGTTATAACCCAGAGCCTTTTCAAACCACCCTTATTATTATTATTATTATTATTATTATTATTATTATTATTATTATTATTATTATTATTATTATATCCTTTGCTAGCCAATTTTGAGCCGTAAAAATAGTATCCCTTTTATTTCGGTGACAAACCACGATACAAGCCTATAGACCACAAAAACAATGAATTACCCTATTTGGAGTTAAGGTAATAGTTCTCCAGTCTTGACAACAAAATAAGTTTGGGGTTGCTCATGGAACTAGCAACATCTAAGTTTGGGGTGGGTGTACAGAGAACTATCACTACAAAAAAATAAATGAAAAAGAGACGGGAAAACATACAAAATCCCTAAAAATATAGTCTCTTAAAAAAAATGAACGAAAAAGAAAGAGCCAAAGGGCAAAATAGTGATAGAAAAGAACCACACAAAGACACATCCGGTTCTTAATCTTTGATACCAACACAAAAAGGCACCCTAAGGAATAAGGTTGCGTACACAAAAAAGAACCAAAGTAGAACTTAACTCCAATGTTTAGCATACTATTCCCAAATATGTCCTACCTTGACCTAAGCCACGTTATAACCCTGAAAAGACCTCCAAAAATGCATGTTATTAAATTTAGACTGGTTGCTTAGAGTTCTTGCAAGCATATGGTAAAATGGCAGGTTGTACGATGATTGAGAGTAACCCTTTCAATTTTGAGCGAAAATGTGAGAGAGAGAAAAGGTTGAACACAGAGTCTTGCAGGCATCTGTCCGACGCACTACTAACAACGTCTCTTGAGCCGAAGTATTAACTGAGCAGGATCGCGGAGGTAAAACAATCAGCGGTACCATAGCTGATAAATAAAAGGTTGTAAAAATTCCTGTCATAATTTTGTTTACTTATTTGCTAACAATCTCGCTTGGCAGCATGTTACTAGAGGACAAGCAACGATTCAAGTTTGGGGTTGTGATGACAGGAATTCGTACTTCATTTCTAGTATGAATTTAGTAATAAAGTACAACACTTTAGACCAATTACAAGCCAAATTCCCAGAGAAATGAAGTTACTTGCGAAAGAAGTCAAGAAATTCGAGAAAAAGCTAAAAGAAGCAAAAAATGGGCAAAAAGGGCGCGTTCATCGTAGCACGATGACTCCCATCGTAGCACGATGGGAGATGCTTTCTGCTCAAGACAACACAGGTTATATTTTTGAAGAAAATCTGTTCATCGTGCCACGATGACCTCTATCGTGGTACGATGGCATTACTTGGTGACCAAGCTGATGAAACGCATATGATCAGTTATAATTTTGAACTGAATCTTCCTATCGCAGTACGATAGGCCCATCATAGTACGATGGTTTACTGCAGCCCATTGCGAAAACTATAAATAGAGCTCCCTTTTCCTCATTTTATTCATTCAAAAATTCAGAGAACAGTGAACAATACTACTCTCTGAGGGAAAAGGAAGAGGAGCTCTAAGGTTAGGTTTTCTTTTATTCATTTTCATATTCTTGTAATTTAATTATGCATTTTAATAGCTAAACCCCCTCTGGGTTAGGTGAGGAGATGAACTCTCTTAGGAATGCTGGAATTATGTAATTTGGTACTAAGTTTATATATTTGTTGAAATCTGGCACACCAGTATAAGATGTTGTATACGATGTTACAACACTTTACCAAATCTGATAGACAAAGTATAAAACAGTAAATAATGCAGAAATAAACAAACACACAGTGATTTGTTAACCCAGTTTGGTGCAAACCGCAACCTACATCTGGGGGATACCAATCCAGGAGGAATTCCACTAATAGCCCTAGTTCAAAGTCTTACAGCAAACTCCTCGTTTACAACTTATCACCTAGCAACTATCCTTATGTCCTTTTACCAAGGAACTCCTAGGTATGAGTTCCCAACTCACACCTTAAGCTCAACAGTACAGACAGCACTGTTGTTGAATGTCTCACTATGTTGGAGACACTCTCCTAAACACTAGATCACTCTTACCTAAAGGCTTCGAGCAATACACAAGTATCAAGATCCCAACTCCTTGCTTAAAAGCTTTGGAGAGGACACACACACAATAATTATCTCCTTGCTTAAAAGCTTCAGAGACAATCACAGTTTACAACTCAATAAACACATAGTCATAAGCTTGCATCAATAAGACACAAGAAAGGCTCACAAAATAACACAAGCAAAAAACCCTATGACGGCTAAACTCACGCTTGAACACCTGCCTTCATTAGGTTTTAGTCCTTCAATATATAGCTGGTAATTTGGGCTTCAGTAGCTTGTTCACGAGAAACATCCAGCTCACATAAAATAAAATAGAACCATATCTTTAAAAGATTTGATATGTTTTTAAAATAAATCTTCACAATAATTCCTAAAACAATCTTTAGACAAAAGATCTGTTTAGAAAATAAAACCTTCCTTGATGCACACGCAAAGAACTGATGAAAGAGAAAAGATCTTCTCAAAAAATAAAACCCGCGTGCATTAAATGATACCGCCAGCTGGCGCGCTCACGTCAGGTTACGATGTTGTAACATTACATACCACATCCTGCTTAAACATTGTTTTACCAAAATGCAGCCAACACCAAATAGTCAACAAACTCCCCCTTTGGCAAATTTTTGGCTAAAACAACTTAGGATCACACAGACAGGCTACAAAGATACAAATATCACTAACACTTCTTCACATTAACATAAACACACAAAAGAAGAGAAGCGTAGCACATATTCAAAAATAATTTCCAAACTAACTCCTCCATGGAAAACATTAGATCAGAATTCAGTCGTATCTTTAGAGCATATCAGAGGCATGCAACAGCGGAAACACAGAAAACTACTTCACCTTAAGTGATCACAAACATTAGCAAGGATGACACAAACATAATGTTCCAACATCACATACAACATCTCCCCCTGCATTACATACATAGTACTCTATTCCCCCTGAAATGATCCATAACAGACTAACACACTAGGAGGGCATGCATATCAAATACTAACACATAGGCATGTAGCAGATCATGTCAGCACAGAAAAAAAAATTATACTACCATTACCATAGTACCATACAGCTACCAACATATATCTACCAGATAACATGTTGTAACATCTACTCCCCCTTTTTACCACAAATTTGACAAAGATTCATATAGGGATCCAAAACAGTGTAGCAGCAGAGTAGATCACAGAGTACCAAGTACTATTACACCCAAATGCATTAAGACATCAAGAGAACCTGCCCAGAAATCTGCTAAGCAATTTCGCATTGCACCACATAAGGCATAAGCCTATACTACCTCCATCACATCAACCACATAGTGCACAGAGCTACTACTCCCGAAGATAACACCATGGGATACATAACTCATCAAATATAGATCATTAGGGGATCTTGATCTTCCGTCTTCAGTGTGCAACCATAAATAAGCATGTACAAGTTACCCATATTTCTATGACTGTGACCCTTCTTTTACTTCAGTACAAAGACATACCAAAAACACCAGAGACATGCATCAGCGGAATTGGGTTCACCTAGCCTCATAGAGAACATTAACAAAGAGAAGTAAACTCTCACAAACGAGTACCTTAGGAAAAATAAATTCCCAGTCACCATGATGTTTCAACATTTGATAGCCCATCATATCACAACACATCCACATACATCTAGCAAGGAACTAGCACACTACTAATCAGAGCATAAGTTGCAAGTTTATCAACAGGCTAGCTATTATACAACTAGCACACGTATATCATCACTATGCTCCCCCATACTACCAGCATGCAGAGAAAAATAGACTCTCGCACATAAGGAGCACATACAAGAATAGTAGTAACCACCACCAACTACCACAATAGTTACTCTTCCTCAACACCTGCAGCATGTGCAACACATACTCATGTTCCCCTTGCTTACTCAGTCTCATGCACATAGGCCAGACAGGCTACATGCAAACACATATCATACGCATGCTTCAATAGGCAAACATGCTACAACAGAACTACAACTACCATCATCATAACGATCATGCATCAGTAGATAAATGCAAACATGACAGATAAACACACCAGAGGTTGGGACATCTGATAGCACATACCACGTGTAATGAGAAGAAAAAAGTTGATTTGATTCTCCTAGGATAGCGTGCAAAAATAAATTGGAGAGGGAAAACATGACAGTTGCACGCCTAAAACTCATTAACTGCTATAACTCCTCATGCAGGCAAATTCCCAACTTGCCCCTTAATTTTTCAAATAGAACAGCATCAAATGCTTTGGTGAAGATATTAGCCACTTGTTCCTTAGTACCTACATGCTCCAATGTCACAACTTTATTTTCCACAAGATCTCTGATGAAGTGATGACGAATATTTATGTGTTTGGTTTTGATGTGTTGAACATGATTTTTTGAAATATTTATGGCGCTCAAATTATCACAGTACAATGTTATAACATCTTGTTCCACATTGTATTCCTTCAACATTTGCTTCATCCAAACCAGTTGAGAACAACTACTCCCAACAGCTATATATTCTGCTTCAGCTGTAGATAGAGCCACATAGTTTTGCTTTTTGCTGAACCAAGAGATTAGATTATTACCTAGAAAGAAGCATCCTCCAGAGGTGCTTTTCCTGTCATCAGCACTACCAGCCCAATCAGCATCACAATACCCAAGCAAGGTAGAGTTTTCACAATGAGAGTACATCATCCCATAGTCACATGTGCCATTGATATATTTCAGAATTCTCTTAACTTGATTGAGGTGACTCATCTTTGGTTCTGCCTGGTACCTTGCACACACTCCCACAACAAAAGTAATATCTGGTCTGCTTGCAGTTAAATACAATAAACTCCCAATCATACTTTTGTACATACTTTTATCAACACTCAAACCATTTTCATCCTTGGTCAGCTTCAGATGAGTATGTGCATTGTGAGTAGCATTATCCATCCCAAACTTCCTAACAATATTTTTTGCATATTTGCTTTGGGAGATGAAGATAGTATCTTCCATTTGTTTGATCTGTAGTCCCAAGAAGTAGGTCAGTTCTCCTACTAGACTCATTTCAAATTCAGACTGCATTTGCTGGACAAAATGTTGAACCATTGTATTCGACATTCCTCCAAAGACTATGTCATCCACATAAATCTGAGCAATCATGAACTTTCCCTTTTCTACCTTCACAAACAAGGTCTTGTCAGATCCTCCTTTCCTGTATCCTTGATTCACCAGGAACTGAGTAAGCCTTTCATACCAGGCCCTTGGTGCCTGTTTCAGACCATACAGTGCATTCTTCAATCTGTACACATGCTTTGGAAAATCTGGATCTATGAATACCTTGGGTTGTTCAACATAAACCTCTTCATGCAAGTAACCGTTCAGGAACGCACTCTTAACATCCATCTGGTATAGCTTAAATTTTAGAATGCAAGTTACACATAAAAGTAACCTTATGGATTCTAATCTAGCAACAGGGGCGACGGTTTCTTCAAAGTCAAGTCCTTCCACTTGAGTGTAACCTTGAGCAACAAGTCTAGCCTTGTTTCTTGTAACAGTCCCCTTCTCATCAGATTTGTTTTTATAAATCCATTTGGTTCCAATAACATTCACATTGTCAGGTCTAGGAATCCCACACTTCACTTCTCTTGAACTGATTCAATTCCTCTTGCATAGCTTCAATCCAGAATTCATCAGTGAGAGCTTCCTTCACATTCTTAGGTTCAAACATGGACACAAAACAAGAATTTGCTATCACATCACTAGATCGTTGAGTGGTGATCCCTTGATCAGGATTCCCAATGATGAGCTCCTTGGGGTGATTCTTCTGAACCCTAACTGATGGACTCTTGCTCTGAGTAGGTTGATCAGCAATCTACTCAGTAATTTCCTCTGGGATCCTTTCTTCAGTAGCTATAGGTTCAATAACTACAGGTTGTTCCTCTATTTCCTGAACATCTATGAAAGGTCCTGATGTTACAACATCTTGTTCAACATCATCACCTTTTTCAGTTTCCACATCATTCACAACCACATTGATGGATTCCATTACAACCTTGGTCTTTAAATTGTATACCCTGTAAGCTCTGATGTTGGTAGAGTATCCAAGGAAAATCCCTTCATCACTTTTGGGATTAAGTTTTCTTCTTTGCTCTCTATCTGCCAGAATATAACACTTGTTTCCAAACACATGGAAATGCTTGACAGTTGGCTTTCTTTCCCTCCACAACTCATATAGAGTAGCAGATGTACCTTTTCTCAAAGTCACCCTGTTATGTATATAGCAAGCAGTGTTCATTGCTTCATCCCAGAAATGGTAGGGTAGACCTTTTGCATGTAACATAACTCTAGCTGATTCTTGAATCGTCCTGTTCTTCCTTTTCACCACACCATTTTGTTGAGGAGTTATGGGTGATGAAAACTCATGTTTAATTCCTTCACTAGCACAGTAATCTCTAAATTTTACATTTTCAAACTCTCTTCCATGGTCACTTCTAATTCTCACAATCCCACTGTTCTTTTCTCTTTGAACTTGGGTGGATTGAGTTTTGAATACATCAAAAGTATCAGACTTCTCTCTGATAAAATTTACCCAGGTATATCTGGTGAAGTCATCAACAACCACAAAAGCATATCTCTTACCTCCTAAGCTTTTAACTTGCATGGGTCCCATAAGATCCATGTGCAACAATTCAAGAGATTTTGAAGTTACCTGATGTTCCAACCTTGGATGTGACATCCTGGTTTGTTTACCAATCTGACATTCTCCACAAATACTTCCTTCAGTAATCTTTAGTTTGGGAAGTCCTCTGATTGCCTCAACAGTAACAGCTTTCTTCATTCCACTTAGATTAAGATGACCAAGTTTCTGGTGCCACAGTTGAACTTCATCTTCTTTACCAAGTAGACATGTTCCTAGATTGGTTTCTTCATGAGATACCCACATGTAACAATCATCTTTGGATCTGGTACCTCTCATCAGAATATCACATTCCTTATTGCTAACAAGACATTCAGCTTTTGTGAAATTTACCTTTAAACCCTGATCACACAATTGGCTTATGCTAATCAGATTAGCAGTAAGGCCTTTTACCAGAAGTACATTCTCCAGGTTAGGCAATTCATTGTTGACTAGTTTGCCTATGCCTAGAATTTCACCTTTGGCTCCATCTCCAAAGGTTACAAAGCTAGAAGCATATCCCTTCATATCCTTTAGGTATTTCTCCACACCTGTCATGTGTCTTGAACAACCACTATCAAAATACCAATCTTCTCTAGATGATGCTCTGAGGGAAGTATGAGCAATCAACCCCTTATTTTCACCCTTTGGTATCTATTCCTTCTTGCAAGCTCCATCTATTGGACTAGTTTTTGGCTGTTGCCAATGTCTTGGGTAACCATACAATCTGTAGCAAAAAGGCCTTATGTGTCCTTTCTTCCCACAATGATTACAAACCCATTTGCGTGAGCGACCATGATGTCCTGGAGTTCGATGATGATTAGCAAAAGTCTTGGAACCTTGTCCAATTTTAACATTTGGATAGGTTTTAGGATGTGGTATAGGAGGTTGTAACATTCTCTCCCCAGTATAGGGATTGATTACCTCATCAGCAGGAAGGAATTTTGTTTCTTTGTTTTGTTGATGCTGGTTAAGAGCATTGTAGTTGTACCCTACAGATTTCAGTCTTGTAGTGGGAACTCCTTCTAAAATTCCTTCAAGCAAATTTGTACAAGAATTCAGTTGATTAACCCGTTTCTTCAACTCTTCCATATCAGCATTGGCTTGAGTTAGCTCTTTCTCAACTTTCAATACTTGACCAACTTGAAAATCCTTCTCTGTGTGAAGTTGATTTATAGTCTTTTTCTGCTTTTCCAGAATTCTACATACCTCTTTGTAACAGACAAGTAGATCATTGTACAAGCCAAGCAATTCTTCGTAGGAGTCATTTTACTCCTCATCAGATTGTTCTTCATAGACTACCTCCACATCATCATCAGATTCAGCAAAAGGAGCACAAAGTCCAGTCATTGCAGAAACATGTCTATCACACTCTTCGCCTTCTTTAGAATCTTCATCAGACCATGAGACAGTCAGACTTTTCTTTTGTTTCTTCAAGAAAGTTGCACATTCTGCTCTGACATGTCCATATCCTTCACACTCATGACATTGCATTTCTTTGACTGGTCCACTTTTCTCCTCAGGCATATTCTTCTTCACATTGGTTTGCTGTTTGTTGATGTCGAATCTAATGTTCTGCCCATTCTGTCTGACCCTTCTATCCACACGTCTTAGAACTTTACCAAACTGCTTTCCAATTAGAGCAAGAGCATCAGCTATACTTTCTTCACCTTCAACAACAGTCTGGGACTCCTCATCATCATTATTTGAGATAAAAGCTACACTTTTGTTCTTTTTATCTCCTCGTTCATTGATAGACATTTCAAAAGTTTGGAGGGATCCAACCAATTCATCCACCTTCATATTAGCTATATCCTGAGCTTCTTCTATGGCAGTCACTTTCATGTCAAACCTTTTTGGTAGGGATCTGAGTATCTTTCTAGATAGTTTTTCATCAGATAGTTTTTCACCCAGGGCCTCAAAGCAATTTGCAATATCAAGTACATTCATATGGAAATCCTGTATGCTTTCTTCCTCCTTCATCCTAAGATTTTCAAACTTGGTAGTGAGGAGTTGAAGTTTTGACATCTTTACCTTAGAAGTGCCTTCATAACATGTCATCAGTATCTCCCAAGCTTCCTTTGCAGATAGACATTTTTTGATGAGCTTGAACATATTTGTGTCTATTCCATTGAAAAGAACATTTATTGCTTTATTGTTGCTGAGAGCAGCTTCATCTTCTTCCTTTGTCCAATCTGCCTCTGGTTTTAGTACACCTGTTGAGTTACCATCTTTGTCAACAATCATAGGATGATCCCAACCTTTCAACACTGCCTTCCAAGTCTTGCTGTCAATGGACTTCAAGAACGCAATCATTTTTGGCTTCCAATGATCGTAATTGGAGCCATTCAGCATTGGGGGTCTGCTCACGAATCCACCTTCTTTGTCCATTGTACCGTACGGATTCCCTTAGGCCCAAAAGGCTGTGACCGGCCCAGAACGGCAATCGCGGATACCGCCCTCGGGTCACGCCTTTTGGCCCAATAAGGTTACTTCGCCCACGTCATAAAAAAAAAAACCGCCCTTAAACCCCCACGTGGCCACGATCGCCTGAAGGGCCTGGAAAGCAGGATAATGGGGTTTTATGAAGGAAAGGAAGGGCTCCCACGACCCTGAGTGGAGCAACGGTTATAGAGGAGGGAATAACCCTCCCACACCTCTATATATAGGCGCATCTTAAGACTGAAAAGAGAGAGACAAAAAACCAAACTTAAAGATACAAACATATTAACCCCCTGACAAGAAACTCTAGTTTCATACAGGAACATTTTGGCGCCCACCGTGGGGCCCTGGTAAAACCATTCCCAGGCCTCAAGAAAAAACGAGTGTAACGACCAGAAACGATGGCCGGCGACACTCACAACGACAACCAAGGCACATTCCTACAACAGGCGATCAGAGAGATACGTCGCCTACAGTCCAAAGTAGCGGAAATTCAAAAAGAACGAGAAGAAGAAAAGGAGGCTGAAGCAAACCACGACTCAGACGAGGAAGAGCTCGAAAGCTCACAGCCTCTGGTGCAAGCATTGTGGGACGCACAAGTCCCAGCCAATTTCAAAATTCCTCAATTACCAAGCTTCGACGGGAAAACGGATCCCTTGGAGCATTTAATGGCAGTTGGCACCCAAACATCCATAATTGGAGCAGAGGAGCACCTAAAGTGCAAACTCCTTTCGAGTACCTTCAAGGACGCAGCGCTCCGATGGTACATGAACCTACCCAACAACTCCGTGACTGGATATGCTGATTTCCACCGCAAATTCGTCCACCAGTTCGCAGGAAGCAAGCACATCCAAGTCACAGCCACCAACATGTTCGCCTTGCGTCAAGGTAACTCCGAAACGTTGAGAGAATATCTCGCCAGATTCAGCGAAGCTACCATCAAAGTGTCAAACCCAAATCAAGAGATGTTCGTGGCAGCATTTCATAACGGCCTCAAAGCAGGGCACTTCAACGAATCCCTGGCCCAAAAACCAGCCGAGACAATGCAAGAGGTGATGAAGCGAGCCGAGTGTTACATAAAGGGCGAAGAGAGCAATGCAGAAAAGAGGTCAAGGGATTCTCGAGAAAGAGCAGGGGAATCCCACCCCAACAAAACGCCCGAACGCAATCAGCGGCGATGGCCAACCAAAGATCACAGATGGCAAAGCAGACAAGAGAGGCCACGATATCCTCCAAGACACAACGAAGGATACAGGCAACGACGCCAAAACGAAGAATACTCCTCCCTCAACGACACAAAGGTACATATATTGTACGAAATTCTAAACGCCAACTTGGCCACGAGACCACAAGAACCTGACAACCATGTAATGCTGGGACCCAAACTCCAATGAATGGTGTCGATATCACCGTTGCAAAGGCCACGACACAGAGAGATGCTACAAGCTACGCGACCTAATTGAAGAGTTGATCAGGAGCGGCCACTTGAGGAAGTTCATCGAGAAAGCAGCCCAAGGAAAAGCATGTAGATCGGGAACGACTAGACAACCGCGTAGCCCACCCCCCGAAGAGGACAAGGGGAAGGAAAAGGCGCGAATTGCAGTCAACACCATAGCAGGAGGATTCGCCGGCGGAGGCGAGTCAAGTTCGGCGAGAAGAAGATACCTGAGGCGGATAGAAAGGGAAACCCACTCTACGAATCACGTAGAATTTCCCCCAGCACCAGATTTATCATTCTCTCCTAAAGACGCATGGGGCGTAGTCCCACATGACGACGACCCACTCGTGGTTCAAGTGCAAATTTTAAATTGTGACGTAAAGAGGGTCCTCATAGACTCGGGAAGCTCAGCGGACATCATGTACTGGGATGCCTTCAAAGCCATGCAGCTTGCAGGCGAGCAGCTACAACCTTATCACGGAACGTTGGTTGGCTTCGCGGGCGAACAAGCGGATGTGATGGGGCATATCACTTTGCTCACAACTTTTGGCGACAAAGAAAACGCCAAAACAATCAAGGTACGATATCTTGTAGTAAGAACTTTGTGCGCATCATACAATATCATAATTGGCAGGCCCGCGTTCAACGCCTTGGGAGCAGCGATGTCAACTCTATATCTGGCGATAAAGTACCCGTTGGATAATGGAGGAGTAGGTACCCTGAAAGGTGATTAGTTTGTAGCTCGCCAATGCTATCAATCCAGCCTGAAAGTAAGGAAGCCACCAAGCACAGAGATAAAACACAACAATAACATGGTAGAAGCCGCGGATTTGGACCCACGAGAAGACTTTCATGAAGACAGAGTCAGTCCCATTGACGAGCTAGAGGAAGTATGTATCGGGGCAGAAGAACATCAAACCACGAAGCTAGGAGTCAATATGCTCCCTGAGGAAAAGGCAGAGATACTGGAAATCCTGAGAAAGAATGTAGACCTGTTCGCCTGGCACCCAAAAGATATGCTAGGAATCGATGAGGCCATCATCACACATAAGCTAGCCATATCTCCAAAAGCCAAACCCGTATCCCAACGCAAAAGAAAGCAAGGCGAGGAGCGAAGGCTAGCAGTAAGCGAAGAAGTGGCTAAACTCAAGAAGGCACAGTTCATCGAAGAAATCAAATACCCGGAGTGGTTAGCCAACGTGGTAATGGTCAAGAAGAGCAACGGCAAATGGAGGATGTGCGTAGACTTCACTGACCTGAATAAAGCTTGTCCCAAAGACCCATACCCGTTACCAAGTATTGATAGGCTCATAGACGGTGCCTCAGGATACAAGCTGCTCAGTTTCATGGATGCTTATTCCGGCTACAATCAGATAAAAATGAGCGCCCCAGATGCCCCCCACACGGCCTTCATGACAAACACCTGCAACTATTTCTACAAAGTGATGCCCTTTGGCCTCAAGAATGCCGGCGCGACCTATCAAAGACTGATGGACAGGGTGTTTGCAAATCAAATAGGAAGAAACCTTGAGGTCTACATCGACGACATGGTCGTAAAAATAGGAAAAGAGGGCAACCACCACTCGGACTTAGAAGAGATTTTATGTTCAGTACGAAAATACAACATGCGGCTCAATCCCACGAAATTCTCATTCGGGGTCCAAGCCGGAAAATTCCTGGGGTTCATGCTGACTAACAGAGGTATCGAGGCCAATCCGGAGAAATGCCAAGCAATAATTGATATGAAAAGTCCGGAGACCGTCAAGGAGGTGCAACAATTAACAGGGAGAATAGCGGCATTGTCACGGTTCCTCTCGTGCGCAGGAGAAAAATCTTGTCACTTCTTTTCAACTCTAAAGAAGGGGGAGAGGTTCACATGGACTGAACAATGCGAAGAAGCGTTTCAGAAATTAAAGGAATTTCTGGTGTCACCACCAATACTTACTCGCCCCCAGCCAAAGGTTCCACTACTGCTATACCTCGCTGTCTCAGAAAACACGATGAGCTCGGCATTGGTACAGGAGATTGAAGGGGAGGAAAAGCCGGTGTATTTCGTCAGCAAGATCCTCAAGGGACCAGAAACCAGATACCAGAAAATCGAAAAATTGGCCCTAGCAGTAGTAAGTACGGCGAGACGATTGAGACAGTATTTTCAAGGTCACCAAGTCATAATAAAAACAGACTATCCTATTAAACAAGTCCTAAGAAAGCCTGACCTCGCAGGAAGAATGGTGGCGTGGTCAGTTGAATTGTCAGAATACGACATCGTGTTCTCGCCCAGAGGAAGTGTTAAGTCCCAGGTACTAGCTGATTTCGTTCTAGAACTAACAACGCCATCAGAAGAGCTAAGCCTTGAGCCTTGGATCCTATCAGTAGATGGGGCATCCAACCTAAGAGGGAGCGGAGCAGGAATAGTACTGGGAAGACCGGGCGGAGTAATGAAAGAACAGTCACTACGATTCGCCTTTAGAGCAAGCAACAATCAGGCCGAGTACGAAGCTTTAATCGCCGGAATGAAGTTCGCCAAAGAGATGGAAGTGACGGACCTCAGGGCGAAGAGCGATTCCCAGCTGATAACCAACCAAGTTTCAAGCGAGTACCATACAAGAGACCCACAGCTGATGAAATATCTGGAAAGGGTAAACAAACTAAAAGCCCAGTTTAACACTTTCGAGCTGATTTTCGTGCCAAGGGAACAAAACTCAAGAGCAGACCTACTGTCAAAGCTGGCGAGCACCAAAAAACCAGGCAATAACAGAACGGTGATACAAGAAGTAATATCAAAACCTAGCATAGAGGACACAAAGATAATGATGGTCATTGAAGGGGAAGACTGGCGAAGCCCCATAACCAAATACCTTCGGAGCGACACCCTTCCACCAGAAAGGAACGAAGCTAACAAACTGAGGAAGACAGCGGAGCACTACACCCTAGTTGGGGACAAACTGTACAAGAGAGGGTTTTCTGCCCCGTTACTCTTATGTGTGGGCGAGCATGAGTCACAGAGAATTTTGAAGGAGATCCATGAGGGATCCTGCGGAAATCACATAGGAGGAAGATCCTTGGCAGGAAAGGTAATAAGAGCCGGGTTTTTCTGGCCAACAATCTTGCAGGATGCATCCAGCTACGTGAGGAGTTGCGACTCATGTCAGAGGCACGCCAATCTGCACCATGCGCCAGGTGAACCACTAAAAACAGTGATGTCGCCATGGCCATTCTACATGTGGGGCGTGGACATATTGGGGCCATTCCCAGCGTCACAGCACCAGGTGAAATTCCTGTTAGTAGCAGTGGACTCTTCACGAAGTGGATCGAGGCCGAGCCCGTGGCAACAATATCAGCAGAAAAGGTAAAGAAATTTTATTGGCAGAAACTTATATGCAGGTTCGGAAACCCAAAGTATATAGTATCGGATAACGGCACACAATTCACAAGCGAGGCCGTCATCAGATTCTGCGAGGAGAAGGGCATCCGCAACACCTTCGTGTCAGTAGAGCACCCACAGGCGAACGGTCAGGCTGAAGCGGCGAACAAAGTCATACTCAAAGTCATCAAGAGGAAGCTAACCACAAGAAACAGAAGTTGGGCAGAACCATTACCAGAAATACTTTGGTCATACCACACCACCGTCCAAACTTCAACAGGCGAAACACCATTCAAAATGGTATATGGAACAGATGCAATGATTCCGGTGGAGATTGATCCACCCAGCTGGAGAAGGGAGACGATAACGCCCCAAGTCAATGAAGAAGCCCTGCAAGAGAACCTCGACTTGCTAGAAGAGATAAGGGAGAAGGCGCACCTCAGAGAGTTCACCATGAAGCAAAGGGTGACACACAAGTACAACACCAAAGTCATGCCCAGAAGTTTCCAAAAAGGCGACTTAGTCCTCAAAAGGCCGATGAGACGAGATAAGAGAGGCAAGCTAGCACCAAATTGGGAAGGCCCATTTAGAATTCAGGAAGTATACGGAGGCGGTGCATACAGGTTGGAAACGTTGCAAGGCGAGACAATGCCGCGAACATGGAACGTCATGAACTTGAAGTTCTACTACAGTTGAAACCGCATTTTGGTGTTTTTTCAGTTTTTTAGTCAATTTACTTCCTTCCGTCGTTTGCATGTATTTGAACCATTTTTATAATTCAGCAAAGGGGTGATGGGACGCTCTTTTCTCCTGTAAGGGCAGGAGTTTTTATCGAGGCCCATCACCTATTTTAATCTCACCTCTCTTCGCATTTATATGAATTTAGCAAAAGGGGCGAGATCAACAAAGCGTAATGCTTACTCGCCGCGTTTCCATAAGAGGCGAGATCAACAAAGCGTAATGCTTACTTGCCGCGTTTCAATAAGAGGCGAGATCAACAAAGCGTAATACGTACTAGCCACGTCTCGAAAAAGGGCAAGATCAACAAAGCGTAATGCTTACTCGCCACGTCCCGAAAAAGGGCGAGATCAACAAAGCGTAATGCTTACTCGCCACGTCCCGAAAAAGGGCGAGATCAACAAAGCGTAATGCTTACTCGCCACGTCCCGAAAAAGGGCGAGATCAACAAAGCGTGATGCTTACTCGCTACACTACTCGCCACGTTGGCAAAAAGGGCGAGACTAACGAAGCGTAAACGCTCAAAAACGACAAAAGCGCAATTTTTCCCTCGCTACATCTTAACATCTGCTCCCCTTAAAAATTGAAGGGACGAAAAGCAAAATTTCTTGTCCGTATCACAGCACAAACAGAGTACAGGGCAACAGTAATAGGAATACTGTGCTCAAACAGAAGCAATAAAAGTACCATCACAAAAACAAATGCTTCATTAAAGTCACATTACAAAACACAAGTTCTTCAAAATCCCAAAAGAACAATCACATCACTACAAACATTGAAACATTACGATTGGAAATAAATCAAATAAAACAAACTGAAGCAAAACAAAATCACGACTCAAGAAAAACGCAAAGGGTTCAACGCTTCTTGTTTTTGGGTTGAAACGATGGCCCCGCCTTCCCCTGGGTGTTGACGGTGAGACCTGAATCATCCTCCTCACTAGAGGAAACCCCTCCGGGATAAACCTCCTGCGGATCGTAGGTCTTCAGGAACTCCGCATAATCCTCATCGATCTCGTCAGAGCCAGAAGAATAACCATCGTGAGGTTTATACGTCTTCAGAAATTTGACATAGTCCTCGTCAAAATCATCGGACAAGCAGGGCGAGACCGGAGGGTGTTGAACATCAACCTTTCGAAGACTGGTAGCTCCCTTCTGAAGAGCAGGAGCCTTAAGCATCTTCTTCCTCTTGCCCTTTTGAACTTTGGGCCGGGCAACAGCTTTCTTCTCCGTATTTCTCCTCTCCATTGCGATTGGATAAAACTAAGCCAACAAAGAAAGTATTGTTTAGGAAAGAAGGAAAGCACGACGATATTTATAAGCATTAAGACCTAAATCCTAATGAATGCGGTCAACAAACGGTTACAATCGTCCCAAGTCAAACGCCTTGGAATTAGTGTCAGCAATAAATCCAAGTGAAACGGATGGGATCAAGAAAGAAGATAAGTACAAACGCATAGATATATATAAAAACCCAAAAGTAATTAAGGGATTACATTGAGAAAATTTAACCATTGTTCAGAGAAATTACAAAGCCTCAAGGGCGATACGTTACAAAAGCCTCAAGGGCGCTACAATACAAAAAGTCTTAACAATTACAAAACAAGTCCTAGGACTCAGGGGAATTGTGAGGTTCAACTATCTCGCCAGAATTCCCCGCCTCAGGGACACGAGGCACCAGCTTATCACCCTCTACCACCTTCATAATATCAGCTTGATTGAAGGTTGCCTCGTCCAAACCAGGAAAAAGAACTTTGATTTGCTCAAGTGCAGCAAAAAACCCTTCAGCATACTTTTCCCCAAGAGCGTCCTTCAGAGCTGCATTGCTCTCCTCCAGCTCCACCACCTCCTCCTCAAACCCCGAGGCATCATCTTCCGCCATCGCCAAAGCCACTATCAGCCCATTCCTGAGTTTGGCGCAGTTCCTCAGATCCTTCTCAAGGGCCAGCGATTTTTTCTCCCTCTCAGCCCGGTCCTTGTCATAAACTTCCTTCAAAGCTTGTAACCTCTCCTCACTAGGAGTCTTGGCCTTCTCCAGGGCAGATCGATGACTCTCCACCAGCTCTTCCACCGAAGTGGCATGAGAAGCCTCCAAAGTGGTCCTCAGCCCGTTCAAACGACCTTCAAAGGCGCGACTCGCCTTCTCCGCCTCGCTCTCCTGGCGAGCAGACAGGAAGTAGTTCAACATCATCCCTTTGAACTCAAAGCCCAAAGCTAGTTTACGAAGCTCCCGTATCTCCATGGAAGGTTAGGCCCACACCTAATCCGAAAAAAGGTATTTCTAAAGTTCTTAACATGGGAGGCATAGAGCGTGAACAGGCCCCAGTTGGGTTGGCTACTTAAAGACACGAGCTTCCCAGCGCTCAGGCTCTTGACATAGTAAAAGTAGAAGAAAATCCCCAAGCGAGGTTCCAGTCCCAATCCTAAACTGACAAGCTCGTAAGCTTTCACAAAGGCCCAACTGTTTGGGTGTAGTTGGGAAGGGGCAACGTTAAGGGCACGCAAAATGGCGAATTCGAAGGTGGTAAAAGGAAACCATAGGTTCAAGTTCTCGATCACGCTAGAATACATGTAAAAATAGTGGGGGACTTGAGTATTCACTGATATCACTAATTCCCCCCATCACCGCCTCAACAATGACGTCGTCCTCCTTGCCTGAGCCGGAGATCTTAGTTTCGGATCTAAACTTCAAGACGGACTTCGCCGTTGTATACTTTGAAGGAGTATCCATTGCTTAAGGCAAAACGCCGCTAGAATGTTCGCCTGCGAAAGCATAAAGGGAGGGTTACAATGTAATCTCAAACAACCCTCTGGGGAAACCTACGGATAAACCCCGAGAAGGATCCGCCGTGAAAAGCACGGCCGCGACCCATAAAAGCCAACACAGGCCTTGAGGTTTTAAGACCCAACGATCGCAACTACTAGGGAGTAAATAAACAACGAGAAACCAGTCACAGAACGCGTACCTTATAGAAATGTAGGGTCAACGATGGAATGCAAGAGGCCGGCGTGCGTATTCCGAAGCCAACCACAAAGAAAACCGGATCTGTATGCAAAGGGGGAGACGAAGAAAATGGAGAACGAATGGGGTATTTAAACAAAATTGAAGAAGACGGAACGTTTCTTTATCCAGTGGGTAAGAGACGAAACTTTTCTCTACCCCGCGGACAATACCACGTGTCTCTTCACACACAGGGTGGCCGCCACCTAGCGTAAGGGGGCGATATCGAGGACGTACGCGGAACGTATGGGCGGGCATAAACCTTATTGGCTCGCCCAACAACGGTGGGAAATCGTTGCACAACAAGACGCGTGGAAAGCATACAAATAAAACAAATCGAATTATTAAAGCAGCTTAATATCGCTAAATCATCATTTTATTACCAAATAAAAGTGAGTACAATGGGAAAATGAAAGAACAGAAACAAACTAAAAGGTAAAGAAATTTTATTGGCAGAAACTTATATGCAGGTTCGGAATCCCAAAGTATATAGTATCGGATAACGGCACACAATTCACAAGCGAGGCCGTCATCAGATTCTGCGAGGAGAAGGGCATCCGCAACACCTTCGTGTCAGTAGAGCACCCACAGGCGAACGGTCAGGCTGAAGCGGCGAACAAAGTCATACTCAAAGCCATCAAGAGGAAGCTAACCACAAGAAACAGAAGTTGGGCAGAACCATTACCAGAAATACTTTGGTCATACCACACCACCGTCCAAACTTCAACAGGCGAAACACCATTCAAAATGGTATATGGAACAGATGCAATGATTCCGGTGGAGATTGATCCACTCAGCTGGAGAAGGGAGACGATAACGGCCCAAGTCAATGAAGAAGCCCTGCAAGAGAACCTCGACTTGCTAGAAGAGATAAGGGAGAAGGCGCACCTCAGAGAGTTCACCATGAAGCAAAGGGTGACACACAAGTACAACACCAAAGTCATGCCCAGAAGTTTCCAAAAAGGCGACTTAGTCCTCAAAAGGCCGATGAGACGAGATAAGAGAGGCAAGCTAGCACCAAATTGGGAAGGCCCATTTAGAATTCAGGAAGTATACGGAGGCGGTGCATACAGGTTGGAAACGTTGCAAGGCGAGACAATGCCGCGAACATGGAACGTCATGAACTTGAAGTTCTACTACAGTTGAAACCGCATTTTGGTGTTTTTTCAGTTTTTTAGTCAATTTACTTCCTTCCGTCGTTTGCATGTATTTGAACCATTTTTATAATTCAGCAAAGGGGTGATGGGACGCTCTTTTCTCCTGTAAGGGCAGGAGTTTTTATCGAGGCCCATCACCTATTTTAATCTCACCTCTCTTCGCATTTATATGAATTTAGCAAAAGGGGCGAGATCAACAAAGCGTAATGCTTACTCGCCGCGTTTCCATAAGAGGCGAGATCAACAAAGCGTAATGCTTACTCGCCGCGTTTCAATAAGAGGCGAGATCAACAAAGCGTAATACGTACTAGCCACGTCTCGAAAAAGGGCAAGATCAACAAAGCGTAATGCTTACTCGCCACGTCCCGAAAAAGGGCGAGATCAACAAAGCGTAATGCTTACTCGCCACGTCCCGAAAAAGGGCGAGATCAACAAAGCGTAATGCTTACTCGCCACGTCCCGAAAAAGGGCGAGATCAACAAAGCGTGATGCTTACTCGCTACACTACTCGCCACGTTGGCAAAAAGGGCGAGACTAACGAAGCGTAAACGCTTAAAAACGACAAAAGCGCAATTTTTCCCTCGCTACATCTTAACATCTGCTCCCCTTAAAAATTGAAGGGACGAAAAGCAAAATTTCTTGTCCGTATCACAGCACAAACAGAGTACAGGGCAACAGTAATAGGAATACTGTGCTCAAACAGAAGCAATAAAAGTACCATCACAAAAACAAAAGCTTCATTAAAGTCACATTACAAAACACAAGTTCTTCAAAATCCCAAAAGAACAATCACATCACTACAAACATTGAAACATTACGATTGGAAATAAATCAAATAAAACAAACTGAAGCAAAACAAAATCACGACTCAAGAAAAACGCAAAGGGTTCAACGCTTCTTGTTTTTGGGTTGAAACGATGGCCCCGCCTTCCCCTGGGTGTTGACGGTGAGACCTGAATCATCCTCCTCACTAGAGGAAACCCCTCCGGGATAAACCTCCTGCGGATCGTAGGTCTTCAGGAACTCCGCATAATCCTCATCGATCTCGTCAGAGCCAGAAGAATAACCATCGTGAGGTTTATACGTCTTCAGAAATTTGACATAGTCCTCGTCAAAATCATCGGACAAGCAGGGCGAGACCGGAGGGTGTTGAACATCAACCTTTCGAAGACTGGTAGCTCCCCTCTGAAGAGCAGGAGCCTTAAGCATCTTCTTCCTCTTGCCCTTTTGAACTTTGGGCCGGGCAACAACTTTCTTCTCCGTATTTCTCCTCTCCATTGCGATTGGAAAAAACTAAGCCAACAAAGAAAGTATTGTTTAGGAAAGAAGGAAAGCACGACGATATTTATAAGCATTAAGACCTAAATCCTAATGAATGCGGTCAACAAACGGTTACAACCGTCCCAAGTCAAACACCTAGGAATTAGTGTCAGCAATAAATCCAAGTGAAACGGATGGGATCAAGAAAGAAGATAAGTACAAACGCATAGATATATATATATAAACCCAAAAGTAATTAAGGGATTACATTGAGAAAATTTAACCATTGTTCAGAGAAATTACAAAGCCTCAAGGGCGATACGTTACAAAAGCCTCAAGGGCGCTACAATACAAAAAGTCTTAACAATTACAATACAAGTCCTAGGACTCAGGGGAATTGTGAGGTTCAACTATCTCGCCAGAATTCCCCGCCTCAGGGACACGAGGCACCAGCTTATCACCCTCTACCACCTTCATAATATCAGCTTGATTGAAGGTTGCCTCGTCCAAACCAGGAAAAAGAACTTTGATTTGCTCAAGTGCAGCAAAAAACCCTTCAGCATACTTTTCCCCAAGAGCGTCCTTCAGAGCTGCATTGCTCTCCTCCAGCTCCACCACCTCCTCCTCAAACCCCGAGGCATCATCTTCCGCCATCGCCAAAGCCACTATCACCCCATTCCTGAGTTTGGCGGAGTTCCTCAGATCTTTCTCAAGGGCCAGCGATTTTTTCTCCCTCTCAGCCCGGTCCTTGTCATAAACTTCCTTCAAAGCTTGTAACCTCTCCTCACTAGCAGTCCTGGCCTTCTCCAGGGCAGATCGATGACTCTCCACCAGCTCTTCCACCGAAGTGGCATGAGAAGCCTCCAAAGTGGTCCTCAGCCCGTTCAAACGACCTTCAAAGGCGCGAATCGCCTTCTCCGCCTCGCTCTCCTGGCGAGCAGACAGGAAGTAGTTCAACATCATCCCTTTGAACTCAAAGCCCAAAGCTAGTTTACGAAGCTCCCGTATCTCCATCGATTCAAACCTCTCCAGATTTCCCTGCAGCATGAAGCTGGACCTGATAAACTCCTCGGCGTCAAAAGTATCGCCCAGGGGAGATGGAATAGGAGTGACAACTCTGCCTTTCTGCGAGGACTCGCCCCCAGTTTTATCACCCTCCAAAGAAGCGTCACCACCTTCTTTCACACCATGGCCCTGCAAAGTCTCGCCAATATTCTTCACGCCCTGATCCTGGCTCTCGTCCTCTTCCACGGAAGCAGGCTCGGGACCAGATTTCCCTTTCTTAGCAAGATCAGCCGCATGTGTCCTCCTCTTTCTCTTTGTTCCCTTAGGGAGATTTGAATCCCGAATCTTCAAGGCGGCAGAGGAATCCACAGCGCCTTCCTGCCCCTTTTCTCCTTGGCACGTGCCAAGATGGCTGCCCATTCGTCAGGGGAAACTGTCCTCATTCTTTCTGCACAAAAGGAAACAATAAACGTAAGAACATATGCCAGATATAGGAGATAAGCAAAATAACACAAAGAGACAGAAAAATAGCTTACGTAGGTAAGTAACAAGACAGGGATAATCGGTCTCTAAATCTAAAAGCTCTTTGATCTCGAAAAGTGAAAAACTATCAAGGAATGCTATTAATTCCGACTCATACGGAGTAACCAAACCCTCATCCACGCCCTTGACCACACACGGGTTCGACGTCCAATAAAAGGAGAATAAGGGATTCCCATCCTTGTCAAACATCAGGTCTGGAAGGTTAGGCCCACACCTAATCCGGAAAAAGGTATTTCTAAAGTTCTTAACATGGGAGGCATAGAGCGTGAACAGGCCCCGGTTGGGTTGGCTACTTAAAGACACGAGCTTCCCAGCGCTCAGGCTCTTGACATAGTAAAAGTAGAAGAAAATCCCCAAGCGAGGTTCCAGTCCCAATCCTAAACTGACAAGCTCGTAAGCTTTCACAAAGGCCCAACTGTTTGGGTGTAGTTGGGAAGGGGCAACGTTAAGGGTACGCAAAATGGCGAATTCGAAGGTGGTAAAAGGAAACCATAGGTTCAAGTTCTCGATCACGCTAGAATACATGTAAAAATAGTGGGGGACTTGAGTATTCACTGATGTCACTAATTCCCCCATCACCGCCTCAACAATGACGTCGTCCTCCTTGCCTGAGCCGGAGATCTTAGTTTCGGATCTAAACTTCAAGACGGACTTCGCCGTTGTATACTTTGAAGGAGTATCCATTGCTTAAGGCAAAACGCCGCTAGAATGTTCGCCTGCGAAAGCATAAAGGGAGGGTTACAATGTAATCTCAAACAACCCTCTAGGGATAAACCCCGAGAAGGATCCGCCGTGAAAAGCACGGCCGCGACCCATAAAAGCCAACACAGGCCTTGAGGTTTTAAGACCCAACGATCGCAACTACTAGGGAGTAAATAAACAACGAGAAACCAGTCACAGAACGCGTACCTTATTGAAATGTAGGGTCAACGATGGAATGCAAGAGGCCGGCGTGCGTATTCCGAAGCCAACCACAAAGAAAACCGGATCTGTATGCAAAAGGGAGACGAAGAAAATGGAGAACGAATGGGGTATTTAAACAAAATTGAAGAAGACGGAACGTTTCTTTATCCAGCGGGTAAGAGACGAAACTTTTCTCTACCCCGCGGACAATACCACGTGTCTCTTCACACACAGGGTGGCCGCCACCTGGCGTAAGGGGGCGACATCGAGGACGTACGCGAAACGTATGGGCGGGCATAAACCTTATTGGCTCGCCCAACAACGGTGGGAAATCGTTGCACAACAAGACGCGTGGAAAGCATACAAATAAAACAAATCGAATCATTAAAGCAGCTTAATATCGCTAAATCATCATTTTATTACCAAATAAAAGTGAGTACAATGGGAAAATGAAAGAACAGAAACAAACTAAAAGCTAGCAGAAATAGAAAGGCAACAACAAAGGGAAATAAACTAAGGTATGAAAGGAAAATGTCAAGCTAGTTTTCCCATCTCCATCACTTTCTTCCACCTGGCCTCCAAGGCTTCTTTGCAGTCCATCGCCACCTCCATCTCAGCGGAGGTCCTATCATGAGCTATTCTGGCTAGTCTTTGCTTATCCTTGAGCTCCAGGAGAGATTTGCGACGCTCCAGCAGCAAGGAAATATCATCCCTGATATCCATCTTTAACTTTTTCTTCTTCTCCTCCAAAAGTTCCGTCTCCTCTTGTAGTTTGATGATGGCGCGATCATATTCCTCCTCCATATCAAAGGAGGCGCTGACAGTCCCCTCATACATCCTCATCGCCTCTTTCAGATCCCATGACTTGTCCAGGATATCTGACAACACGCTTTGGCTCTCCGCCTCGGCACACTCAACTGACGCTATAACAGGAGCATCCCGCACCAACTTGTCACGGTAGGGAACGAGGTAGTCTAGGAAACGACGTTCAGTAGGTGTTAACTATGAAGCCTCATCCTGCAGATCATTCACCATTGTACAAAACCCTTCAGTATCATCGATGAGATCACCAACTCCCCTTCGCAGCACGTTTCTCGCCTCGAGAATCAGAGGATTAGTACTAGACCCCATGAGAAGATGCAAAAGGTATAATAAAAGCAATCGCCCGAGGGCCTTTATATACTCAGTAGGAGCGCACGACCCCTAGCTCCACCTGTCACGAAAAAATGGAATACCGTTAGGGGGCTCAGTCTCGCTCCCACTTAAAAAGGCATGAAGAAAGGAATAAGCAGATCAATAGTAACCTCCCATCCTTTTAGCTTGGGAAAATCAAGCCTTCGACCAAATCAGCACTACAGCCCGCCTCGGTCTTTCTGCTTGGGGGGCTGTGTACCGTACGGATTCCCTTAGGCCCAAAAGGCTGTGACTGGCCCAGAACGGCAATCGCAGATACCGCCCTCGGGTCGCGCCTTTTGGCCCAATAAGGTTACTTTGCCCACGTCATAAAAAAAAAACCTCCCTTAAACCCCCACGTGGCCACGATCGCCTGAAGGGCCTGGAAAGCAGGATAATGGGGTTTTAGGCGGGAAAGGAAGGGCTCCCACGACCCTGAGTGGAGCAACGGTTATAGAGGAGGGAATAACCCTCCCACACCTCTATATATAGGTGCATCTTAAGACTGAAAAGAGAGAGACAAAAAACCAAACTTAAAGATACAAACATATTAACCCCCTGACAAGAAACTCTAGTTCCATACAGGAACATCCATTTTGCCAGATAAAGCTCCTGAATCTCACCCTAAACAGGCAGGGTACCCGCTCTGATACCAATTGAAATCTGGCACACCAGTATAAGATGTTGTATACGATGTTACAACACTTTACCAGATCTGATAGACAAAGTATAAAACAGTAAATAATGCAGAAATAAACAAACACACAGTGATTTGTTAACCCAGTTCGGTGCAAACCGCAACCTACATCTGGGGGATACCAATCCAGGAGGAATTCCACTAATAGCCCTAGTTCAAAGTCTTTCAGAAAACTCCTCGTTTACAACTTATCACCTAGCAACTATCCTTATGTCCTTCTTCCTAGGAACTCCTAGGTATGAGTTCCCAACTCACTCCTTAAGCTCAACAGTACAGACATCACTGTTGTTGAATGAATCACTATGTTGGAGACACTCTCATAAACACTAGATCACTCTTACCTAAAGGCTTCGAGCAATACACAAGTATCAAGATCCCAATCTTTGCTTAAAAGCTTTGGAGAGGACACACACACAATAATTATCTTCTTGCTTAAAAGCTTCAGAGACAATCACAGTTTACAACTCAATAAACACACAGTCCTAAGCTTGCATCAATAAGACACAAGAAAGGCTCACAAAATAACACAAGCAAAAAACCCTATGACGGCTAAACTCACGCTTGAACACCTGCCTTCATTAGGTTTTAGTCCTTCAATATATAGCTGGTAATTTGGGCTTCAGTAGCTTGTCCACGAGAAACATCCAGCTCACATAAAATAAAATAGAACCATATCTTTAAAAGATTTGATATGTTTTTAAAATAAATCTTCACAATAATTCCTAAAACAATCTTTAGACAAAAGATATGTTTAGAAAATAAAACTTTCCTTGATGCACACGCAAAGAACTGATGAAAGAGAAAAGATCTTCTCAAAAAATAAAACCCGCGCGGATTAAATGATACCGCCAGCTGGCGCGCTCACGTCAGGTTACGATGTTGTAACATTACATACCACATCCTGCTTAAACATTGTTTTACCAAAATGCAGCCAACACCAAATAGTCAACATTTGTTTATTCAGTTTTATTATTCTATTGTCTATGTTTTAATTACGTAACCTGATTGATGTACACAATTAGGGAACGCTCTTAGGGTTAGTGATACCTAGTATTATCTAGTATTGTGCCTTAAAGCCGGCAGCTAACCCCGATCAATTGATAATAAGCTTAGTCACACTAGTGGTTAAGGGTAGAGAACTAATGAAACCAAGCTTAATTGACTATATATTTAGAGTCTAACCACTAGCATAGGGACGTGACAACGTGTCTAACACGGGTTCCCTGTCTAATAATTAAGGTTCTAAATACTCGTAATTAGGCTAATTATCGTACGCGGTTATTACTACTTATATTAGTTCACCAATAATAAAAAGGAATAAGCAACGATATAGCACCAACTACCCAGCAGGACTTAGGGATGGATTCGAGACACTTAACTTACCTTCTCTCATCTGAACTCAATTAACCCTTATTTCTTAATTACTTAAAGCAATCAAACCTAAAATCAAAGCAGAGGCAATCTCAACACTTCCTAAGACAAGCCTAGTAACCTAGGCGTTGTCCCTGTGGATACAAACCCATCCTAACTACGGTGTGGATTATTACTAGACGACAAACTGGTACACTTGCTAGACCGTAGTCAAGTTTTTGGCGCCGTTGCCGGGGACGATGTAGACTAAGTTATTAGGTTAGTTTTAGGAATTTTATTACGTGTGATCCACCTCCCTTACCTGGGAATCTCTGTAGCTAACCTGGACTACGAAAGAACGATGTGTGAGTATTTCTGGCCAAGCAACCAGAAGGGAATTATCCATGGGTTTAGGGGTTAGGGTTTAGGGCTTAGGGCTTGGGGTTTAGGGCTTGGGGCTAAGGGCTTGGGGCTTAGGGTTTAGGGCTTAGGGTTTAGGGCTTAGGGTTTAGGGCTTAGGGTTTAGGGCTTAGGGTTTAGGGCTTAGGGTTTAGGGCTTAGGGTTTAGGGCTTAGGGTTTAGGGCTTAGGGTTTAGGGCTTAGGGTTTAGGGCTTAGGGTTTAGGGCTTAGGGTTTAGGGCTTAGGGTTTAGGGCTTAGGGTTTAGGGCTTAGGGTTTAGGGCTTAGGGTTTAGGGCTTAGGGTTTAGGGCTTAGGTTTAGGGCTTAGGGTTTAGGGCTTAGGGTTTAGGGCTTAGGTTTAGGGCTTAGGGTTTAGGGCTTAGGGTTTAGGGCTTAGGGTTTAGGGCTTAGGGTTTAGGGCTTAGGTTTAGGGCTTAGGGTTTAGGGCTTAGGGTTTAGGGCTTAGGGTTTAGGGCTTAGGGTTTAGGGCTTAGGGTTTAGGGCTTAGGGTTTAGGGCTTAGGGTTTAGGGCTTAGGGTTTAGGGCTTAGGGTTTAGGGCTTAGGGTTTAGGGCTTAGGGTTTAGGGCTTAGGGTTTAGGGCTTAGGGTTTAGGGCTTAGGGTTTAGGGCTTAGGGTTTAGGGCTTAGGGTTTAGGGCTTAGGGTTTAGGGCTTAGGGTTTAGGGCTTAGGGTTTAGGGCTTAGGGTTTAGGGCTTAGGGTTTAGGGCTTAGGGTTTAGGGCTTAGGGTTTAGGGCTTAGGGTTTAGGGCTTAGGGTTTAGGGCTTAGGGTTTAGGGCTTAGGGTTTAGGGCTTAGGGTTTAGGGCTTAGGGTTTAGGGCTTAGGGTTTAGGGCTTAGGGTTTAGGGCTTAGGGTTTAGGGCTTAGGGTTTAGGGCTTAGGGTTTAGGGCTTAGGGTTTAGGGCTTAGGGTTTAGGGCTTAGGGTTTAGGGCTTAGGGTTTAGGGCTTAGGGTTTAGGGCTTAGGGTTTAGGGCTTAGGGTTT